>VWZT01011568.1:14833-148317 GCA_013397055.1 Pachycephala philippinensis | reverse complement strand
GAGCTGGTGAAGGCTCTGGAGAACAAGTCCTATGAGGAGCTGTTGATGGAGCTGCAGTTGCTTAGTCTGGAGAAAAGGAGGCTCAGGGGAGACTTTTTTGCTCCCTAAGACTACCTGAAACAAGTTACAAGCAATAGGATAAGAAGAAACAATCTCAAGTTGCACAAGGGGAGGTGTATTGGGTATTAGGAAAAATTTTTCACTGAAAGGGTTGTCGAGCACTGGAACAGGCTGCCCGGGGAAGTGGTGCAGTCACCATCTCTGGAGGTGTTTAAAAGACGTGTAGATGTGGCTCTTAGGGATATGGTTGTACTCAGTGAATTTAAAGGTCTTTTCCAACCTAAACAATTCTATGATATTATGATTTTGTTTTGTCGTTCTATAATTGATTTTTTGTATCTGAGGAAAAAGAGAAGCCCTAAAATGAATGAACCCCAAAATATCATTTGTAGCTGGCAACTGTAGGGAGCTCTGAGAGAAATGGAGAATGGACCTGGGCTATTGATGGAACCACAGAAAAGAATAATGTGATATACCCTCAGCAAACATGATTCATATCTACACTGCCTTCTTCTTGAGTAGCTTTTGTGAGGTAATTTTTTTCCTGATTTCTAACCCACTGCAAAATTGCCGTTTTTACATCTATGTGGTTCATTCAAGGAGCAGTGACCACTGACAGCTGTGATTTATCAAAGCATGAAAGTACTTTAAAGCTATAAGCAGAATATGAGCTAATTGATGTAAAATTTAAGAAGAAAATAGTCACTTAGGGACTGCAGGGAATGCACTTTATGAGAAGGTAGAATCACAGTTCTGCTTTGATTTAGGTCCCTGTCTTCACCAAATTTGCCTTTGATTTTCTGAAGTGAGGTCATACAAAATTCTATTTTTCCTTTTCTTAACTGATGATATGCTTTCCTTGCTGCAAAATTCCAAAGACAAGAATATAATGCCCCCTTTACTTTTAACCAAACCAGCAGCTTCTTCTTGTACCTTGGTTATTTCCATTCCTTCCTTGCAAAACATCTTGAAAGAAGTAATTGACATTATTGACCAATACCTTATTTTGAAAATGTATTCCAAGGGAATGGAAGCAGAATTGGGAACTTTTAGGAGTACAAGTTGCACATGAAATTTCTAGATGCAAATAATGTTTCTCTAATAACAAATGGAAGCAACAGGCGATAGTTCCATTTGTTTGCTGTTTATGAATTTGGCAATTATCCCGCCTATATTTTCCTGTGTTGTGATTAAGCCTCCTTTTGTTGTGGCTTACATTTTCTAGTTCCCTGAACTATGTTTTCCATTTCATAGTGTTTCATATGAGGCCTTGAAAAGATTGGGGAGGGTGGAAATTATGCATCACCTGTCCTGCTTGACCTTGACTAGGGTTTGCGTTTTCCAGACCAGCTGCTACTTGATTATATTTATCATGTCCTGCACTATAATCCAGAAGAGAGACCTCTCTTTTAATTATGTTAATAATGTGAATCGTGCACGATGACCATTTTTATGCTCAGGATATTTGTGACAGACACTCCTTTACATCCCATGTTCGTTTGGGAAAGGGAGGGACTAGCACTCACGGACTGAAGCTTCTATATTCCTGGCTGACCAAAGAGGTTCCTTTCTCCGTGAGTAGGAAGAGAAAATGCCTTAGTCTTTTCCAAATTTGCTGCCTGCCATCTAATAATGGCACTAATAAATACCACTATACTTCAGTTCCTAACCAGATACATGCTGTCTAACAAGTCTAAATTTTTACTGAAATAATAAATAAAACCCTTACTTTAGACTCCTGTATCTGTATTGCTACATTTATTTTAACATTAGAAAAAGGAAAGATGAAGGTCTAAAAAACAGTAATGACAGTGGTTAGCAGATTAGAGTATTAAATGATCTGTGAAGAATGTCTTAAGTGAGAGATGGAGAGGAGATGAATAACAAGGTATTACTGAAATAGTCTACTTGAAACCTCCTCCTACCATCACATCCTGCTGTCACTGATGTCCAGTGGTTTAATCAGTTCTGGAATGGTGTTAGAAGTGTGTTGGTTTCTCTTTGCTGTGCTGAAACCATGTTCAGCCCTATACTCTAAAAAAAAAAAAAACAACTGAAAAGTTCTTCTGTAAGCATCTCTATTTCTCTGCTAATCAGTGGAATGTTGGCTAGCAAAGTAAGGAGAGATGAAAGCTTAGATCTGCAAGGTTACGTTGTAGTCATAGGCATAAAATAGAAATGATTTAGAGATAACATTATGTACAGCTCGAGAAGGGAGGTGTGACTAAGGCTGAGCAGATATAGGGATTTTCCTATTTTCTTCCTGCAGACTGTGTGAGAGGAGACCTGGATCCGAAGTGGGATTCTGGCCTGATCTGTGCAGTGTGACAGGTTGGGTCATCCAGTCTAATCCATGATCTCTCCCTGGTTGCAGTGCCCATGCTAAAAATCAGTCTCAACAACTGTAGATTTTATATGTGGATCCAAGACACTTCTAAGCATTTTCATGACTTCAAAGTCACACTAAATCGTTACATCAAAAATTGGATTCAGGGTAATTTTAATGTTTGTTAGCATGCTTTTCTTTATTGATCTACAGCTCCACATTACATCTGCACTTACTGTGTATGACTATTTTGCACATCAGACACTGTGTCTTTGTTCTCTCTGTTACCCCAAAACTATTTTTGTCTGGCTTCAGGTTTGCATTTCTTTAACTGACCATGGTTGAGTTGTTCATAACTGTGGACCCTCCAGTGCCAAGTCTGTGCCCCACCTCTTATTGCCCCATGTCCATACTCCCCTGTACCACATCTGGTGCCTCCACTTCTGAAGGCCTGTGCAGTCACCTCAGGCGTGTAGTTCTTGCCTTATGACATCTGTCACACCTGGGCTGCATGAAAAGAAGCATGGCCACTAGGTTGAGCAGGGTGATTCTCTACTCTGTTCTCAGGAGACCCCACCTGGAGTGCTGCATCCAGCCCAAGAAAGACTTGGACCCATTAGAGCAGTTCCAGAGGAGGGTACTGAAAATAATCAGAGGGCTGCGACATCTGTCATGTGAAGAAAGGCTGAGAGAGTTGGAGGAGAGAAGGCTCTGGGGAGACCTTATTGTGATCTTTTACTATATGAAGCATGCTTATTAGAAAGATGAGACATTTTTTTACAGAGGTACGTTTTGAATGGATACAAGGACGATTTTTTTCAATGTGAGGGTGGTGAGACACTGTAAGAGGGTGAGACACTGCAACGGCTTGCCCAGAGAAGTTGGTGATGCCCCATCCCTGGAGGAGTTTAAGGCCAGACTGGATGGGGCTTTGAGCAACTTGATCTATTGGAAGGTGTCCCTACCCATGGCAGGAAGGTTGGAACTTTAAGGTCCCTCCCAACCTAAGTGTTTCTATGATTCTGTAATATTAGTCATAAGTATCTAACTCTATATAGGATAAGTCTTTTTTACTTCTATGCATTTAGAACTACGTTTGTGCTCTGCACAGATAAACAGAAGTAAAGCACATTACATACTGACAACTGGCCAGCAAAAGAAATTCCAGTCACAGCTAAACCACGTAAACCAAAGTTCACACAAATCAGACTGGATAAACCTCAGTTCTGAGGCTTTGAAAACTCCATACAAAGCTTATGTCCTGTTACAGCTCTGCACAGCAATTAGGAGCTGTTTGGCAGCTTGTCTTAGAGGTTTGTGGAAAGTGACTCCTGAAATGTGCTAACATTCCCACAAGGTCCGTAGCTCCTCTGTGGCTTTTTACTCTAGAGTGGTTTCTGAGTATTTTCACAGGCATCAGTGGTGCAAGCAATAAGAGTTACGACATTGTAAGTGGTTCATGAAATAAAATCCAGGCTTAAACATAGCTGAGATACTCTCACAGAGTTTCACTACTCCACTTCCCAACCTGAGGCATACCCAGTCAGCTATGATTCAGGTTTAAAACCAGCCATAAAGGTGAGGTCAGCAGCTCCATTTAAATTCTCCTGAAGTAACAAAAACCTGCTTTTCATGACAGGAGTGTTTTCTTCACTTAATAATAGTAGCAGTCAATTTATATCTAAAAGGCTATTTGTGTTTCTAGGTCTATTCCTGTTTTTGTTTTTTTCTTTCTAAACAGAAATATCCTTTAACTCCTATACGAAAGTAAATAGCCCACACAGTATTTCCATTTCTTAAACACTTGATTTAGATTTATAATACAGTATTTCCCTCTCTCTCTTCCCTGAAGACTTTTAATTGTCTAAGGAGATGGTGAAGACAGAGCTGGTATGCCAGGCTTTCCTGCAACTTTCCTGTCCTATTTGGAGAGATGGCAAAGTGGTTCTTTTTGGTTTTTATGCCACTGGAAGTCCCACACTCACTTGAGAAGTCGATTTTCTGCATTTTTAGTACATTGAGATCATGATATTAAAGGATTTGTTTGTCAAAAATTACTGCAGTCTCAGAAATTTATGAATAATTCTGTGCTGTCTTTATCAAAAGCACCCTGACCCAAACTATACATTTGTCAGCAATTTTTCCCTTTTATACATGGTAAAAATTGAAGTGGAATGTGAAGCAGTTGCTAAATAGTTTGCCTGGTAGAGAATGGGGAAGCTGATGGTGTTTGGGATATCGAGTCTGGGTGTTTCAGAACAACTTTCTGCTGAGAGCTGGGGAGGTGGGAACCAGGGGAACAGCAGCATGATTATAGAGCAACTTTGGTCAAGTGAGATTTTCATTTTACCACTATTGCTTTGTTCCAGTTGATTGAAACATTGTGCAAATTTACATCCAAAATTCAAAACATGAGACAAAGGTCAATCTAAACCCAAATTTTATCTGTATGACCTGGAGTTTAAATAACAGTAAACAGAAAATTCAACAATACAGCTACCAATTTCCAAGACAAGTAATGATCTTTCAGTTTTTAAACAGAAAATCCAGCAGTTAAGTCCCACTCTATTACTAAAAAGTTGTCCAAATTAAGCACAACAAACGATGTGACTCTGAATACCTAAACCATGCATATTGAAAAAAATAACCGACAGTAGTGTTGATATACCCACACTTGCACTATCTTTTCCTTGTATCTCTCAAGCTGGTAGGTATTTTGTGTGGTAGCCTGGTTTCCCTAGTTGTATGAAATATGCATCAGGATACTTCTTCAGATTCTTAGTCTCTGTAAAAATGTCTTTCCCTTTGTTTAATGTGCAGTAAATGTGCAGAACAAAGCAGGAAGTCATTCAGAGGGCATGATGGACATTCCAGTTGTTCCTGTGGCTTAAGGCTTTGTTTTGTATTTAAACCATCTACTTCTTGGCTATTAGGTGCTGCTTGATAAGTCAGAGAAGCAAGTTTTAGGTCACATTACATAGTCCCAAAAATTCTATTGCTTGAGAGTGATAGTGCAATGTCACAGTCTGAAGGTGAAATAGATGTATTTTGCCTTACTAACCAATTGAAGGGAAAAGAGAGGCTAAGACTATGACCAAGGCTGTCCATCATTTACACACCTCAACCTTCCTGGAGTAACCTTTGACCAGAAAACTGATGGGACTCCTGGCAAAAGATGTGTGTCATTGCAAGTGCACGTGGGCATAGCTGAGATAAGATTGTTTGTAAATGGCTGGACAAAAAATTTTGTAGTTCACAAAGTACAAAGTAGTTCACAAAGTTTGCAATATAAAAGTAAGCAATCCTCCATCAAAGCCTCTGTTAACCTGTTTTTTTTTTTTACATTGTTGTCACTGTCATAAATTTTTTCAAGAAGCAATATGTTTAAATGGCTCAACATAATCCTTTTATAATTCTCAGGCACTCCTTTTTGCACAAGAAGGAGAGGAAAGGGGAAGTTAGGAATTGAGACTGAAAAGTCTGTTCCACGGAGATGCAGTATGATCGCTCTATTCCCAAAACTTTTGAAAGGAATTTTTGACTAGCAGCTATGACATAAATTCTCAAGGCAGTGAGCAAGATAGCTTCTAATTTACTCCTGTCCTTGGGCACTGATTTTGATCACCAAGTGCTGGTTTGAGAGCAAAAGAAAGATACAAGATTTTATTTTGAATATGATCTTCTGATTTCAGGTGTGAAATGAGAACCCACTTTCTGTTTATGCATAGATGAAGTTCTTCACATGTAAATGGCATGCTCTGCAAAGATTTAGCCATGAAATACTGTAAGCAACCAGTTCTATAGCCCTGATGTGTCTTTATGCATCACTCTTAATTGTGGGTTTGTTCTGAGAGATAATTCTCTAGGTAGGTACATGTCTGTCCGTATAGACCTGTTACACATTCTGTGGGTTAGCTATTGCTCTCCTAACATGCCTAAGTGGTGCAATAGAACATCGGCTTTCAATGGTACATCACCTTTCAACTTCACTTGGACCTATCAAGCTTATGCTAAGGTAGTGCAAAACTCTTCTCTTTTTCTTGCCATGAGTTACAAGACCTCCTTCAGTTAAATTTTTTTTTGCGTGGTAGATATAATGTTGTCTGTGTGTCCCATTTTTCTGGCCTTTGCAGGAGAACTGAAAAACTGTATACTTCTTTCTTTCTTTCCAGCTATTTGAATTGAGATGAAGATACCTCCTCTATGTCTTTAACTTGCTTCTGTACAAGCTGCAGAACTTTGATCAGAGGTACTTGGTGAAAAAGAGATTTTGTGCTATTAAAATGAAGGTTCTGTTCATTTCCTTAGGCAGAGTTTTGGGCATTAAAGATGAGTTCATATTTTGACTCTATTCACTATTTTGTCCATGCTACAGGGTATATATTGCATGAATGTCAGTAGGCATACAAAAAAGTCGTAATTCAATTCTGTGTACATAACAGAACTGTATCCAAACACTTGTTTAGAAATGACAGTGGAAATAGAATAAGGTAAGGCATTCTCCAGATGTTTATAATTATAACAGATGTTTATAATTCTTTGTCTTACTTTCAAGTCTTTAGATGAACAACTGAGAGAGACTTGGGCACTTTGCTTTAAACAGTAATGTTCTAACTCAATAGAGGCACACCCACAAAGTGGAAGCTGTTGGAATCCAGCTCTGGGGCAATTTGTGACCTGTAGATACCGGTCACCATTACCACTTAAACAAAAATGTTTGTATGTATGTGACCACAAAGGAAGTAAAGAAATAGACTGTGTATGTGTTTGCTTGTATGTCAGGTGTGATCTGACATTCCATAAATTTCACGTAGCCTTAGGGAGAGAAAATTGGGGAAGTTGCTGAAGTTACACTAAGAAAATATCTCTTATTGTGCTATTTTGCAGCCTGTCCATTTTTGAATCTGCAGCATCCACAGATGTTGCAGCCTTTAAGCTCCTCAGTGTTACAAACTAAGGAAATGTTTCTTCTTCATTATCACAGAATATATGTAACAGGAGATTTATTAAAACAAAATCATAGAAACTATCAATTCATCACTCAAATGATGATCCAGAGCAAAGCAACTTTTAACATCCCCATCCATGACTATAACAATTGGAGCAAAAGTAAATTCAATTCATGGCAGAATGAAAGTAGGTAAAGGTAGCTGAGATCTCTCATTTCTACTTACATAACATTTACAGCTGCTGTTAAAATAAGATTTTTACTGTGCCAAGGAGAGAGTCTTTCAGCAAAGCAAAATTCATTTTGTGTATGACCTTTAAAAGTCATCAGTTTCAGATGACCTCCTCACGTACAATGTAGTAGCCCTTTTCAGGTAGTAATGAACTGTCTGCTCTAATACTTTCAGGTAAAGCGGCAGTTAAAGTTATAAATGTGGAGAAAATAAGCTCCCAGGCTTATCTCATTGGCTTCATCTTTTAAACACCATCAGACCTGCACAACAAACTAACTTAATACAGCCCCAGACTGAAGTTATCAAGGCACCAGAAGCAGAACGCCTTGCATTTTTCATTTAAGTAAAATGTGTGGCAAAACCTAACTTGTAAATATGTCAAAGTGTGATAAATTCTTTCTACACTTGGCACTGACTAGAGAATAGATTTTAAATTTTAAAAGTGCTGTACTACAGCTGGTTACTTCCTGTCAATATTAATATTAGAGAACAGTAAACTAATTACATGACTGGAGAGGCACACTTGGTACAAGATAAAGTATAGCATCATTTCACTTAATGAGAACATCAGTTTTTAAAATCCTCTTGAAAATGCTGAAGAAGGTATTTTGATATGTATCACTTTGAATAAAACGTTGCTAATGCTCTATGACTTGCTTTCAAGATAAAATCTCTTCACTAGTGTAGAAAAACCATTTCTGCAACAGCAGAATGTTAAAATGAAAAGAGAAGGTCTGTGAAACTACTATGAGGGGGAAAAGTAATTTTTTAAAATTAAAAGGGTTGGGATTAGGGGTTTAAATTATTTACTGTATTCCTGAGGATTTAGAAAGATCTGAGTTTACATTTTTCCACACTATAGGTATTTGAGGATAAACTGAAGTTGAATTGTTTCAGTTCATTATAATTGTTTTGGGGAGCACTGAGAATAGTCTATAGAAGCACAGAAGAGTGCAAAAAATGTTATAAACTGCTGTTAGTCTAATTCCTGAAAACGAAGAAATCTCTAGGTAGCTCTAGTTAAACTTTTCTTAAAAATAGTTTTTTTCAAACCTTACTACATAATTTCTACAATGAATAATTGCATTCACTTCGTGCTGTTTTTTAAAAGATATTAATATTTATCTCATGTGTTTTTTGTTTAAATAAGTAGTTTAAAATATTACTTGCACATTAAACTGATAATGTGGTTAACGTACATTGACATTTTCTGTTTAGTTTATTTGGGACTTCTCATATCTGTAAACTCAAAATGATAAATCGGGTAATGAAACTGTTTAATATCTTTGTGTGGTCCAATTTTTATCCTTCAAGTCTAAAAGGGTTTTGCTAATTATTTCACAAAGAGCAGTGAAGAAACTTGCCAAAAGTGGAAGTTTTGATAAGAAATCAATTGTTTGTATTAAATAATTGAAGAAGAAAAATGGATGTGTGATAGCTGAAAATTGTTTAATAAATCAAATTTGCTAGTCCTTGGAAACTAACTTATTTGGTATTTTCAGTCTCCAGTGTCTATGTTTAATGAACTTGGGGTGCCTAGAAGAGCTTCATTTCCTGTCTAATCAGAATTCCTTAAATAATCAATGGTTATCCTGTACCTGAAGCAGGAGCCCCTGTGAAAAAAAAAGCCCAACAGTACATAGATACAGGAAGTACTGAAAAATTGGTTTGAACAGTTATTCGTAACTATAATATTTCCTGAATATTTGTCTTTGCATCAGGAAGAATACTATCTTAATTTTTTGTTTCTTTCTTTCACTTTTGCTTTCCCAAAATTTCATACAATAGGATTTTTAAAAAGCAAAAAAAGTGTGTGTAGCAGGTGGTGGAGGTTGGAAGGGGCCTCAGGAGGTCACCCAATCCAATTCCCCTGCCCAAGCAGGGTCACCCAGATCTGGTTGCCCAGGACTGTGTCCAGACAGCTTTTGAATATCTCTAATGAATGACTCCACAAAATCCCTGGACAACCTGTGCCAGTCCTCGGTCATCCTCTCAGTAGCAAAGTGTTGATGTTTGAGAGCACCTCCTATTTTTCATTTTATGTCCTTTGCCTTTTGAACCTCTCATTGTTTCTGTAACAGCAATTTTAACCTCTTAATGAAACTTTATAGTCATCAAAAACCCTGCGAAGCCCCTAAAAAATGTTTACAGAAGAGGCCCAGATATTAATTGGTGGAACTTGGATAGGAGGTGGTGTTTACAGGACTATGTGCCTTGTTAGACAAGGCTTTCTGAGCAACTTTACTGTGAACTGCATATGCAGCCTCTCGATTCCTCCATTCCTGAAACAAGGACTGTATTGTTTGCTCTATCCTTAGATTAAAACGGGCAAGTCTGAGTCTGTGGAGAAGCTTTGTGTGAATTCAGCTGTTAGAGCTCAGTGAAAAAAGTGTGGAATTAAAGTTCCTGTCATTAATGTTTTCACTGGCATGGTGTGAATGATAGAGAAAAGACATCTTGATTTATCTCCTGCCCAAAGATTGAGTGTCACACAATGGTTTCCTATAGCATTGGGCAGCTGTATGGGCTTTAGAAATAAATATATGTAATTGGAAAGTTTTGAGATTTTAGGAGTTCTCTAAGAATTTTGTTTGAATGTATGTCTCCTATTTCAGAATTAGACTCTGGTTATGTTTCAAATTTTTATTCAAGTCCCATACCATTATTAGAACTACTGAAAATCCATCTTGGAAAAAAAAAAAGAAACCCTTCAGGAATGACAGTAGTACATACTCTCGTCTAAAGTTAGTGTTAAAACCTTTTTTTCTTCCATTTAATAAAAAGCAAATGAATAATGAAAAAAGTAGTTTGAACATTTATTTTGATTTAAACAATTGGGAGCAGAATTGTGTTTATGATTGTGTTTATGACCAACATATATACATAAAGATTATAAAAAAAGAATACAGTGTAGCTGCATTACATGTTTTTTCTTGAAGAGATTGCTGTAATGTCAGTGTTTGTAGAAAACACAGCCAGCAAGCAGAAGCCTTCTAGATTGTAAATCTCCTGCTACATTAGTAACTGCAGATCTTTTTCATAAATATCACCTTTTTGAGACTAAAGTTTATTTGAACTCAGACTTGACTGTCTTGTCTTGTTTTTTCTTGTCACCCTCCTACAGTGCTGTTTAATTTTTTCTATTATTTCCATCCTAAAATTATACACTGCTAATTCATACCCATATATTCTGAAGTCTTGTTCTTTATTTTAAACAGCTATTCTCTATTCATGATATATATTCCTAGAGGTATTTTTAGAGAGCAATCAGGTCTTCTGGAATTAGTACTTTTAAAATAGATACCACACTAATTGCCTTCTTATTTCATGCAAATTTTACAGGCTGGAGGCCCCTCTCAAGCCTGGACTACTAAGTGAGGTTTTCTCTCTTCGTTTGCAGGTTGTTTTCTGTTTTCTGGATCCTAGCCCCTGTAGGAGCTCAAGAGCATCTAGGCAGAGAAGATGCAGGTGGGAGTATTCAGAGCTTCCCTGCTGGCAAGGGTTACACAGTTACCTACCTATCACACCTTTAATCCTGTTGGTTTACATTCAGTCCTTCAGGAAGGTGCATGCTTTTCTTTGCCTTTATTTTTCATTGGTATTTGAGAGAATACTTTGTTTATGCAAGCCTTGAGCTAATCTCACTCTCAATACCTGAATTAAAATGGATTAATTTCATAAAAGGAAAGCAAGAATATCATCTTTGCCTGCTACAATTACCTTCCAAAAGACATTAGAATACAGAATCAGGCAAAGAATATCAAACTGAATCCCTAGCTATTTACTAGAATTCCAATGTTGATTTAATTTCATTGACTTCCAAAGCACCCTTTCTTAGTTCTTTTCAAAGGCCATGATGTACTTTTCCCTGCTCCAAAAAAGGAGGGGACAGTTTTATTTGTTGTATTAGGTGTAAGTATTAGATGTTCTGCAGTTGATACTTTGATATCAGAGTTATAAATCGATAACTGCAATCCAGGGACACGCTCCTTTGCTAGTAAGAGCAGAACTACATGTCAGACTTAGGGAGAACAGACGGGCAGAACAAGCTCCGAGCCAGACTCCCTCTACTAACTTGCTAACCATTTTACAAATGGGATTACAGGTCCCTTGTTGTATCTGAGAAGAGTTTAGAAGTGGCTTAGATGGGGAATGTTCCCTATTCCCCATGTCTTCCCTGTAGCATGATAGGTCACAAGTGTAACTGCATTGTCTGGATTCCTCACCTGCATAAAAAGATAAAGTCATCTGTTGTCATTTGTGAATGAAGCTGAATATAGTTTCAAGGTAGCGAAACTGATAAGCAGGAAGAAACACTTACTTGCAAAGGTTCTTGCCCAATAGCATATAGGAACTTAGATAATAATGCCTGATATCAAAAGAGAGTGGCTTAAATTAACAAGACTGCTGTGACTGTATGGCAGACAGTTACACTGCATTAAATATTGGGCACAGTTACTTAGCTATCTTTGTGACAGCACAGTTGCTTGTGATGCCTTATGTTTTAGCTTTTATATTTTTCAAATTCTGTATTCCCAGTGTGTAACTCTGAAGTGTCCTGTACCCTGTGAGCTGCTGTTCTCTCATGCTAAGATAGACATAACAAAGCCTCTCCAGGCTTTGTCTCCAAAGACACCCAGCCCGTCCTAGGCCCAAAATGTATAAACCAGCATCTTGAGAGGGGGGCAAGCTGAGGGGAAATTACAGCATTAGTTAAAGTTTAATTGGTGAAATCGGGTTGATATGTAAGTGGACCAAACTTATAAAAGTGTGAAGAACTCAAGACTTGTCGTCCATCTCGGGTGTAGCCTTTGGCCTGCCCAGGGTGTACCTCTGAAGGCCTTTCTAATAAATATCCACCTTTATTCCCTTACTCCTGTCTAGTTTCTGTTTTTAGGTTGGCCTCTTTAGGCATCAAGATACACAGACTAAACAAACCGAAGTAGCATCACTTCCACCAAAGAGGATTTGTGTCTATATCCTTTGTCAAATCTCTGCTTGCTGTCTCTTTTTTTTAATGTTTCTTCTAAACCAAAGGTCAGCTGGGCATCTTCATTTTTATGTTTCAGAGGATCAGAAGTATGAAGAAAACTCTGAACTATCGAGTGATTTGAAAGACAGGTCTATGGCAGTTCAACAAAGTCAGTAAAGACTATGAAAATAAACAGCCTGCATTAATGCTTAGCATCACTGAACTGCTGGCTCCAAAGGATTTGGCACCAAAGGATGGGCACCAAAGGATTAATCAGCTTTTATTCTCACAGAAGAAGCATCGATTAAGGTTGGGTTTGGATTTTTATTTTTTTTCATAAGAGGCATTTTTGGTTTACTGCCAGCACTAGCAAAATTGCACAAATAGACAAATTGCCCTGGGATGGTATCTGTAGCTTGTGAGGGGAGAGGCTCCTTGCGACATACATTTTTATAACATGCTGTAAAAGAAACGCGATTTGCGCTTGCTGACGCTGAACTCCTTTATCACAGCCAACCAGATATTACAAAGCAAGTCATAGAGTGTGCTTTTGTGTGTTACAGAGAATTTATATATACTTCCTCAGGTTTTATCTAATCTGGGAATTTAAATTGATAGAATGTGTGGTTGGAACCACCCATACACTCAGATTACAAACATCTAGGGCTTTCTTTTCATTTTTCTAGTCCCATTTGTCCATTCGATGTATTCAGTATGTGAGATTTAGAAATACTGGCTTTTGAGAAAAATATGGTAGTAAATATTGTTGTCACAACTTTTCTCTTCGGGGTTTTCAGTGAAGAAGCTGTTACTTTAGGAATGATAGTATGAAAGGAGTCTTCTTCTAAATTTTATGCATTTTATCATGTTTTTCTGTTTGTTTCCTGTGCTGATTCTGTAGTGGAGATGGGTAGATGTTTCATTTATTTTACACTTCTATTTGCAGTTCCTTATCATTTGTGGTTTTGATTTATAGTGTTGTTATGATGTAATTCAGGAAGGCATAGCTGCTGTAAACAGTTTCAGGTGGTTGATTGACTGTGGGCAAAGGCATGTCATGTTCAAAATGTTTTTGTTTGTGACGATCTGAACAGCCATTTAAATTTTACAAACTATGACCTGTGATTTCAATCACATAGTCTGAAGACTAATATAGTATTAAGTATATAGATTTCGTATGAGGTGCCTCTGTTCTACCACTGTATTTAATATGATTTCTTTTTAAGAATGCATTTTCTGTTGTTCAATAGTCATTAATGTACTTTCTGCTAATGCTAATGGATTTTCTTATGGATATGCAAGTATGCATTACTCTATAGATTGGGTCAAACCAACAAATGTATATGAATCCCTACATGAGATGGTCAGATATATTTTCCTCCCCAGAAATCACCTAACTGTGAAAATAATATAGTCCGTGCAAGGTTTTTTTAATTATTATTATTATCGAAACACCCTGATTAACATGTGTGAGGAAACAACCACCTAAAGTGAATACAGAGGCAAGACTTATGGTTGCTGGGCCAGAAAATTGTGGCATGAAAGGTAAATAAGAAAGGTCAATTCAAGGCTTATGCAAGGAAAAAAGGGGAAAAATCCCCAATTCTTTTTTTTTTTTTTAAAGTCACCAGTATTTCATGGAAACAATATAAAGAGAATAAAATTTAGTTACTTTTTGTTGATTTCTTCTGGTTGAGGTCTTAATTCCCGTGGACTCTTTGAGTAGTTTAAGTTTTCTAGTATCTCACTGCTCCACAGGAATAAATTAAAACCTTTTGCTGTCCTTAGGGAGATGGAGTTGTCCATGGGTCTTACGAATCTGTGCTTCCTATTTGCTGGTGTGTTCCACACCTGCACACTTCTTTTGACCATATTCCCATTTCCAGTTAGAGTAGGGGATCTTCTATGTCTTCAGTAGTAGCAGTCTGTGTTGGTTTTACACAGTCTGGTTCTTGGTAGTGGGGGGGGGGCACAGAGAAGGCATCTGTGAGAAGGCATCTGTGAGAAGCTTCCAGAAGCTTCCACCATGTCCAGCAGAGCCAGTCCCTGATGGCTCTGAGGGTGGGCGTGCCACTGGCCAAGGCTAGGCCAGTTAGAAATGCTGGTAATGCCTCTGTGATAATGTATTTAAGGAAGAAATCAAAGCAAAGTTGGTGGCACAGTTTTAATTCCAGCCAGAGTAGGACTGAGAACATGTGAGCAGAACAACAATGGAGACACCGAGGTCAGTGGAGAAGGAGGGGGAGGAGGTGTTCCAGGCTCCAGAGCTGATATTCCTCTGCAGGCTGTGGTGCAGCCCATGGTGAGGCAGCTGTGCCCCTGCAGCCCGTGGGGATCCATGGGGATGCAGAGATCCACCCGCAGCCTGAGGGGGAGGTGCCCATGCAGAGTGGGTGGATGTATGGAGGAGGCTGTGACCCTGCGGGAGACCCATGGAGAGAGGGGGCCCTGCTCCCAGGCTGGAGCAGCCTGTCCTTGGAGGACTGCACCCCATGGAAGAGTGACCCATGCTGCAGCAGTTTGGGGAGGACTGTTGGTTGTGAGACAGAGCCACATCAGAGAAGTTCACAGAGAACTGTCTCCTGTGGCAGGGACCCCACCGTGCAGCGAGGGAATGACTTCTCTCCCTGAGCAGCAAGAGAAACCACGGGTGATGAACTGACCAAAGCCCCATCCCCTGTCTCCCTGTGCTGTCAGTAGGAAGGAGGGAGGTGTTTTTAAGGGCTTATTTTACTTCTCATTACCCCACTCTGATTTTGTTAGTAAATTCACTTAGTATCTCTAAGTTGAGCCTAGTTTGCCCTTGATGGTAATGGATAAGTGTTTTCTCCCAGTCCTTATCTCAATTCATGAACCTTTTGTTGTATTTTCTCCCCTCTGTCTAGTTGCAGAGGGGAGTGAGCGAGAGGCTTTCGTGGGTGCCTGGGTTTTGGCCAGCATGAAACCATGACACAGTCCTACTCAGTGAAGGTGTGTGTTCTGTACTCCAGTTCTCCTGTTCAATGCGTCTTTCAGCACGTCAAAATATCCTCTGACCCTTCTGTCATTCATGGACTGAGCTGGGAGACACCTGAGGCTGGTTATTCTGGTCTGTTATTCAGCTTTCCTCATGTGATTGTCATCTTCTATATAGGGTCTGTCAGACAGTACCAACTAGACCCAAGAAGTGAGGAATGGAGAGCTGGTGGAGGATGAAATGCATTAAAAACTGTGCATTAGCTGGTCATAATCTTGGGGATGGAGAGTGGTGACTGCTTTAAACAGGGAAATTCAAAGATACTCGAACCTGTGTTTCATGGCTTATCCCTAAGTGTGGTTTGAGGACCAAAATTTTTGTTCATTACTTGCAGGGCATACCCATGGAGACCAAGGTAATTTTAACAATAAGTTCAGTGGGTCCAGGATCAACTCTTCAGTGAATAAATAATTTTACTTTCAAACAAAGTCTCAACGCTGAAAATATTCTAATGTCAAAGACTTGTATTCCTGTCTTCTATTAATATTCATTAAGAACTGAAAGAAACACGTATTGTGTTCCACTGGGATATGGCTTCTACTTTTTTTGTTCATACTGAAGTTTCTTTTAATATATTCTGAAAAGTCTTTGGTAACCTTTACACTCTTTAGTTGTGTGCAAGCTTTTACACTTCTTTCTCCACAGAAATCACTGTCTGCTTCTGAATGCATTTCTGTTGTTTTCTGTCATACTGCAGACCTCCTTTGTAGCTTGTTGAGACTGAGTGAATCTTCTGTTCATCTTGAATGAAAGCTGGTACAGAAAATTGGACACGTTCACCAGGGTAATTGCATCTATTTGCAGTTCAGCTTTCAGTGGTTTTGTTGCAGTGAGAGAATTGAGATGTGGTGACACTGGTAGGCTTTTTGATGCAAAGCTGGGTGAGACTCAAGTATGATGCATTCCATTAATTTTTCATTCTATGGAAAGAGAAGACCTGTAGAAAAGATACTTGTTTTTCCATCTACTGTTGTCTAGATTCACTGTCTTTTATCTCTGTCTTCTGTGTTAGAATTTTGCCTGTGATTATGGTGTACTTATATTTGCATTGAGTAGTTGTAAATGATTCCCATATTGGAATATTATTATATACTGAGAAGTATATTGAAAGGCCATCTTAACAACTGTCATTAATATACTTGGTAAATGTGGTGCTCAAGATAATTTATAGGTTGTTAAGTGTTTTAATTACAGGGCAATACCTAGAAATTACAGGGTAAATGTCTGATTTTTCTAGAATTATTTTTATTTAATCTTTGAAAATATTGGTTCCAATGTCTCTTAACTGATCTTAATTTCTCAAACGATTCTGTAACAAATGGATGAATGCATAAATCATATAGAAACCCCTTTTTCACACTCTATTATCATGGAGTGTGAAAAAGGACACGACCATATTTCTGTGAAGATTTAGAAAAAAAAGGTATTTATGATATTTACACCATCAGAAATAGATATGGTTTTCAGGTTACTCTGATAGTGGCAGGTCATGTTCTGTAGGTGGAAAATTAGTTATTGAAAAATGTAAATCTTCAAATACAAAGCAGTGATGAAATCTTAAGCAAAGATCACATTTTCAGCAATATTTGCTGAAGTCACTGACAGAGATTACACAAGTTTTCAAGCAGATGTATAGCCTGAAATTTCAGGATCAAATAAAAATGTATCATTTTTGACATAGAGCTCCAGCCCAGGCTTTGACATGTATCTTTTAAATGATTGCTTTGAGAAGTCATATAAAGGACTTAACGAAGATCTCAGAGTAGTGGTGGTACTCTAAAATTCTAAAATATCAGAAGGAAAAAAAAAATCTACCTACTCACAGCAAGGTATTTATTGTGGCAATAAGAGAAATTTGCATTAAACTGTTTGGAAGTCAATCAAGATGTTGACATTAATACAGTATAGGCTTTTTAGTATTGATTAAAGCAATGTTCAATGACAAATGACTCTTTAATCCACAAGCTGTTCAGAACTAGTGGTAACACAGAAAGCAATTGCAAGCCCTCACTAGCAAACCTCAGTCTTAGTCTCCTTCTGGCCCAATCAGTCTTGCACTGTGAGCTACATGATGACAGAAATTTGCCAGAGGATAATGACAGCTCACAGCTTGTTGACTGCAGCACTTTTGCAAGAGATGAGAGATCTGTCTTATTCTTCCTGAAGCTGCAGAGAAGGCTCCTCTGTGTGTTAAGAAGCATGAAGCAGCTGTATTACACAAAAGACACATCCAAAGGCATCCAAATGCAGGAACAGGTCCAGGCTGTGAATCCCTAACACAGAAATAAGACCAGTCTAAGGGAGAGAAGGATTTCAGACGTGCCTCTGTCTTTGTAAGTGTCTGGGTATTAGAAAGATTGCTGAGACTTGCCTGAATTTTTACTCACCGAATAAAGAGCCAAAATGACTAAGTATGGGGTTTGAGGATTTAATTCCCGGTCAGATGCTTACAACTTAGGTGTGACAGCACAGAAATTTCTTGTGAATTGAGGCCTGAGACTTTTCTTGCATTGTTCACAAAATTCCTAAGACCTGCTTATTCTTATAGGTTTCTATAAAAAATAAGAATATTCAGTGCATGCTTAATGTTACGACTTAAGAACACCAATTGTTGTGGAGGAAAATACACATGAAAATATATTTGGCATGTTTATAAATTTTACATCCTAAAATAATTGATACATCTGGGATATTTCTATAAGATGACTTGCCATTATTTTGCTGAGGGAAAAAAAACTTTCAGAACATGAACCATGCCCCAAATAACAACGTTTAGCTGTGATTAGGATAGGCCTGATGGCTGAGGCCTAAAAGGGACATAAATCTCCTTCCCTTCCAAACGAAGGGTTTGGAGCTCAGTATGAGCTCTGTTACTGACATTTGGCAGAGAGAATGAGAGGTAAATGAAGATATTCCAGTGAGCAATTATGGAACATGTTTATTTTATAGATGTTAGGGATCTTTTGGGATTTGGGGTTATTTTTTGGTACACGTTTCTGTTTAAAAAGGGAAGTGTGCTAAATAGGTGGTGAAAGTTGATAGTTAAAAATATACTATCACAAATGAAAGACTGAGTATGCTAGTTGTGTTTAAATGTTCTTGAAGTTCATGGGCACTCTGTCTTAACAGCTTGCAACCCCCGCATCCTAAACCATATCCTTAAGAAAGGAAAAAGTAATAGCCCTTCTTGGCCCCCTCCTGCCCTGCCCAAGGAGCCAGGAGACCCATGCTGGCTCTGCCCAGGGCGCCCTGTCCCGACTGTTACTGGTCATGCCAGTGCCCAGCTGTGTTGCCTCACCTCACGGCTGGATTTTCTGGATCTCACTGGACTTTCTATAAAATGATATCTGTATATAAGAGGTGGTAGTACTCATTGTCTTTTATAAGGTTTCAGCAGAGAATGAAGAATTATTTATTTATTAATCAAACAGTAAAAAAGTGTGTTATACCAAAAACATAAAGCTTCCTGGTTACGACAAAACACAGTTACGTGGCTTGTGCACTTTTTTTTAACAACATGTAAACTTTTGTTAATATGTCTTCTTATTACTGCATCAAGGAAAGAATACAGTAATTAAAGTAGGCAAAAGAAATCTTAATAAAAAATACTGCAGAAGAGGAGTAAGTGAAATGAAGTTTCCCACTCTGTTATGTGGTGCCTTTAACACAGGGAATTAGTTAAATGAAAAAAAACTTAATCAAGAAGGAAGCAACACCAAGTTATTCTAGCTATGTGGGAGAATGTACATGAATCTCATTTTTTGTCTCTGGGGAATGACTGCAGTCATCATAAGTAATGAAATTTTTAGGTTAAAGGAGTGCCAGTGCAGGTAGAAAAAGTAGGACATGAAATTTTTGAAGCTATTCAGCAGTTATTATGGGAAGCTTGACAATGTGATTTACAGGAAATTTCAACATAAATTAAAAGAAGCTTCACTCTGTAGATATCTGTATTATAGTGTGAAAATGTACAGAGTAATTCTGTGTATGTGTCAATGTTGTATGACTGAGGAACAGAGCTTGGCCTGCTGTTCATAGGGATGTGGGGCTGTGTTTGAAGAGAGCTACAGGAACCCTACCAAAAATTCAGTTCCTCCACACACTGTTTTAGGAGATCCAGATTTAAAAGCATGTACTTCCGTGGAAGATACATGGATTATTTTGAGACTTTCATTGAAGAGGCTCTTTAGGGACTACTTATAGATAGGAAACCTCTTCTGTATGTGCTATTACCTGGCAGTGAGGAACTCATATGAAAATTGTGGGTGCTTTTGTTACAGTGGACGTTGACACCACTTCTTCCTGGTTTGTTTTTTAGTTTGTATTTTTTTTTGTTTGTTTCTAAAGAGAACCTGTTTATCTGGTATCGTTTGTCATATTTCTAAAATCACTTTATCAATCTCCATCCCTTTCTGTGGTACTGGGGCCTCTCTGTCCCAGTTAATTTGGGATTTTCCTGTTACTGCAGGATGCCTAGCAGAGCCAAATGAGTGCATTGGTTTGTTGTGCTTTGTATCAGAGCCATCTGGGGACTTGCTGAAAAAGGAGTTGTTGTGTTAAAGGAGTTATTGGCTGTATTCATGTTCTTGTGTGTGTATGTGCCTCTCCAAGTGTCAGAACATTTTTTCATGTCCACTGGAGATATTACCTGTTTTGATTGCTAAGAAAACACCTATCTTATCTTGTATAGCAGCGATTTTGCCTCAAAGATGCATGCAACACTACTTCAAAAACAATATCCTTCAATTAAAAAAAGAAGTGAAAAAAATACTTACAGAGGTTTTTTTCCAAGATGTTCACAATGCAGTTTCTATTAATTCTGAGTTGTCCAAACTAGTCAACGTACAGCTGTTGCAAATTAACTTCCTTGTTAAGACAAAATGTTTTGCGAAGCATTGAAGTAAATTGCAAATGGATCAGATTAGGATCCTTTGCTGTCAAGAAGAATAAAATATAATATCAGAAATTACTTGAGAGCCTGCTTTTCAGTTGCTGTTTTGAGAAGGATACAAAGAAGTTAAATTATAGTAGTATCTGAGTTCTTAAGTGTACTTTGCATATTTAACTTGTTTTCTTTGTTTTTCACCATCTATTGATAAATGTGATTAGGTTTTTGGGGTTTTTTTGTGAACAAGCAAAAGTTGCCTTGTTGAGAACATGGTCTCTAACTAACAACTAGAATGGCTAGCACCAAAAAGGAGAAACAGTGTCTCATGAATGTTTTTTTTTTTTTATTCTTTGCACAGTGGAGAGCTAGTCTAAACACTTGTATTGATTTGGTTTAATTTGCAGTTACACATTTCTCTTAAGAAGCATTCCTTGGCTGTTCTCTGGTCTGACTGATATGTTTTAAAAATGCTGTCAATAAACTGCTCTGGGAAATTCTATGTTATTTATTAAGAGCATCATAATGCAGCAGTTTACAAACCTACTTTTATTGTGAAGGCATAGGTGTCCTGAAGAGGCTGTGGAGTCTTCCTCCTTGGAGACAGTCAAAAGCCATGTGGATGTGGTTCTCAACAACTGGTTCTGTGTGGCCCTGCCCGAGCAGGGAGTTTGGACCAGGGGACCTCCAGAGGTCCCTTCCAACCTCAGCCTTTTTGTGATTCCATTATTCCATTCAGGCATCCCATGGTTGTTCTGGGCTTGATTTAGACAAGCAAATCAGCTATGCAGCCCCCAAACCAGGACAAAATTACTAAATGTAAACTATTTGGGAGCAAGTGATAAGACCTAAGTATCTAAGGAAAAATTAAGTGTTAATTTCCTTAAATGATTGGACGTGCATTGGGAGCTCTCCCCTTTCTCTCTTGAGTGGGATAATAGACTGACTCATGTAACAATATGCCACAAGACAGCATCTTGTCTCTTGAAGCCCTTTGATGTCAAGGTTCTCAGAGATTAAACCCAGCTCCTAAATTTATTTTTAGTGTAGAAATGTAGGCATGAATGAAATGAAATGAAATGAATGAATGAAATGAAGATGTCTATTGTACCTGGAGAAAGGACTCTGTGCTTAAAGGCATTAAGTCTATTTTCTGATTGTCAGTTGATCTAATAAAAGATATTAGATCTCTTGCCCCCTGTGTAGTTCAGTAGGTTTCAGGATTTCAACCTAGTTTCATAGTATTTGTTGTCAGTGAAGGTATTTTCAGCTTTGCGGATGCCCTAAATTTCACTTGACCTACAACTGAGATGTGCTGTATCCAAACTGGTCCAAATCTACTGTGCTGCAAAGAGCTTCAAATCAGTATTGATTATATACTTATGAAGACAAAGGTTCTTTAAAAAGCAATATATTCAGCAATGTTTTGCATGATCACCATCCATTTTTTATCATAAAATTAGTATTGCCACCTTACAGTGTCGCTGAATGTGCTATGGTTTTATTATTTCAGTTAGCTAATAATGAGACTGAATAATGTGCAGAAGTAGCTGCACTGCATTTTTTCTTGTTAATCTTGTTTTTCAACTGTGTTTTGTTGCACAATGAAATAATTGATCAATAAAAAACAATTGGTCTTTTCTCAACATTTTTGTCTAGCCTGTGTTTCTGCACTAGAAATCTTGTAAGACTGCATGTAGTGAGCAATTGCCATATTTGTTTCAAGTTTATTATGCCATGGAATGAAAACTAATCACAGATAGAGCTTTGTACCTGGACATTTCATGATTACCTCACAACTATTTTTATTGCCAGTGTTCTGGTCACACGTATCTCAAAAATTATTATAGTACTTTGTTTCTTTGTCTTGTGATTCCCTTCAGAGGAGAAAATACAAGGTCTTTGAAATTAAACATGGTATAATCTTCGTAAACTCAGCAATTAATATATTCTTCAGATGTTTAATAAAATTACCCCCCCAACAAACAAACAATAACAAATAAAAACCCACCCAGCCAAACAAACAAACAAACAAGCCCCCTAGAAGAACACATTGCAAGGACAAGTACTGGAGTAAAATCTGAAATATTTTCATTGAATTACCAAGTTTTTCTTTCTCAGGAAAGAAGACTTTCCCAAATTCTGTTTTCACATCTTCTGCAAGGAATTGCTTATTTTGATGTATGTTCTGGTTAAATGGCAAAAAACTTAGAAGATGTGTGCACTTTTTAAGCTTTCATTGGATCATACCAAGGTGGAAGGTCTCTAGTGCAGCCTGCTGCTCAAGGCAGGGTAAGCAGTGAGATTGGACCAGACTGCTCAGGGCTTTATCTTGTGAATTTCCAAGGCTGGAGGCTGTACAACCTCTCTGGGCAACTTGCTACACTGCACGGCTGTCCTTGACTTGGAAAAGATTCTCCTATGTTCAGTCTGAATCTCTCAATTTGTGTCTCTGTCCCTTGTCCTGCCCACATACATGACACAAGAGTCTGGCTCCATCTTCTTTTTAAACTCCTCATAGGTATTTGGAAGCTGATTTTAGATTTTCTCTTCAACTTTTTATTTTCCAGAAATGGCAAATTTAGTATATATTTTTAATAACGACTTCATTATGACTTTATTGCTTATATTTTATTATCACTTTTACTTCCTTAAATGTGTACTGATAATATCCATTTCACTGTCTCTTTAGTAGAATACTAATAGGAGTATAAAATTAAAATGAAATAATTGTTCCATTTTCCCTAGATGGGTTCATTTAATAGTTTTTCTTCTGTCTGTTATGTAAGGCACAAACCCAAAAGTTGCCTCAAAGTAATTTCTGTTTAAAAATTGACTCAGCTACATGAGGGCACCACACCTTTGACCAGGCAGCAAAATGGCCTCTCATTAGAACACCAGATCTTGGTTAACTTGCTAACCACACTGCAGCTTTACTGTCTCAAAAGACTAATGAGCAGCTGGTGGATTCTTGAATAAATACAATGTCCTGTATGAATTATTCCTTGTCTAAAGCCAGTCCAAACCAATTATCTATCAAGAATTAAGAGGTAGCTTGCCTGCAACAATGGGAGTTAACTGCAACAGGTGTGTTTGAGAGGCAGAGAATCAAGGTCTGTGGCTGGAGTCGAAAAGTATGGGATAAAGCAGAGGCTGTGGGACACAGCCATGCAATTGACAGATGAATAAAAGTGGCTTCAACCAGCCTTGCTGTCCAGAATGAACTGGAGAGCTGTCTGTAGGACACAGGGATACTGAGTTGGTGCTGTCCTTGTTTTTAAAGAGGAAGACACGTAATTTGTTTTAATTAAATGCCACTAAAAGACGGAGACACTCCAGAACTTATCATTGTATCAAAGAATTAGGAGGGAAAAAGAATGGGATTTCAAAACATGAACTCCTCCATCTTTTTAAAAGTAAGTTGTACTCTTTTTATACCTGTCTGTTTGAAGACATGATTTTTAGCTACTATTTTTCATTGCATCTCATTTCTGTTCAAATTACCATACTATATGAAATAATCAGCAGTGTACAATCACTGCAGAAAACTTTTGCTATATCTGGAAATGTTTCAGGTTATGTTTCTGTATTGCCATGTGGAAAGCACATTATGATCATTCTTACTGTGTTACATTTAGAACTGTTTTATACTGACAGGCAAGACAGGTTTCATTCCATAATTATGATTTTTGTCAGTTTTCCTTTCATGAATGATGTTACACAGGGAAATTAGCCAAAAAAGGTTGTGATCTTTACTGAAACAAGTCATACTCTAGGAAATGAGAGATATAACAATTACATATAATAAATAGTTGTTATAGTTCTGAATATAAAGAGTGCCATAAAACTCATGTCTAATGCTCCTGCCTTACCAAAGTTATTTTTTTTATTTGTAGATGAAAATGCATTGGTAATGGAGATTACAAGTAGGAATAAAAAATTTAAAACTAAGCAGTAAAATTATGATGGAAGCTGCTTCACCTATTTTTTTTCCCCTCATTGAGTGGAATCCAAAATATGTGTGTGAGAAAAGCCGAGCACATGTGACTGTGGAACAGAAGAAAATTCCACTTCCAGGCTATGATATGTGACAGAAAAATGTTTGTGGTCAGCTACAATCAGCAAAATTATTCCATCAACCTAATGTCATATTAACCTTACAGAAAGGACTGCCTTGAGGAAAGTGAAGAATGTTGGTTGGTGAGTGACTCTCTTGATATTCTATTTTCCTCTGTGACACACTGACTGAGCACACTATTCTGATTCAGATGTTAATTTATGGAAATGGATAATACAATGTATCTGATTGCTTAATTATGCATCCTGGGGATTCATTCAGAATCCTTATAATACATCTTGATGACCTTTCAAAGGCAGAACTCGCAATTTTCAACTTTTATTGGGATTTAATCAACTGGACAATACTTCTCACATCTTTTTCTGATGAGGGAAGTGACCCCTGTCTCTGACACCTTTGTCATGTACTATAATCACTAATCTCTAATGCAAAAAGAAGTCATTCTTATGTAGCATCAGTGGATCCAAAAGTGAACAGAGAGCCCACAGCCCTGTCTCCTTACTCTTTAATGCTGAAAAAGATGCTACGAAGGTTTGGTATTGAGGGGCTTGCAATGTGCTGCCAAAAATGTGGTATAAAGGCCAAATGAAACTATCAGTGAGTACAGGAAATTGAACATTGCACAGTGTAATAAATGGCATGGAGAAAGTGGATTTGTAATTCCCATTTGGACTGTTTCATTATATAAAAACAAGGTGTTTCTAATGGAACTAAAAAAACTTACTGAAAATTGAAGAAAGGGCTCTTTACTGCACCAACTGCAATTAACATGCATAATTGATTGCCGAGAGGTGTGAATGAAGAAAAAATATGACAGACTAAAAAAACTAACCAATGTTTCATATGTATAATATGAATGTTTTGAGTTTTAATGGTAAATATGAAGCTGTTAGGATATAAATCCTTATGTCATCCTCCAGGATATAACAGCAAGTCTCTGTATTTGAATCTGGGAGCAACCCTCCCTTGGGTTTAGTTAACTACCCACTACGGAGTTTTTTCATTTCTTTCAGAAAACCTGAGCCTCTCTATTGCTTTCAGTCTGTATATCTGAATGGTGCTCATCAGCAGGGGATGCCTAACTAATTATGACTGACTAGTTAATTAATAATAGTATGAAAGGTGACACTCTTAGCTGCCAGTCCAAAACAGCAAAATAAATAACCCATGCAGAAATTACATGTCCAGCTTGGGTTCTGTATTTTGAAACACTGAGGCAAATCAATGTTCTTGAAATCAAAACATCTTTTACAGTTTCAGTATTCCGTTACATTCCCAGAAGAGTCTTAATGTAAACCCCTTAAGTGAAGAATGTAATATGTCTTAGCCCTAAGTAAAGATGAATATAAGAAGGGAAATAACTTCTGTTGACCAATAGAGACACTTATTAATTAAAACTTTCACACACTGTCATTCGTCTTTTCCTTTCTTTTTTTTTTTTTTTTTCTGACATGGTAGAGCAGTTTATGGTTTCAATTTCTTTCTTTAAGTAGAGATGTTAAGTAAAAAAAAATGACTGTGTTAGAGCTAAATATCTAGGAGAGGTAATATTCCACCAAATGAGTTCACACAACATATAGGAAGGGAATAAAAGCTTTTGATGGCGTGGTGTTGATAGGCCAGTACGTGGCAGTCTGTTTCTGCAAAGAGTTGGCATAAAATGCATTTGAACACACAAAAAAAAATGTTTGGCTGCAGACAGTACTTTAAATTCTTGCCACCTACATATGCTCTACAATGGACATGCTGCTCTATCATGTATTGAGTGTGTCTGAGAGTTACTGGGCTGGGAAAAATAATCTTTGCAATAGTGGATAGACAGGACAGCAGGACAGAGTTTCCTTTTTAAATAGTTTCAGTTCAGATCTTTGACATTCTATTGATGAGTAGCTCTGGATTTTTATTTTAAAGCCATTATTGGCTACCAGATTTTATGAAACTTATGGCAATTTTACAGTAGCAAATTACATGATGAAAAATAAGTAAATTAGCAAATCTGCATTTTTCTTTCTTTGGTTTTAATTTCATTTTCTGGACTGTCTTTTCAAATGGAACTGGTAGTGGATAAGACTATGAAGGAAGATCTACATATCCTAGATTTTGTTAAAAAATACCAGCTCACAACTGATTAAAGTTTAAAATGAAAAAGTATGTTTACTTAATTAGTGATCTAATCTAAATTACTAAAGACACCATCAGAGTATGCAAATGCACTTACTCACAAAATATGCAAAATGCAAATAGAGTCACAGACTGTAGTGGGGTGGAAGAGTGACTAGACACTGTTCCCCCTCAAAGAAGAGAGATTAATAGCACCCATTGTCTCAAGCTTGTGTCTGGGGTGACTTTGTACTGATTAATCTGAGGCTACTCTGCTGCACCCAGTGTGTGAGTAGTCAGGGTGAGATTTTGACCTAATTTATCAGTTACATCTACAATTGTTTATTTTCATGTTGGAAAGATTTTTATAGCACACCAGTGGTCTGAATAATAGTGAACCATCAAGTCTTTTGTTTACAAACACATTTGTCTAAAACATTTTGCATGACAGGTTTCAGATTGTGACAATTACACTGGGTCAGAGAAAAGAACATCAAGTAATGCCAGTGCTTGTAGTGAAGAATGCTCTGACCTGATGGAAGCACCCTGATTGAACATGTCATGTTGTATTTCATATGAGAGCTAAAGAGGGAAAAAAAAAAAGAGTCTATGAAATGTTGTCTCTTACCACAATTTTGAGCCAAAAACACATGGTAGTTTTTTCTCGATACTGTTTCATTTTATATAAACCATGGCAGGCATGAAGATGGTTACCTGAAGGGTGGCAGGTAATCACTCTCTGGGATAAGACTGCCCAGTGCCAGAACTGGTACATGGGTCCCTCCTGTTCTTCTGGGCCTTTTGCTGCTGTTCCTGCCTTCTCATTAGAGCCGAGATTCACTGTTGTGCTGGGCATTCACTGCTAGTGACTTTGCCTAATGTTTCTCTTGTCTTTGTAACACTTCCTCTTAGCTGGTTTCCATTTACCGGGTTCACTGGGGGGAATCTTGTTTCAAGACCTGGTAGATATGCCTCAAATATTTCCAGTCTCACTTTCTGATGCAAAAAACCTTGTGGTTGGTAATTACTTATTTTTCTTTATTGAAGGACTAAGCCTTTCTATCCAGCACCCAGATCTTCTCATTGCAATTTGTAGTTAATTTTAGATGTTGATTTAATCTCTAATGTTAGATCTCCAGCTCTCATAACTGCTTCTTTTCAGTGACATTATCTTTGAGATTTAAAGTTTATGTTAAAAAAAAGAGCAGATGTTTTGTGTATCTTTGCTTTCAGCTTCTTCTGTCTAAAATGTCACTTCCTATTGAGCACTTCCTTTCATCTTATGCATTTCTGTTGAGACAGATAAATTCCTGTGGTTACTTGTTCTTTTGCTTTCTTCTTGACATGTAGTTTCTTGGAGCAACTGATTCTGAAAAGTGCCCGCTGCACGGTTTTTATGTTGTGACAGTGGTACTATCCCACTTATGGCAACACCAAACACCAGTTAAGAATTTATTTTACCAGCCTGAGGTGTTGTTGTGGATTGCTGCAGAGTACTTCATATTTCTGTAAAAGGCCTTGAGCAGACATCTATAGATGGAATTTTGAAGAGTACTGTTTAGTCTTTTTGTTCTTTTATTTTTGCCGTTCTAGTATTCTAGTGGTGTTCCAATTCAAGATTTTTCTTTTGCAGAATTTTCATTTATGAGGTGCCATATCTCTTTGCTTATCCTTTTGGTTTTGCATATCTCTGTAGATATGCAGCCATAAGTGCAGCAGCTGAAGTTAAGTCATTGCTGATTGCTGTACACTGTTCTTCACACCAGCCTTCGCTGCTTATGACAGTGCCATAGATCTGCTCTTTTAGTTTGTTCTAGATTTTGCTTGAAGGGTCCCATAGTAATGAGATTATTGTGGCTGCTACTAATATGTATGTCCTAATACGTGCTTACATTTTAGGCAAGTGATCTGAATCTTGCATTACTAGAGAGATGCCTGGGCTGTTTTGCTGTTCTATTTGTTCTTGCAATCTGGCAAGTCTCTGGGGTTTTTTATGTGTTATTTTGAAGGCAGAAAATTGCCAAAACAAAACTGGAAACTCAGCACAATTAGTGCTTATTTTCTGTGATTGTGGTTTCCTAATGTTCTTTCCATCTGTCACTTCTGATTTAACATTAAAGCCACCCATTAGAAGGAGTAAGCCATGCTCTGGTATTGCTGGGGACACCTTAGAGAAATTGCAGTACCCATCATTGCTCGCAGTGCTCTGTTCACAGATCCCATATCCCAGATCCGTTCTGTCGGAGCATAATGCCATGACTGACAACTCTAGGGAGATAGTCCTGAGTGTGTTTGATAGGTGTTCCATTGATGAGCCATCTTCTGTGTGTTCCATTAACATGACTGCTGTGGTTTGACTAAGACATATTTCTTCTTCAGCTTGAAACACTTGGCCATTTATTCTCTCTAATCTTAAGGTGTGAAGTTCATGTTTGTAATACACTGCGATAATAACATGTCATTTAATATCCAAAATATTTCTGGTTCATAATAATAGGAAAGCAGACACCAAACCCATCAAAATCAAGATACATTCTCTGCAGCATCAGCAGGCTTTGGATCATGCCAAATAAACACATTCATTTTGCCAGACTATGTAGCTTTGCGGTGTTAACACATTGGTGCCAATCATTAAATGTGTTTAAAAATGGGTGCTGCCACAGCCGGACTTAAGAAACAGGAAAAGTAGCTGGGGCTCAGCACCACGATCAGAGGTGATACCATTGCTGCACACATAACACTTGTCTTGCTGGTGAGATCCAGCCTGTGAGCAGACACTGGTGTTGTTAATGCTTTCAGGGCTCCTGTTAGCCCTGGTTCAGGTGAGTGGTTTGCTGAGGACTGTTGTTTAGTGGGAGGCTTTTGTAGCGTCAGGGCATCTCACCGTGTAGCAAACAGTGATTTGCTAATCACCATTAATGATAATGGTGATTGACTTCAAAATACCTGATACTGACAGGACATTGATTCTTTAAACAAATGCTCTGCATGAAGTATGCCATGATCTACACTTTGCACATCTGCTGCTAATACAAACTTATTTAAAGGAATACATCTGCTGTACGTACAAATTATCTCATACTTTATTAGTTGTATGCCAGATCATTGACTTTGTAGATTGTTTGGGTTGTTATGTCAAGACCAAAGGCACAGTAGAAATGAGCTGTTTCTTCTTCACATGACATTCCCTGAGGCAGACTGCTAAATTGCAATATAGATCTTAAAACTTAGCCTCAAATTTTTCTATAAGAAAAAGATGATTTTGGCCAAATAATTTCTCCTAACTCTGTGCACTGAAAGGTCAGATCTGCTACAGGATTTGCTTAGATCATTAGTGATTCGTGAGTAAGAGGTACCTGAAACAGAAAAGTGATGAAAGCTAGAATGTGCTGGCAGTTCCTAACTCCATGTTGAAAATCATATTGGTAGTTACCTAAACACGAATCTTGGTCCCACTCTGATGCCTTTTTTTGTGTGATTAAACAAAGAAGTGAGTACCAACAAGTAGAGGCCAATGGCACAGGAGATTAAAAAAAACCAAAACAAAATCATTATGTTTTCAGCTTGGTTATGATATAAGACAACTAAGTATTTAATTTTATTTTCATATCAGAGGCATGACTGGCTGTTCTACTGCCAAAAACTGTGAATTTTTACTAGTTTCTTCTCTAGGAATACAATTAAGAACTATCCTATATAATCAAATCACATACTGTATATGATCTTTTTTTTCCTGTTACTAATTGAGTTATATTAAGCATAGCATTGGATGAACTTTCTTACAAAGAAGATTTATACTTTTCTTCAGGCAATGTTTCATTCTCCTCTCATGTTCACTTGAAAGCCTGTCATCTGAAATCATTCTGTGCTTCAGGTTCTAGGAATCAGATGAAAGTGAAAAATGCTTTCATGCCCCACAGATTTTAATCCCGTACTATTCTGACTCAGTTATTTTAAATGAAGTCTTATAATTTCACTGTTAGAGAAGTTGCATAAAAATTTTATAAAGGAGAACAAAATTAGTTTTCTCTTTATTTTTTATTTTCTTTTTTTGAACAAGGTAAGTGGTTGCCTTTGCAGAATTAATATTTCCAGGAAATGAAATCTCTGTACAGTGAACTTCAAAGCAACGCTGAGTGTATTTATTTATATCTGTAAGAACAGTCATTTTCACAAACATACCACCATGTAGCATCATTAAATTGACAGCTTCCACTAAACGGTAGCCAGCTGAATGCCACTGTAAGAGACTGTATTAATTAGAATGTGTTTTCATAATTATCTAGAAGATAAGGGGAAGGAGCTCACACAGTCACTGTGCCACGCTGCTGGACTGTCTCTGCTTGCTCAGTGTAACAAATGGGGCTCATTGCTCTGCACAGCAGTGGATAACCAAAGTTCTGGATTTCATCACTGTAATACTGGCAGGAAGATCAGTAACATGAAACAGTGAAATTTTCCAACACCTGCTACAGACATCGTTACTATTTCCTTTCCCTGTGATTCCAGGCTTCAGATTTTTATATATTTATTTAATTTTAGTTGTGGATTAACTCGGATACCCTTCGTATACGTATCATATTCAGGTGGAAAGTTTTAGGTATATGGAACTTGAGTAACAATGGGAAGGTCAGCACAATAAGGAACTCATAAAGAAGTAAATGCCAAGTAGTAAAAATATTAATAAGGAAAAATGCCAGGTAGTAAGCATAAAAAAATCCTCTTGAGTTTAAGAATTCTACAATCAAGTAAGAAAAACCCTATACAACAATAGGACAGTGTAGAAATTCCTTCCAACTTGATGTTGAGTAAAAACCTTGTGATACAGCCTAAAAACCTTGAAATATTTCACTGAATATCTGTGACATCTTTTTAAGGTTGATGGTTTGAACTCTCATAAAGGTGGACAGTAGGGAATTCTGTTTGGACACAAGGGCATCAGAGAGTATTGGTGAGACAATAGAGAGTGATGGAATGTCTGTGACTAACTACTAACCACGTTAAAGAGATTCAGAGGTACTGGAATTAATTTTATATCTTGCTGTTTAAAAAGAAAAAAAAAAGCCACAGTAAAACCAAACCCTTTTAAATAAAAGAGTGAAATGGTAATAATTTAATAAAACTCCTGAAATTTTCTACATTGATTATTATCAGACACCTTTTCAGGATTACCTAAAACCATTTTTCCAGATTTTGTGCAAAATGACCTTTCAGAAGGTTACAAGGCAAAAGCTGTAATGAAAGATAAAGAATTTAATTCCTTCTAAAGAGAAATGCTGAACAGTTTGTCTTTCAGAGTACAAAACAGTAAATTTGAAATGGATTGTATAAGGGGAGCTAGAGAAATTGTATCAGCTTCTGTGATAGAGCTGACTCTGATATTGAACTAGGCTTAATGTGAAACAAGAGTTGCATTAGAAACAAAGCCAGTAATATATTGATAGGTAAGTGATAAAAGAGTTTCCTGACTAGAATGCATTAAATGAAGGAACTAAAACTGAAATATTTTAGTGGTATGAGATACAAAGTGAATAGATTAATATTAAGGATAGCCTAAACAGAAGATGAACATGTCATCTAAAGGATTAATTTATGAATTTCATTACCCATATAAAGTGCAGTATCTTGAGAAGAAACAGAGATTATCTGAAATATTAAAATGGGATGGGGTTGAGACTTGTATCATTTCTTATTTTACTACAATTATTTCATAAAAGGTTCATTTCAATGCCAAATGCCCTATTTAGCAAGAATTTCTCAGTGTTAAACTTGACAGTGTGTAATGATTGCCATCGTGCTTTATTTTTACTGTATAAATATTTCTATTACAATATCCTCAAATCAACAAACCTTTGTCTTGTCTAGAATTGTTAAATTAGTATTTTTTTTTATAAAGCCACTTCCAGTCTTTTATTTAGGCTTTAAATTCTACCAGTTCAATTTTTATGTTGTACCAGACATATATAACTAAGCAATCATGCTATGTTTCATTATATAAAAGAACTTCTATTACATCTTGCACCAGCTGATTTAAAATTGCATTACATGATGTCCAGACACAGCTTATTGCTTTGCTCTTGATTTCAATATATATAAACAGTGCTATGATCAATGAAGTGCATGTTTCATAGTACCATCTTCACACCCTACTAAATCCTTTCTCTAGCAGCATATGACCTTTTTGCTACGTGCATTTGGGACAGGCAAATGCATGGGGTGGGGCACACATTCCAGACAGAAATTATCTGATTAGCAAGTCAGATGATGGCCTCATTCCCCTTCGTGGAGACATTTCTGAGGCCTTTCAATGTGGCAGGAAATTTTCAGTGAGGAAAACTTGCTTTCTCTACCACATGCAGCATAAGCAGGCTGGGTGCACAGATGCTTATTCTGCAAGGCAGTTCCCTTAGACTTGCAATAGGCAATAATGGTTTAAAAAAAAACACACATAGAGGGAAGAAGAAAGGGAGGAAAAGAAAAAAGATCAAACTTCTGAAATTTTTTTGTTCATTAATGAATAAGAAACACAGCAGAGCTTGTGTGAATACAAATGACTGTGGTCAGCTTATTTTGTGACTGCATTTTTCATCATATCTGTCATTTTTTCGCAAAGCACCGTTGCAGCTGACTAATCTGCACTGCTGGGATTGTGAGATACAAATAAGTACACAAGGTATAAAAGGATCATTCAAACATTTTATCTCAAGGTTGACTGATTGCATTTTGGGAAGTCCTTTATGATGTGGTGGAATTAATTCGAAGCACATTTTCAGTAACTTTTGGTTCTTGCTCTTTCTTTGCTGTCTGTGGAAAATGTTCTGTGTGTTTTATACTAAGAGATGATCCTGTTATTTATAGTTCTTGATCATGCTAATGATTCCTCCTATTTGTTCAATTTTATGTAAGAAAAATATATTAATGACTCCATGCCCTAAGTGAATTTAAGTGCATCACCTTTAATGTGTTCAGATCCACTGTGCTAGAGATCTCATGCTGTCTGCTCTACCAGGCACTGGGCAGGAAGACTTAAGCTTTCATGCTGGCTTACCCTTGGTCTTAGGAAACTTAACTCTCCCACATTGCAGAACCCCAAACTCGTAGATGGAAATTATATTTTACCTAGGTCACAGGATACTTATGTAGAGCTTTGAAGCTCTAATATGCCAGGAAAATTTTAAAGTCTATTCTTAGGTTTCACATTCTTACTGTTTTGAAAGAATTGCATTGTTGTAGTTGTTGAATAATACAACCAGGCCCATTGGCAAGCTGTGTGACTGAGGATGGGATAATCTTTTTATATGTACAGCAGATCTATAAGGCCTGTATTGATCTTTTTCCTTCCTTTTAGTTTTGCATTATGAATGGCAGCTGTGTTCTGGAAAAGTTCCTATCACTTTCATAATACAGATCATCTGGTATTCTGCAGAGGAGAGGTTTAGAATTTACCTTGTGTGCATATAAAAAACTTTTCTTATTTTGTCCAAGAGTTTAAATGCAAGGTGCAGTAGTAAAAAAAAAAAAAGCATAGTATATGGGAAAGTTTCAGCAATTGGCTTTTTAGATTGAATAGTAGATCTGAAAAGAATATGGTGCTAGTAACTCTCTGTTCCCCCTTTTCACAGAGCTCTTAAAATCTATTTTATGCAGGTGAAATTTCAGTTTTGGCTGTGATTTGCCAATATACTTCAGTAAGCCATAGCCACTAGGTCCAATCTGTTGTTCTCTGGGCATATGACCCCTATCCATACATGAAGAAAACTTTTAATCATATGGTCATTAATCTCCTTGAATTTACTAGCCTTGGATGTGGAGCTGATCTTCAAGTCTGTCATGGCTTTACCATTTTGCATGTGCTTTTGGACACATTGAGGTCTGTATAGCTAAAGTAGGAGGGGTGGAAGCAGTAACTGACTCTGGAACTGAATGTATCCAGCTGACAGTAAAGGGAGTGGATTGTGACCCTCTTGTGTTTCTTTTATTTGGTGATTTTCTAATGTGACTGTTTGGGGCAGGAAATAACAGATTTGAATCCCTTTAGATTAAAGGTACCTAGAACCCAGTCTCTTGCATCCTGGGTAAATGCTATGACTAAAAGTCTGTCATGAAAAATGCTTACTTATAAAGACTACTGAGACTCACCAACATATGGATATTCTTAGTTAATAACTGACCTTGCCTTGGAGATTACATCTCATCACGGTCTGGCCAGTGCTCATACTACTGCCTGTTAATATTTGCATCTGTCCTTACTGATAACTCCCATCTAGTAGGGATGATCTTGTTGGGCTGTCTTGGTGGTTAATGTAGAAAGAGGGTCTTCTCCATATATGCAGAGTTGCTGCAGTGGGTTTCTGTGCTCTATTACCCTTCAGGTACAGTGCATTTCTCACTGCTATCTGTAGAGGAAGCTTTAACCTCATCAGGATCAAATGAATCTTTGTGAAAACCTTTGCTACTTACCTTAGGAATTATAGAGAGTGGTCTTGTCTTTTAAGTATGTATTGGTAGAAGGTGGCTCTGGATTTCAAGTGGAAGAAGTAGCTAATGTGCAACCAGGACTCAGGTTTTTGTGTTCCTGGGTCTCAGAACAAATCAAACACATTCTTGGTTTTGGGTTTTTTCTTAATATGAAGGCACTTTTTTTGTGGGTCATCCTTAGACCCACCAAGTTCTCCTGCTGTCAGGCTTCTTAAACACTCAATGCCTCAATATTTTAGATCTGCCTTTTAGAGATGAATGCCCAGGTTTTGTTACGGACATTAAACTGGTTGTGTGGAAGGTATATTCCCAATTCCTGCCTTAGGCAAAGCAGATTTAGAAATTACTGACTTTCTTACCAATACAGAAAAGATCATAGAGAGGTTAGGAAAACTGTGTTCTTAGTTGCATATTGAAATCATGTTCTCCAGTTCCTTAGGCGTGTCTCAGTTTTACCCTTTTTAGTTGATTTTTTTTGTGCCCGATAGATTTCTCAATACTTTAGATCTATAGTTTATCTTACAAACCCTGTAACTGCAAATTGCAGCATATTTTAAATCTAAGGTTCTTGGGATCTTCTGTTATTGCTGAGGGGAAAAAAATAGTGGATAACTGGTAGGAATGAGAAGTAAAGTTTGTGAACTCATAACAAACAATTTTACTCTAAAGATTAAGGATAATTTAATATACTTGATTCTTACATGGACTTGGCTGTGAAGTGATTACAGCATTGATTAAGACATGAGATAACAAGGTGAGGTATAACATGTTGAATAGAGATTTTTTTTTTGCCAAAGCAAGGCTGTTTACCAAATCATTGGCAACACCTTATCACACTAAAACAGACATAGACTTCTTACATTTAGTTTTGAGAGGCTGCTAAAATTCAGTATGTGTACAGCACCTTTAAATAGTATTGAAGCAGCTTGTCTGCAGAAAAGATAAATAGCATTGAACATTAGTGTCTTCCACACACCTTCACTTTTTCACAAAAAGCAGTTTTTCTTTATTTTTTTTTGTCATGCAAAGGGATGTACTTTGTAGAATCCCTGAAACCCTTGCCATTCCTGTGAATTTCCAATTTATTTTTAACTTTTAGTAACTCCCTACTACTTCAGTATGGTTTTGGAAATGAACAGTAGTATAATTAACAGTTTAGATGCATAGTAAGTTGCAGACCCATGTTCTCTTTCTGAAACCCCTTAGTGTGGTCTTGACCACAACTATACAATTAAATTTTTAAAATCTTCCCAAACTGGTCTGCTTTAGGTCAAAGCAGGTGATCCTTCCTCTCTACTCAGCACAGGTGAGGCCACATCTGGAGTGGTGGGTGTAGTCCTTGCCTCACCAGTATAATAGACATGAACATATTGGAACAAGTCCAGCAAAGGGCCACGAAGATGATGGAGGGGCGGGTGCATCTTACATTCGGGATAGCTGAGACTTTTCATCTTAGAGAAGAGAAGGCTTGGGGGGATATCAGGAAATAAAGGTGAAAGAGCCAGACTCTTCTCAGTGGTGTGCCCAGTGTCAGGACCTGCGACAATAAGCACAAATTGCAATAGGAAATTCTGTATACATTTAGGAAATAAGCTTTTACAGAGAGTTTAGTCAAACACTAGAACAGGCTGCATAGAGACGTTGTGGGACCTTCTTCTTTAGAAATGCTCAAAACATGTCTGGACACAGCCCTGACCAACTTAAACTGTCCCTTCTTTGAGTCAGGTGGTGGAACTAGGTGATGTCCAGAGGTCCCTTTCCACCCCAACAGTTCTATGAAAACAGAGTGGCTGCTTCCAGATTTCCTAGTGGGAATTGTCTCAGGTCTGAGCTAATATCTGAATCTCACCCAGGAATATACTGGCAAAAGGTATTTGTCCTGAGCCAAATCACAGCTGGGATCATTCTAATCTGGAGAGATGTAGAAAGAAAATACAAAAAAGGTGCAGGTGTCTTTGTGATAATAAAACCTTTCAGGCACTTGACAATGTATCACAGAATCAGAATGGTTTCGGTTGGAAGGTGCATTTAAGATCATCCAGTTCCACCCCCCCTGGCCGTGGACAGGGACACCTTCCACTAGACGAAAGCTCAGAGCTTCATCCAGTCAGTCCTTAAACACTTCCAGGGATGGGGTATCCACAACTTCTCTGGGCAACCTGTTCCAGTGCCTCACTACACTCTAAAGAGATTTTTCCTAATATCGAATCTAAACCTACTCTCTTTCAGCATCAAGCCATTCCCCTTTTTCCTGTCACTACATGCTCTTCTAAAAAGTCCCTCTCCCTTTTTTGAAGACTCCTTTCAGCTACTGGAAGGCTGCAATTAGGTCACCCCTAAGCCTTCCCTTTTCCAATCGAAAAAAAGCCCAAAATTAAGCTAAAGTAATTGCCACTTTATCTGCCTCATGTGAGATTGATATGTTACATTTTTATTATTTTCTTCTTTTTAATATGAGAAGTAAACAATTTGCAGTACACAACAGCTGAGGATTTTAGTTAACAAATTTCTTGCTGATATGTGGCCCTGGTAACATCCCCAATCACTTTTGCATGCTAGTTACATGTGCCACTTTGTAACTATAGGCTTTGGCCTTTAGTACAGTTCTAGGTACACTGCAGTATTTTGACACGTTATGTAAGTATTCTCGATTTCTCATGAAATAAACATCATGGGAAATGTAGATGCAATCAAAATGAGGTGTTTAGATGCTATGACAACAAAGATGCAAACCTTCTAAACCAGGCAGTTTCATGCCATTATCATTAAGGGAAAAACCTTCTGCATGCCTTCTTCCATCATTATCAGATTTTTGTGAGTGTTGATGTTTCATTTCTGTAGAATGCTAATGCATATTGGGTGATGTCAGTAAAATAGATATATATTAAATAATCCCCATCTGGAGAGGAGAAACAAAAAACACACCCCAGGTGATTATTTTAAGCCTATATGCACATGCAAGAAAGAAGAGCAAAACAGCCACATGACCTGTTCTCTCACCAAAATAACCCAAACAAACCACAAAACCTACTGGGAGATGAAGTCCTAATCCTCAGCACAGCTTGCCCACAAATGCCTCTTAGGAGGTACTTAGGCTGCCTCACAGTACTAGGACTGAAAAATCTCTCCTTAATCTGGAGAGATTGCTGGAGCAGCTCTCCTATGGAGACAGGCTGAGAGAGCTGGAGAAGAGAAAGCTCCAGGAAGACCTCACTACTCAGGATTTAGAGATGGCTTATAAGAAAGATGGAGAGTGACTTTTGACAAGGGCATGTAGTGACAGGACAAGGGGAGTGGCTTTGAACGGAGAGTAGGTTTAAATTATATATTAGGAAGAAATTCTTCCCTATGACAGTGGTGAGGCACTGGAACAGGTTGCCCAGACAAGTTGTGGATGCCCCATCCCTGGAAATGTCTATGGCCTGGGGCTTTGGGCATCCTGGTCTAAGGAAATATGCCACTGTCCATGGCAGGGGGGTTGGAACTACATGATCTTTAAGGTCCCTTCCAGCCCAGGCCATACTATTATGATATTCTTTTATTCATTTAGTCATGTGATTGCACTATTTTTACGTCTTCTCCTGATGACTGGCAGAAGCATGGCCCAAGCATGAGCAGAGTGCAGATAGAAACGTTTTTGAGATTTTTGCTTTTTTTTTTTAAATTTATTTCTTTGTGACTCTAAGGGCAAGGTAAAGCCTGTTCCAATGTATTTCTGTCTCTGTTAGATGAGTTTCTCCTTAACACAGGAAGCCACCTCCTTTCATGTCAAGGAGAGGTTGTCATAGCCCGAAGCAGCCATTCTGTGTGTGGAAAGAAAATGTGCTATGTCTCAATCCTCTTTCATGAATGCAGATTTGAAAATGTGCAGGTCTTTCCAGAACCCACAGAAATATCTTGTCAGCTTCTGTTCTCTGTAGAAAATATTTCTCCAGCAACAGCCTCTGAGACAATTCACCTTTCTGCTCCCTGCCATGGCACTGTGGTAATAGAGCCATAGGCCAGTTCACTAATTGCATTAGTTTTGTATAAAATCCTTGAAATTGCCTCAGACATGTCAAATGTGTGTTGCAAAGTGATTGTATACAGATAAAGATATTCTGAGAGGGCTCTGCCCACAGGATGAATAAAGTAGCTGACAATTTTACTGTAACTGAGAGCTCCAACATCTATTAATTGAGGATAAAGGTATTAACCCAGTATTAACTAGATAATCTAATCTTTCAGTCACAGTGTCTTCTCTGATCAATAGGATTTTCAAGTTCAACTGTTTGGTATCTACCTGTCTGTCCATTTTTGTAACTGAGAAGCAAGAGGAGAAATTTATCTTTACTTGTGCTACTTTTTTCCAGCCTAAACCTACAGTAAGTACTTTGCTCTTTAAAGTAGCGTTAAAAAAAGTGGTATCTTGGTTTATGATTTCAGTCTAGTTTTCGATATGTATGAATGCCTGAATATACCTGTACATTTTGCCCTGTATGTGATATGATTTATCTGCTTCATCACAGAATAATATTCTGTGATGCCTGTTGTTTTGCTGTGGGTAATAAAAATAATCTGAAGGTATCATTATTTGAAATTTGTAAAGCACAGAAAGGGTCAATTTTGTTTATTTGGTCGTTGTATTTTTTTTGGGTTTTTTTATTACACCATGGACAAATTAATATAACTGAGGAAGCTTAAATCACAGCATAATATTTTTTTCCTCTGACATAGTAAAAATATATTTAAAATGCCAGACATATTTATATTTGCATACATGAACACAGTATTTCTTTCTAAGTGATACTCCTATATAGAGTGCTAAAAATTTAGTATTTTAACCACATTCTCTCATTGCTTCAGATAATGGGTAACTATAATGCCTGGTTCAAGTCACAATACATTGTGAATATTTTATGGATTTTTTAGGTAATAATTGTACTAATGCTGACTTGAACAAAGTCAATTCTTAGACAACTCTGGTTTTCTTTGATCTTCAGTGTTTGCATGTGTGTGCTTTTTCTTCTTTTGGAATAAGGGACATCAGTTTGAACAAATTTGAACAAATTGATGTTTTAGTACTTTTTTTCAGAAGTCAGCATCTTTTTAAAAAATAATTTATGAACGGTAGTTTTTTACATATAAAAATAGTCACATGGAATTTAAATTATGGTTATTAGAATAAAATACTTAGTGCCTTGATGAGCTTGTATAAGGTAAATTGCTGGGATATAATCCAGTAGAGAAAATAATAATTAGAGTGGAGGAAGCAGCCAGAAGACTTGGCAGAATTTATCTTGGCATGAGCTGTTAAGGAAATGAACGTTTTTTTGCAAATTAGGTAGGAAACTCAGGGAAGCTGCTACATCTGGATGGCGTGGGAGCATAGGCGGCCCCACAGCTTTCATCCTCATGGCTTCAGACAGAGAAGTGGCCCCTGTCCTTTTGATTGCAGACCCTGCCACCTGCATTTCTGTCACCTCTAGGTGTGGGTGGGCGTTATGGTGGGTTTGCATGGTGCCAGGCCTGGGAGCAATCAGAGGTGAAAACAGTGCAGAATGCCCTACCTGCTTCACTAGTTGAACTGAAAGCTGGGGTACTTCAGCCAGTGAGTCGCTGCCATGGTTTCACCCCAGCCAGGAACCCAGCCCCACACAGCCACTCGCTCACTCCCACACCAGCAGCATCAGGGGGAGAACTGGAAAGGTAAAAGGTAGAAAAATCACAGGTTTAAATAAAAACAGTTTAGTAGAGAGAGCAAAAACCACGCACACAAACCACGCACACAAACAAAGCAAGCAAAGAATTAATTCACTGCTTCCCAAGGGCAGGCAGGTGTTCAGCCTTCTCCAGGAGAGCAGGGCCCCATCACACACAGTGGTTCATTGGGAAGACAAGCATTGTCACTCCAAATGTGCCCTCCTTCTCCCTTCCCTCCACTTTATATGTTAAGCATGATGCTCTGGAATATCCCTCTGGTCAGTTTGGATCACCTGTCCTGGCTGTGTCTCCTCCCAACCTCCCAGGCACCCCCAGCCCCCTCACCAATGTGGCAGTACGAAAAGCAGGAAAGGCCTTGGCTCTGTGTAAGCCCTGCTCAGCAATAACAAAAACACCTCTATATCATCAACCCTGGGTTCAGCTCAAATCCAAAACACAGCCCCTTACCAGCCACTAGGAAGACAACTAATTCTACCCTAGCCAAAACCAGCACAGTCACCCACTGCAAAGTCATTTGATAGCTCCTCCTCAGTCTTTTTACAGACCTGCTCCTGATCCTTCACAGCATGCACAGGCATTTTCATGCCAGACTAATTTTCCTTGCCAAATTCATAAGATTGCTGAATAGAACTTTCTAATAGAAGCTGGCTGTGACCTTCACTACAGGGTGGCTGATATTTCCATGTAATGATGGAGAAGTGGATTCTGTTTGTGTGATTCAAATAGTAATGTTGAAATTGAGGAGACACAGGAAGTGTCTTTATACCATTACACAAAACTGAAAGGAGACAAAATGCTCTAAACAGAGAAGAGGAGGATGACAGTTCTTGTTCTGCCTGTTTACTCCCTGTGTTCTACTCATACTTTCTCCCTTTTTTTTCCTTTCTCATTTCTTCTGTCACTAACTTTTCCTATTTTTAGTTAGTATCTAGCAGCATAGATTTCAGAGACAGCATTAAAAAGGAACTTACCAGGCTGGGTTTTATGCTGCATCAACAGAGAAACTACAGAACGAAATATGGTCCCAAGTGAAAGTTACTGCTGCAAAGGCAGGTTTGTCTCAAGACTGCCATACTTAGAAGCAGAATTTCTTTTGGTTTGCAGACATAAAAAAGCATTTCCCAGCTACTAAGCCAGTAAGCATAAGAGTCGGGAAACAATATAAAACAACTTGTGCTGATCCTTTTGTTTTTCTTTTGAAGCAGATTTCTTTCACACTCTGATAGAATTTATATACTGGGTCACATTTGCCTGGCATTTTCTAGTATCCTAGATCAATCAGACTAAAGAACTCATTCCCTGAGAGCAGCCAGCCAAACTAAAAAGAGGCCAGCATGACACTTGGCTGACACCAGATTGGGAAAAAAAAAGAAAACTTTAGGCCAGCAGATGTCTCAAAATATCTGTTGCTATATAATATAATATAATACATACTTTTGTGCATACTGACTTCTATATATGCTAAGTATTTTTGTTAGGAAATTTCAAAGGCTTTGCCAGAATCTTTTCTGTCTAAGCCTAAGGTCTTGTACTCAACTCTGCAATCCTTATAAGAAGAGAAGATTCAAAGTCATAAAAATACCTTTGGCAAGCAAGAGCATAATGACCACCACTCATGGGATCAGTGTTATTTGGAATAACTTTGCTGTATTGGAATAACCATGCTGCCTTCCCTGCAGTTCAGGAAGTTGCTGCTGTCTGCTCTTCGTTTCAGAACAAGGTTAATACTTATCTCTTAGATTCTTTGATTCCTGAGAAAGTAGACTTTCTTTTATAGAAATAATTTAAAACAAAAACTTAGGATTTAGACTTGTACTGAACTCAACTGTTCTATTTTTCTCACAGCAGTTAGATACACTTCTGTCCTAAATGCCAGAAATTACACTTATCCATCTTGGTGCAGAATTTTCGAATACTTAGTTAAAAGCTATTCGTCAAATATGCTTTTATTTCGTAAAAACAGATAAGTAGCAAAGAGCCTAAATAAAATTCTGTCTTAGGCTATGCTTTCTTGAGGACTTTGTTGCCTTTACAGTATAAACTGAAAACCTTTTTCCTGGCTCTTTTTGCTAATTTACTAACTCCAGACTGCATATTAAGTCAGTAAAGACAACTTGCAGCCAGCAGGTCTGGGAAAGAGGGATTATTGCATGGATACTTTGGGTAAAAAATACCTTAGATTGAAATTTATGTTGTTCCGAGATATTAATTGCCAAAAACATAGACAAGGAGATGGGGATAGAATTCTGTCTGAGAGAGAAACTCTGAGATCCCGAATGTGAATGTTGTGGGATAGAAGTTTTAATACTAATACCTTTCAGATCCTCATCTGACTTTGGCACCCCACAGACTCCAGAGGCAGTGACAGGCAACCTTGTTGTCAGGACATCTCAGTCATGTGCTTTTATCTGACTGCAGAATTCTCGTGTTTTGGGACAGCTTTGGGACTGAGGCTTATCACTGCGTAGGTAGGGCCAGGAGTTGAACTGAATGATCCTGATGGGTCCTTCCTAACTCAGCATATTCTGTGATTTTCTAGGTGTTGATTGAGAATTGTTTCTTTGCTATGAGCTAAGCACGCTCCAGCTCATGCTCAGGTCAAATCTTTATGATTGTCCATCTTGTGTATATAAAAGCTACATTTGTGTTTGTATTTAGTGTGAGCTTCAAAGTATGCCACGTCAAGAAGGGTGCTCAGATAAGCCCATTGCTTTCCTATGACCCTGGGCACGTGCATTATAGGTGGACCAAGCATGTTGATGTTGATAACATTCATGTTGAACCTCTCACAACCTACACAGCACCTTGCAATGCTTACAAAACTTGACACTGCAACACATCACAAGCAGAAGGCTGCTCCCCTAGGCCTGAACTGTTAAGTGTTATCTCACTTGAAATATGAGAGCTGAGTCTGCTGCGGTGGCTGTTGACTAGTGTGAAGCACAGTTATGCGTCTTTTCCCATCTTTTGTAGAAGAGCACCCTGAGGATATAAAGACTTACAAAAGCTTTTCTGTCCACTCATCTATGAGCTAATTTTTTAATGTTTAGCTAGAGCTGTCTTCTTCCATTTCTGCATCTACATGTTGGATGCTATGTTAATAGAGAGTGGTACTTTGAGTTATATTAAATTTTCAAAAGTCTATTCTAGCCTCTTGTTCTATTCCCGCCCTTGTAATTTGTCATAAGTGAGTAGCTTGCTCTCTGCTAGTAAAGATTGAGATTTCCAGTTTTCCATGACTTGAAATGTTTTGTCTGATTCCTTTCCCCCCTTTTTGATGTGCTCTGCTAATATTGATGACTACGGCAGCTTTTGAAAGAGAACTGTCCCCATTATCTGCAGCATGCTACATTTTTTTACTCTTTTTTTTTAAGAACTATGACATAGATTTTTTTTTAATTCCTTCTCAGATAGCTCTTGCTTGTGTCTTTTTAAAATCCCTATGGATTGTTTTTATTAATTTCTGTGCCTGTAGTTTATTGATCTATGGGGGACAGTGGAAAGGAGACTGCCATTAAAGTTTGCAAACCTGTGAGGGGGAAATTTGCCATTAACTGGATCATATATTGTAATTAACAGTATCTGCCAGGTTGTCAGTGGTCACTAAGCTCAGTAATCAGTGTCCTAATCTTTGCTGCTGCTGCTGTTGCCCTTGTTGGGAGTTCCTGATGGGTAGGTGAGGTCCTGAATATTGTGTTGCCAGCTAAATTGCAGTCGAGAGATCTCAGCACTCTTAACTTGACTTGAGGAATGGCCAAAGGTTTGATACAGTGGCTAAGATTTGTTGGAGACAAGCACAGTTCCAACACATTTAACCAATCAGGAAGGGAGTTAAGGGATAGGTACTGATGGAAAGGTGCTTGCTGAAACACAGTGATATCACTGACCCTGTACTGGACATTGGCAAAGTTTTATCCTTTGTTGTGATATGATAAAAAGAGCACAACATGTCATCGCATGCCAGATATATATTCGTTTTCTTACTGTCCCATCCTGTATGTCCCCTTTCCAGCCCTGTCTCATTCTGCACTTACTACAATATTCCTTTTCCACCGTTGCAGTGAGATTGCACATATGAGTCAATGCCTTAGCAGGCCTTTGTGTTGCTGGTACTCTGGTGAACTGTATATCAGGCAGCCACAGAACATATTTCCCCATCAGACAAGTGGTTCCATCAAAGCTGGAACAAATAAAACCTTATTTCCTATTGATTTGTGTCTTGCATTAACCTCATGAACTTTCTGTTGTCCAGCAAAGTGTGAAATCATATTGTAACATCTCCCTCACATGGGATTCTTATAGGGTGTCTTTCCTTTGCACAAATCTGTAAAGAATTCTAACTTTCTGCCAGTCACACAGCAATGCAAGGGCAGGAATGAGTGGGAATTAAAAGTTGTGCATGTATGTGTGCTGGGGGCAGTGGGAGGGATAGAGAGATTATGCATTCCTAAAGGCTGTTTTGCAATTAATTTGCAATTAATTTGATTAGGGAAAAACGATATATAGAGGCCTTATGGACCCCCAGAAGATCTGACTGAAAAATTCTTAGCTCAGTATCAGTCGGAAGATACAGGTCTTGATAATCACTAAGCTGGGATGTTTCAGGACTTGTGCATGTCATATGGATATGAATAAGTCTGTACTGGAAATGTAAATGAACACAAGGGAATCAGGACGGCAGTTTCTGTCTAAAATAGGGCAACTGTCATTATGTTACTTGCAAACCAAAGAGTCTCCTGAAATGCCTACTTGGCTTTGAAAGTTATTCCCAGGGAATTCAGAAGTCTGTACAGAAATAGACAGAAATAAAGAGAGAAACCAACTGAAGGAAGAAAAGCAAAGAAAATAATCTGAGATGAAAGCATCCATCCCCTTCTTACAACTTTTCTCACAGAAAAGGTGACTGATAGTTCACAGAAAAGGCATGAAACTCCTTACAGTGTTGTTCAAAACATATTCCAGGTGATTAATGTTGTCTACCATGAGTTTATTTCTTGCGTCTCTTGAAATAGGAATAATCCTGAAAAAAATATCCACATCAAAAGGTGTATTCATTTCTACTCAGAACTGTTCTTTGCCAGACATTTGGATTCTTGATGTGGAAGAAAAACAAGAATTGACTTCTTAGATACATCTTTTAAGGGTGAAATATTTTTTAAAACATCCCAAACTTCCCAGATTGTGAAAAGTGGAGGGAGAAAATGCCCTAAAGTGTCCTCTTACTGTCTGCATTCCTCTAATTACTGTATCAGGTTCTTCTTTTGGTTCGGCTTGTTACAAGCTCCCCTGCAAAGAAGGCTGTTTGTGTGAACTCTCTCTTCTTATTGTTAGCACAATGATGAAGATGTTGACAGGTTCTCCTCTCTTGCCTGAAGCTGCTAGCTAGTCAGCCTGGCTGATGCTCGCTCTGTAATTTTTTCTTGTCATATATTCTTGTTTCCTGTAGTTTTTACTTCTTTACTACATGACAGTCACACAGATCAAAAGCAGACAAAGGAAAAGAGAGTAAAAAATCCGATTCACTCAGTAACCATAAATAATACACCTTCAAAAAGAAAATAATGAAGTTGGTGAGAAGTCCAGCATACAAGAAACTACTAAAAGGTTTGGGATTATCTTATCTAAAACAGTAGTCAAGATCAAGTCATGTGATCATGAAGGTAGAAAATACAAATGAAATAGGGACTTATTCAAAAGGGGCTTTTTTTATTACACAGCATGATGACTTTGGCTCTCAAGACACCCAAGTTCCCAACTTTGTTCGGGAAGAAAGAGCAAGTACTATTACAATATATGACAAATATAAAAATTACAGTCAATAGTAATTGGTATACATAGTGAGTTATAAATATAAGAAATAAATAGACAAGAGAATCTAAACATAGCAGGAACAACTTCCTGTAAGTTACCATTGTGAGGGCAATAGCACTGTCAAACTATAAATTTTAACATAGTTAAACTATATCTGGAATGAAAGAAATGCCAGTACCACTCAAGGATACCCGAAGATTTGAACAGCCAAACTATGATGAAAAAAAAAAAAAAAACCCACACTTTTAATTTCCATATTTTAAAAAAGGGGGATATACTCATGTATCAGAATGACAAAGTGCTCTCCAGTCCATTGATTAAAAAGTTCATAAGAGAGCAATAACAGAAGCAATATTTAAGATCAGAATCCCAAGATAACTTTGCCCAGAAGTCTTTTAAGATTCAGTAGATGCTCTTTTTAGACCTGGTAAACAACAGCTATAAAATGAACCAGTAGTGTTTCCTGGAATGTAAGAAGGCCAAGAGCATCTTTGGGTGTGACTATTGGCAAGAGCTAATCAGGTGGGTTGAGGGCAGCCGTCCTTCTGCTCAGTTCAGCACGTGTGAAATCTGGAGTGCTGTGTCTGGTTTGGGGTACACGAAAGGCACACTGAAGTGGGTCTGTGAAGGGCCACCAGGACATGATGGTGTGCAAGGAGGGGCTGAAAGAAAGGTTTTTGTTCAGCCTTAGAAAGGCTAAAGGGAGTTCCTGCCTTTAGCTGTTTATTGCGAAGTTATAGAGAAGGTGCAGCCAGACTTCTCAGAGCTACACAGAGAAGAGTGGGAGGTTCAGCACAGGGAGTTCCAGTGTGGTGTAAGGAAAAAGTTGTTTCAATGAGAGTGGTCCAACACTGAAAAAGTTGTCTGGACAGGGAGTGGGATGTCCATCCTTGAAGCTGCACAAAACTGAACATGGCGCTGAACAACCTGTTCTAACTAGGACTTCATTGGGCAAATGAGCTTTGGATGTCCCTTCAAACCAGTGTGATTCCATGGTTCTGTGGTTAAAAGATGCTAATTTTTTTAACAATATGAGGTTATCAGAGGTATTCTAGAAGTATAGAAGAACCCTTCAGTTAGGAATTAATCTGGTTTCATGTCGTTTACCCAGTTACATGTTGGTTAGTTAGCCACACAGGAATCCCAAAAAGTAATAGGTGTAAATGGATACAATGAACCAGCAGCAGATCATGTGAGTGTCAGAAACAATGAAGACTTGAAAACCAAGCCTTGAAGACCTGCGAGATCTGATGTCTGCTGAAAGTAGGGCTCATGGGTGCTTTAAAATGTCTTTTTTCTTTCTATACCGTTTTAAAAACCCCATAAACATGAAAGCTCTGAAATCTCTTCCACCTTGTCAAATATGTTTGAAATTGCTGGTCAGCTCATGGCTCCTTTCATGAGATCGATCAACAAGAAAGCAAATACATAGACAGTATCCTATTTCTGTAGGAAACCAGGCTAAAAATAAAAGGATGAAAATCTAATTAACACCAGGAAACTGAATATAATGGAAAGAAGTCTTGTCAAGGAAAGATGATTTTGTTCATTCATATCATTAGAACTGGAATTCATAAAACTAAAAGCAAAGAACGAAAGTATTTGGGTGCTTTATTAGTCACTTACAACACCTTGACTGCCAAAAATATGATTATGAAGTATCAGTAAAGAGATTTTTAAAGGGATTAAGAACTGCCTTGTTGTATTGAACTGGAAAATGAGCTGTCAGTGGGGAGTCACAGCTGCACAGAAGCTCAGCTAGTAGGGTTCCTTAGTATTAGCTTGTATCAGTCAGTGACTGAAGGTGAATATAAAATCACTGATAACAAACTAAGGCAATTCAAATAAAAGCAGGGCATGCATTTTCACCATTAGGAAGTATAGTCCCCTGTGGAACAAACTGAGGGAAGCAGCAGTGTTTTAATACCATGATGTCTTCAAATCAAAGGAAAAATGACTCTGCTAGGGTGCTTTTGTGTTAAGGCTGTTGACTTAGTTCCGATAGGGTGAGTGGGTAGCATCCTATAATCTTTTCCCTAAAAGAGTTAAAATCAGATGATTTAATGGTTTTTCTATGGAAACCGTAGCCTTTGAAAATGGTGACAGAAAAAAGTCATTGATGAGACCAAAAAGATAAAAAATGAAAGAGAAAAAATATTGGGGGAAAAAAAGAAGACCTGTGATTAAAACCAAGATAAAAATTACCTAATTTTGCATTAGTAAAACATATATTCTTAAAATGCATCTTCAGCTGGGACTGGACTTGTTGGATATTAGAAGAAGGTTCTTCATCCAGAGGGTGGCTGGGCACTGGAAGAGGCTCCCCGGGGAAGCGGTCACAGCACCAAGTCTGACAGAGCTCAAGAAGTGTTTGGACAATGCTCTCAGGCACATGGTGTGACTCCTGGGGATGGTGCTGTGCAGGGACAGGAGTTGGACTTGATGATCCTTGTGGGTCACTCCGAGTTGAGAAGATTCTGTGATTCTGTGAACTGGAAGCTTGAAAAAATGCATTTGAAAACTCATTCTTAGGTTTGGCTTTCAAAGACAGAAAAATCAGGCAGCCAAGAAATCCCATTATATTGTCATTTATTATACACTAGTGTTATGCAGTAGTTCAGGCTTTCAGTAGGTTCCTGACAAATACTTCGAGGGCTTCCAGTAGCAAGCAAAGTTGTTAAGGTACCTTTCAAAATAGAATGACTGTAAAAATGACAGTGTGTTGCTAATGTCTATCTGGATATACACATACTCTCCCTCACCCTCACCCCTTCCTTGCTAGAAATCCTGAAAAACTCAAGCCATGAAGATTTGAATTGTGTAATAGGGGTTCCAAGCAGAAGCGTACACTGAAACCTCTGCATGCAGATTATAAGCTTATTGCTCCTCTGTGCACACTTATGGCCATTAGTAGCTTCATACCCTTGTACATGTATTATTTTCAGAAACAACTGTGTTGAAAGTTTAAAGGACTTTCTCACTATTACCGTCTTGTTTTGTTCATTGTAATACTAATTGTAAGTCTCGTAAGGCTTTTCCCAGCTGTTTCACTTCCTATTTGTTGGTAGGAGTCCAGCTTTCTTCTCTGAAAAAACACTACAAAACCCTAAACATTTATTTAACCTTGTGTGATGCATTTTTACTTATTAAAAGCTGTGTTTCAACCTAGACTGCTAATTCTATATCCAGTGTTCGGTAACGAGCCTCACACACATGCTTGGTCTTGCCATGAACATACTCTTACATCCAAGTGTCCAGAGTACCAGCCTGCTTTGAGTGTGCCTGTCAGCCTGCCCATCAAACTGGGGCCATGGAGCTGAGGGAGACAGTGGAAGAGCTTCTTATATCCCTATGAAAACTGGTACCTCCTCTGTTTTTTCTCTAGTTTTGTGCCTCTTCTTTAGCAGTTTGCTTTTACCTTCTCTTGCTATCAAATCTTGTATGCTAGCAGCATATGTACTTATGTCTCCTCTTTCTCTTGAGTCTTGCCAAATTATGCTGTGAACCAGAAGTCAGCTACATAATTTTTTGCAAGAATAATCCCCATCTGAGGCATGTACTTCTGTAAACCTCATCAGAAATCTTGGCTCTTTACTGCGCACTTCTATAAATTGTTATGCTTTTCTTTAGGGATTCTGAATGGACTCTGTAAGGACTTTTGTGTACGTTCCAGTGAAAATGGATTTAAGAAAAATGGGCTTAAACAAAAACTATTGCCAAGATCGATTTTTACATTTTTATTTTTTTGTGTGTAGACAAGTATGCGTGGAAATTTTTGATGTTGAAGTCTGCTTTCACTGTAATTAAGTCGTAATTGTACAAGATGTTTGAACTCTGGCAGAATGCTACCAGAAAGGTGTCACTGCTCCAGTTTTGCTGTGGTCAGTTTTCTACATCTAACTTGGATCCAGAGCTAGGATCCCATTTTTTCCTGGAGCATACCCTCATACAGTCTCTGCACCGACACTCCTCTTTTCAGTTTCTGCTTCCGGGCTGAACAGTGATTATATCCATCAAATCCTCCAGCCTGTTCATACCCGGACAGAGACTCCCACTTCGTCCAGGTTCAGTGGGACTTGCAAATACAAGCAATGAGCTGGTATATGTAAGGGAAGTGTTACAAAACTTCTCTGTCAGGCCTGCATTTCAGTGGGAATGGTTGTGTCTTGGTCTATTTTGCACCACACTCAGAATTGTCAGTGTTTAGTATGTAATGCCTTTCAAAAACACAGAAGCTGTATGCAGCAAACAGTGCTAGAGCAACGTAACTCAGTGCTATCTTATGGGTCTGTGAAGTGAAATGGTTGATGTTGAAGACCCTTCTATCTGCATCTAATGGATCTCTTACTTGCACTTATACATCTAATTATACCTAAATTTCATTTTGATGTGGTTTTGGTACAAATAGAATGCAGAATGTCAGGGTTTTTTTCCATTTTCTGGTAGTGCCAGCTGTAGTTGCAAATATTTTTTTATAAGCATAGATGAAATTCCTTTACTCAAGAAGCAGTATTTCTGAATTAACACTTCCCTGAGTTGCTTTAAAATCATTGCTATAAGGTCATTCTCAGGTTCATCTATTGGGGTGGGACTGATAGAGTCCCAGTAGAAGGTTTCAGGCTGTGATCTTTGCAAGGAAGTTAAACTTGGAATTAATTGACAGGAATAAATAAGTTTGGAACACCAGAAAAAAAGAGTTTAGATGCTTGTGGTGCAAATGAGCTATAAAGTAGTGCAAATGAGCTATAAACCAAATGTAAATGCTAAAGGTGTGGTCAGGACATTTACCTAACTACAGTATGCACAAGCCAAGTAAACAATAATCAAGTGTTTGGTGTCTGGAATTGAGATGTGTGTTTTATAACAGAAGAGTTGTAGAGGTCAACCTTCAGACTCAAATGACTGGATACTGAAATTTTAGAATGTTGCTACTTTTAAAATTACATGAATAACATCAGGACTGTATGTAGAGTTATGTTTGTGGCTAAAGAGGCCAAAAGATCATGGTGAGAAAGGCAGACTTTGGAAGGAAACTATCACAAATTATTGCAACTTCCTTCTAGCACCTTTGCCTCTGTTCTTTGCGTTTAACATTTGTCATTATTCATGTCATCATTCATGTCATCAAGCCCTCTACTTCCACATTTCCCATTTCACATACTTTTCTATTAAGTTTTGACTGTAATATTTTAGTTGTTATGGAACATATATTTCTGTAGGGTATTCTCCAACTCCATAGTTCAGCTCTAAGTGTGTTCATCATTACTTGCATCAAGCATTTTTGTCCATCATTTCGATGACTTTCAGGTGCACAGCAGAACGTTATTTTGGGGTGAAGCCACAATCCCCTCTATTAAAAAAAAATGTAGATACTGCACACATTAATGTCTATCCACTAAATAACTTGGTGTCCACATTCTCAAATCTTCTCACCTTTAATTAGAGAAATGAAAATCTCTTTCCTGGACCTTGTTACCTAGTTAAATACCAGGTATTTACCTTGCAGATTGCTCTAGCTAATACATTTCTGCTATAGGAATTAAGCATCTTCATCTTTATGTGTCACTAGTGGAAGCATTAGGAAATATTTCTTTCCCATTACCTGTGTAAGATCAGGGTTCCCAGACTCCTGCCATTTCTTTCACAGTACTCTATAAGAATCTTAAGTACATTATGCTAAACTGTATTTCATCTTTTCAAGTGAGATGGTGCTCCATTTATTCAAATGCTGCATATGCAATCAGTCATGGTGTGAACACCCTGCTGTAATAACACATGTGAGCAGAGCTAAGCCCAGCTGCATTGTCCTTCCCTCGACAGCACTCAGATAATAACTGAAATGATCAGTCAACAGGCCTGGGAAAGTGCCTTAGAAATCTGTCTAGCTATGCTGCTGTCAGCAACTGCAGAACAGGTCCTTGGGGCCACAAAAAGACACAGGAGAATCTCATATTACTGACTAACTATATAGTAAGGAAGCATGTAAAATTCAAAGTTGCTAAGTTTAACACATGGCATAAAACCAGAACTTCAGCACACGACAAATGAGAATGGCAACACTTCAGAAAAAAAAGCACTTCAGAAAGAAGCTCTAGAGTCATGATGAAAAGTTCAGTGAAAAGACCAACATGATGTTCAGTGTTGGTCAGACAATAAAAGAGAAAGATAGGAGTTCTCAGGAAAATAAAAGGTAACGAATCAAATATGCTATGCCACTACTTATTTGATGATACGCCTGTTAAATGCAATTTTAACCTCAAAATGGATATGATAGCACTTGGAAAGACTTGGAGAATGTGAAGGGAAATATGAGAGGAGGTTGGGAGGAAAACTAGAGAAAACTGAATGAGAAAAAAGTGTTAATTGTCATGAGAGTTGTGGAGATGATAACAAGGGACCAATTTTCATTTTTTCCTTAGAAATAGGCAGAAAGAAAATAAGACATTACAAAGTAGTATTTTAGCTACACAAAACCCAACAGTTTTCTAAAGAATATTGTTGATAGCGGAACTCACACATTCATGGGTGGAATGAGTAACGGAAAGATGCATGGAAAGATTCTCATAGTCTTTCCCTAAGTATGCATAGTCTTTCCCTAAGTATCCACTGTAGTCAATGCTGAAAACATGGTACAGGGCTGAAAAATAAATTATTTTATTTTTTGCTTTGTTAGTGATATCTCAAAGCACAGACACAGTCTGTAGGCGTAGAAAGACCCCAACTTCTAAGCTATTAAGAAGAATACAGTGGGGAGGTTGTGCCTCTCCCTTTGCTTCCTGGAGTAACTGGATCACAAATTAGCTCACAGTAGATGCCTGTCTTGCTGAAGTAAAAGAAGTTGCTGACAGGATCAGAACATTTGTGCAGGTACAAATGATGAGAAACAGCATTTCTTTCCCATGTTGTTTTCAACGTCTTGTCAAAACCCAAAAAGTAATAATCACAGGGGCACTTCAGCTTGCCTTGCTTGTGTTTTACTTCACTGGTTATAGCTCTTAGAGAACTGAAAGGGAGTGGACATTGCAATGCTAACAATGACAACCCCCTAAGGGGAAAAGAGAACTTAAAGTGAACTAGATGAGAGAGGATGCATGTGCAAGGGGTTCTTGGCAGCAGGGCATTGGGGAACAAAAGCACTCAGCGTGGGAATCAATGCTTTCCGTAGAAATCGATAGGGAAACATCCCGCTTTCCTCCAGGCTCACAACTGCACAGCATTGCTGGTGATGTGAACAGCTGCTTTCCTCCAGTATTGGTACTTTTGATAATATTAGACCACTGTTGTGGTGCACTGTGTTTATACTTTCTCTGCCATTCAATGTACTGTTTTCTTTTTTTACTGCCAGAAGTTCACAGTTCTTATTTTAATTCTCATTCTGAGCACAACAGCTGAGTTGCTAATGTGTGGAAAAGCATTACCCAGAATTAATATGATTGCATTCGTACCATCCCCTACCATCTTCTTGTCAGCCCTTATAAACTTAAGTTATACTTATTTTGGACTGACCTTTTCTCTAATTGGACAGGAGAGCACAGAGGAATATCTAGATGCTAGGATAATGCCTTACTATGGTAAGGGGGGAAAAAAGGGTCAGTCTTCCTTAGGAAGTGTCATTTCTTGGAGGAGACATATAACCAAGACCCTGGCCCTCTTGCACCAACACGGTTTCTGCTTTTGTGTCCATTTTAAGCTCTTTTGAGAAATGTATTTCTCTATCAAAACAATGATTGAGGAGATTTTTTTTTCTCTCCTAAAATATGTCCTTATGTCACTTTGGATTGATATAAAAACTGACAGATTAAACTGTGCTAGTGGTCACATTCCTTTATGAAGATGGGAATTGCTGGATTAGACTGGGACTAGTAGAGCGATTTCACTCCCACTGATGATCTGCAGCAAATACTGCAGAAAAAGCATGCCAGAAATGCCAGTCTGCAAATGTAAAGTGGTCTTCATTCTAATCCTTGTTAATCAGACTTTGGTTTAGAGCTTGAGTTGCAGGATTTTATATTCTCTCCTTTTTTTAAATATTTATTTTAAATATAACAAACTGATTCTTTTCTTATGAAGCCTCAACTCTGCCTTGTGGCCTATTCAAATGCAGAGCCATGTCTGTCCTAAGATTCATGCAGATCAATAGGGTTCAGAAGCAGGGCGTGTTGCCCATTTGTACAATTCTCAGTACAGGATGGCAGGCACCGATTCAAATCAATGATTTCTGGGGGAGCTGCAGTTCATGCTGGCTGTGCCTCTGCTGGAGGTGTTTTGACGCTTGCTTAGGAGTTATTTGTCCCTGCCAGGCACCTATGCTGCTGAAGCAAGGGTTTTACCCAATATGTTTTATAAAACTGAGGGAGCTTAATGTATCACTCTACTTTGCTGTGGGGTGAGCAAATAGGTCACAGTCATACTGAGGAAAAGGCAATGTTTATCCTTCGGCCCTGGAGAGAACTCAGGGTGATTCACACCACCAGCTAACAGCCAAACTGAGTAGGAGGTGTTTGCTTCTGCCCCACAGCGTGCAGTTACCTGTGGCAGAGGAACACGAGGTTGCTGCTGCAGCAGCCAGGGACAGCTTTTTGTTACCATAAGTATTACCGAGGGGGCCCAACGGAGGATGTTGCTTTCACCTTGAATCTTCACGTTAATGAAAAAAATCTGTGTAAAATTTTAGTAGCACTTGTAAGAGCAGAGCTCTGGGATGTGTTTCAGCATTGCAGCCCATTAGTCATGCAGGAAAATCACATAACCTTTACATTCCTGCTTCATATCCAACATCTAGGAAAAGTAGTATCACAGTCACAGCTAGTTGCTGGAATCAGTCTGTTTAATTAATGCCACTTTCCTTGTCAGTATTTAGAATGCAAAAAAAAACCCCAAAAAACAACAACAACAACAAAAAAAAACCCCAAAAACAAAACAAAAAAAACCCCAACCCAACAAAAACCAAAAACAACAAACCCCCCAAAAACTTAAAGCAAAGTAAGGGATCTCAACAACTTTCTGAAAGGATTTCCTGCCAAAACATGGATAAAGAGCAAGTCACAGGAGACCTATAGCCCATAGGCACCACTCAGGTTCAAAGAGATCAGCATGACACTTTGCTACTCAGCTCTTGTCATAGTTGACAACCATAGTTGCCTGCCAACTTTTTTCATGTGTTTACAAAGTACATTTTGCTTTGTGTAGACCTGAGTATGAAATTCTAAATTTTAATGCAGCTTGTGGTTTTGATTATCAGTGTTAGTTGCCAAAGAAACAACTTGGGCATTGCATAATCCTATTACTTTCAGCAACTAAGATCAGACAGGGAATGATTAGAATCACAGATCAAAACCTAGTACACAGAAAGAATTGAATTGGGTGCTTTCAATCTGTGTACAGGGATTTCTGTCACAGAGATTTTTTTTCAAAATAATTCATGCCTCATTCCTCATGACATATGGCAAATGTCAAGACAATCTAAGTGCCTGGATTTTAGAAGACATAGAATAGCTACACAGTAAAAGTACAGCAGAAATATTGCTGTAGCACTCTAAATCTGACTGCATATTTACAGGCATCTCTCCCTGTCATGGTTAAATAAGAGGCATAAACTTTTGAAAAAGCAGTGTCCTCACAATGTTTGTTTGCCCTGTTTAAAGCAGGGGTGCTAAAGAGAGACAGGAGAGTCAGGAAGGAGTAGAATATCATGTAACATTTGCTAAAGACAAGAAATGGGCAGGTGCTACTGATGCCTAAAGAGCCCAACCTAGAAACAGAGACTAGATAGGAGTAAGGGAATAAAGGTGGAAATTTATTAGAAAGGCCTTCAGAGGTACACCCTGGGCAGGCCAAAGGCTACACCCAAGATGGACGATGAGTCACGAGTTCTTCACACTTTCATAGGTTTGGTCCATTTGCATATCAGTATAAATTTGCCAATTAAACTTTAGCTAATGATGTAATTTCCACTCTGCTTGCCCCCCTTCTCAAGAGGCTGGTTTACACATTTTGGGCCTAGGACGGGCTGGGTGTCCTTGGAGAGCAGGTCTAGAGAGAATTTTGTTATGTCTATCTTAGCGTGAGAGAACAGCAGCTCACAGGCTACAGGACACTTTAGAGTTACACACTAGGAATACAGAATTTGAAAAATATAGGATTTAAAACCTAAGGCATCACTACTCGTGTGGAACGATATATATTGCGTTGTTACAAGTGTAAGTGTTCTTCTGGAAACTTATGCTGGTACTTCACCAGAGACAATTCTTGCCTGTTTCAAATAGTAGCATACATTATAGTCCCCTTTTTCTTTATCCTGACATAAACTGTAGCATTCTTCTGAGACATTGAAATGTAGAAGGATCTGGGACACTTTTCATGTCTGTTGAACTGGCTGCATTTGTTCAAGTCTGACATGATAAAAATGTTAGTAAAAAGAGAGTTCTTGCCTTGAATGACTTTTGTTCAAGTACAGAATAAGAAGCTGTTTGATAACCCTGCTTCTGTTTGGAACAAAAGAAAAATAAAATCAGATCTTTATGATCAGATACACAAATATAGTAGACATCTAAATGGATAATGTTGCTCAAAATCCTGGATTTATGGTCAGTGCACTCTCCATTAGGCTACCTAAGGTGAAATTCAAGGCAGAATACGACCTGTCTAGCCAAATTTAGATGTTCTCTCTGCTTCTGTGCTCCAAAAGATAGGCAAAACTGGAAGTGAAACATAGAAATAATTGATTCTATTCAGAAGTATTAACTTTTCTCCAAATGCAGGGAAGGAGGATTGACTTCTAATCAGAAGAATAAGGAGCTCAGACTGGTTCTAGTGTCCTACCTAGAAAAGCTCTCAGCAGATTACCATGTTATCGTGGTAAGTAAGAATATTGCATAGTACCATCCAAAATATTTGTCACTGGATCACTCACAATCCCCACAGCAGGAATGTTCTGACTATAGCTGAGCTACAAGTTGTCTTTCATTGGCATCACATTCATTTAGAAAAAATCATGATGAATATTGAATTAGAAGTTAGAGCAAGAGCTTTTATTCCTGTTCTTCTACCTTCTCAATTACAGGAACAATTTATGACTCATTTAATGTTACTCTTATTTGATTAAACTGCAGCCTTTCTTGACCTAACAGCATTTAAGGCATCAAGTTAAAATGTTGAACATCAGTGGCTGTGCTGGATGTGATTTGAGACTTCTCTAAATATTAGAGAAGTCTCAAATAGGTTTCTTTTCCATGTAGGAGCCATGCCATGGAAATATTTTTCATACCCTTCGAAATGTGATTTTCATCGTGATTTAAACATGATGAAAAAGCCATTTGCCTTTGTGAATGTTTAACAGGCAAAGAATAGAATTTAAAATAAAAATATTTGTGTGAAAATTAAAATTATTAACACTAGAGTAAAACATTTATTAAATTTCATGTTGAGACAACTACTGTTTAAAATTTCCACATGGATTATATTTTCAGAGATGTTTCTCATTCCACCAGTACTCACCATTTCCTTCCGTTATTACCATTTTGGTTTAGAACTTCCATAGTTCAGGGATGATTTTGTCTAAACTTCTGAAATAAAACATTTTTGTATTTTTCCAACTCCATCATCAGCTAAAATCATCTTTGTCTACAAAAAGAATGGACTCAGTTTGTCATGGTTTGTCACAGCTAACAGGCAAGATAATGCATAAAGACCAACGAGAGAGATTATGATGAGAGGGATTGTTAATCAGGATACTGAGAAAGACAAGCCTCTGCCAGGCTTCGAGGTACATGAGCCATTTTCAGATCTGAGCTCCTGTCTGCCACCTTCAAATGCTGGTTCCCAAGTGTTTAAAGTCTTGGAGTACTTGTTTATTTCTCCTGACACTTGTTTTATCTTGACTGGCTCGTTCTTTTTCCTTTCCAATGTTCCAAATAAACTCAGTGATACAAATCATTGTAACAAAGTTATGCACGAAGTGAAAGAATTGACAATGCAATGCTTTGGGCATCATGTGCCATTTATTTCAGCAGTTTATGCTCAGTGTCAGAATAGTTTGGGGAAAAGGGGATGCACAATACAGCCTTGCTTGTAAGAAATGTATCCATAGCCAAGAGATGTAATTGTATTTATCCAAGCTGTTATTTATAGCATGGATTTTTGTATCTCTAAAAAAATGATGGATGATTCAATAAAGCATGACATGCAACAGTTCAAAATAATGTTGCGAATTAAAAACTGAAAATAGTGCTGAAATAAAATCTTACCTCCCTCCTTATTCCTCATTCTTCAGAAATGTTTGAACTAAAATAAAATTGCTTGTAGATTTTTTTCAGGAGGATGAACTGTAGGTTTAGAAGAAGGGCAAAAAATAGCAAGTTCTCCCAACCCCAGACACTTATGGGAGCACCCTGATATTAGTTAATAGATCCTCTCAACTCCCCTGACATTAATAGGAGCATGGTATTCCCCCTCCACACCCCACCCTGATAATTGTCCCCTTTTTTTCCCATAATGCATATGGGATAGACCTTGATACTTACTTACCTGTTCTTTTCTTCACGATTAGCATTTCATTTTTTCTGCACTGATCTGTTCAAATGTCTGTGGAGATCCTCCTTCTACTTTTAATTCAGATACACAAATGGAATCTGATGGTGAGTGGAAATTTTATTTTCTGTAGTGAGTATGTAACTTTAATAAGAGAGTTTTGTTTTTTCAAAACTGTGAACATTCACTATCTGAGGATGCAGTATGAAAGTACTTCTTAATTTTAAATAACTGGTAAAAGCTTAAGGAAGGCTCCATTGTGCTAACACACACAACCAGGAACCACTGTTTATAACTTCACTTTTCATTAAAAAAGCCCCTCAAAGCAAGTTTGCTTTTATCAGACAAAGCAGTTCTCTTTTTTTTCTTCTTTTTTTTTAGTGTTGGTATTTCTTACTCTTTTTGTGACAGTATTAAATGTAAAGACAGGTTTTGTGTTTAATTGTAAATAAGCTGTGTTATGCAGACTAAAAGGACAACTTAAATGCATAGAAGACTGCAGGTAGATAAGCTCTTACCTATTTTCCTAGAGATTTTGTAGCTTCATTATAATTATTGAATACTTTCGGTTTGTGACACAGAATCTGCACCTGTCAGACACAAAATAATTTCATGCTGCAGTGTTTTATTTTGGTTTTTCTCTTCAGTGGAAGTCCCTGTGTTTATTTGATGCACTGTTGGGAGAGTATGAAGGAATGCAGCTGCTATTTGTATTCTGAAGCTTTGTTTACGTGCAGTTTGTAACTCTAATGATTGATATCTTTGGAGGAGCTGAAAATCATGACAGTCCACCCTAGGTACCTTGCAACTTCTACTTCTTGAGGCACTTTCATATGAAGTTCCTCTGGGATCTCTGGAATGTTTGGTATTGATCAGCCTTTTGTTATCCATACAGTGAATCAAAATTAAAATGGGCTGCAACTGTGGAAACTTGCCCATGTTTGGAAAATAGAAAAGAGAGTTTTTTTCTGTCCTTCCAGTCATGCAACTGTAATGACCTAAAAGGAACCATTACTGCCTCCACAGTACTGGCTTATTTTGATAAGTTGCAATTCTTTGGATGGTGTCTTCAGGCAGAAAAGGTGAATCAACTGACTTAATACTGCACTTAGTATCTGTTCTGCTGTAGAAGGTAGATGGGGAGGTTTGATTCTAGAAATCAGGAGAGGGCATTTATTCATTTGACTGTATTAACAGAGGCTTAATATCACGTCAGACTTCCCTGACTTCCCCAGTTTCTCTAAAACCTATTAAATGTCTGATTTTTTTATGGTATCAGAAGTTAAATCCACACATTGGGATGAAAGTCTGCTACATTTTATTTTGCTTACTACAACACATGGTTAAAAAACTCTGAAATCCTTCAGTAAAAGCAAGCACAAAAGTAAAAGAAATAGGAATGATTGAAAAAGTGCTGGAAGCACTGCTTAAAAAAAAAAAAAAATCAACACACAAAATAGTAAACAGCAGGGACTAGAACAAATAGTCCTGTGGTAACAGAGGAAATTATATAATGACTTCCAGGGAGTAGAAAACTCTAGGACATAGTTAGAATTTAATAATGTAGATATATTAACTGGACCTTTATAAAGTATATATTCATACACTTCTGCAAAACAGAAATATATTCAATCCCATGTCTTTGTTTTAATGGTTTTATTTAAAAAAAACATAAAAATGCATCGAAGTCAGTGCAAGCAAAAAAAGAATTTTAAAGCAGTAGGTTCTACATAGAGCTTCAGCTGGTATTGCAGCCGAAATTCTGCTTAGTTTACTCTTTTACTTTGAAGGAAATGTCTTATTTGTTCTATCCATGTCCTACCAATTGAGTCCAACCAGCATCTGTAAAGAGCAGTGAAATATTCTGTGTATTTGTAATTGGATGAGTCTGGCAAACCTCCCTTTTCAAATAATGGTCATATTAATTATTGAGAAAGATAAACTTTCCACTTTCATCTTTTGCTTTCAGCAGTTTGTAATTTCGTGAAGTGTAGCCAGCACGAACAGAAAAGGTGCATGGCAGGTATTTACCTTTGCTCTGCTCAAGTTCATGTTGGGAAGCTTTGACTAAAAGTTGTGCTTCCATGAATGCCTCTACAAAACAAAAAGAAAAACAAAAACAACACCAACAACAAAAATTTTAGCTGTTAGAAATATTCTTTAAACCCTTTCCTTATTGCCTTCAGTCATAAAATATCCCCAGATGGCAGACCATTCCTCATTCCTGTACTCCTCAAAATCATTGTTTCTCTCTTCATGCTCCTTATGGCAACACCACCCATCCACATCTCTATCTTTTGCTTTCCTGGTGATATTGTCCATTGTCTTTTTTGTGTATTCCTCTCCTCCTTCTACTCTGTGATTACAAAAGAGTAAGTAGTAATGCAGATGAAATATGTTCCATACCGAAGTTTCCAGTTAAATGGAGTGTGTCTTCAAAGAAACAATGATACATTGTTCATTGAAAGAATCTGCCAATCTTGCCCCATTCAACTGCTAAAATATTCTTTTTATGTTTAAGTTCCTAATTAGCACAATGCATTATGTTTTATAGGTTACAATCTTTCAGTTACCATATTTTAAAGACAAAGAAGCAGCTCACTCAAATATATTCATAGATGTAAACATTTTCTGGGAGATTCTAGCTGTAATTTTTCTCCTCTCTAGTTAATGAGAGTTTTCTAATTTTACTTGAAATAAAATGTGCTAGAATGTCATAGCAGATGGGTGGGAAACTTCAGGACTTCCAAAGCAAAACCCACAAAGAGCCTTAGTTACTGATTACTTTTTTCCTGTGTTCCAAGCATTTTCTCCTGATGATTCAATGTTTTATACTCACATAAATACTGGAAAAGAAAAGCAGAAGTAAACAGCCTCTGAATGCTAAGGTTACAAAAAAATGTTACCAGTTCAAAGCAGATTATTAAAAGTCTTTATTTGAGGGGCTTACTTGCAGCATTCTTGATAAGATATAATGTGTTTAGTTCCCCTTTTTCTGTCTTGTTTCCAACTGTCTAGTTCTTAAATCCTTAGACAAATGTTACTGGCCAGATGAATAAATGACTAAAAAGGGCTTTGACCTGACATGGTGTAGCAATCCTTATGGTTAAACTGCTATCAGATGTATTTTATGAAAATACATATTTAATTTTTAATATTTAAATCCTAAAATGAATTCCCAAAACATTATTAATAAGGAACTGTGTTCAGGTGCTGGTTCATACAACTAGACAATATGTGAAAAGGTTTTTGCTATGCAGAAGTCTAACTGTTTCCATAAACTTTCTTGCTGGTGTTCAAACCTTTCACACTAGGGAAGGGAGAAGTAAAGACTGAATAAGAAATGTCCTCCAAAAGTGGGTTTTGTAAATCTGAATTGAGGTTAGCATACCTGAGAGCCTCTTCCAGTTTAGATACTACAAGACAAGACACCGACATGCAAAGAACAGTTAATGTGTTTCTTGAACACAAATCTCAAAATACAGAATAAAAATTCCTTTGCAGAATGTTTACAGATCACCCATAGATCTAGCTTTCTATGAAAGAAATAAAGTGGTTAAGCTAAGTCCTGGTTCTGTTAATTCTAATTACCCAGTGGAAACTATATTAAACCCACAGTCTTGTTACTTTGGTACAGTTTGAACTTGGCCAAATATTATCAGGTGCTTCTTCAAAAAGTTTAAGTAATTTACAACTAATAAATCTGAAATTATCTTTCCTTCATATTCAATATTCTTCTGGTCTCCAAATTTCTAGAACGTCCTTAGGTAACACATTCATAAAGTATGCAACAAAAAAACCCTCCTAAGTAGAAAACTGCATCTAATAGTAGATTTGCAATTGTTGCAACAGTACACAAAATAGATCTGCGTTCTGGGTAGTCTTGCAAGAGGTTGCTGGAGGTAAAAGCCAAATACGTTCTTTCCTGGAGCCTCATGTGCTGTCCCTGCCCCAAGGAGGGCGGCTCTGCTGCAGGGGCAGACAGAGACTGTCCCCAGCACCACATCTCTGAGTGAGCATGAGCATGTGCACATGTGCACAGCACAGGGGGGCTGGAGCATTGCCTTGTACTCAGCCATCTCTAAAGCAGTGGATTTTGTGTCAAATGTTCTCTAATGTGATATTTGTCATAGAATGGAGAAGAAAATATGTGATACTGATGGAAAGGCATTTCCATTACCTAATTTTCTTCATCTAAAACTGGTATAAAATAGGAAAATATATCCTTAAGTGCTCTTAGTTATAGAAGTTATTTCCCTCTATCAAAAGTTCACAATTCAAAGTAATTTCCCAGTGAAAAAAACTAAGGAGTAGATCTCCACCTCTGCCCTTCTCTTTCAAGTCCCCCAAAATTTAAGGCCAAAACTTTTTAGCTGTCTGAAGTGAGTGGGTTGTCTCTCCATCTTTTTTCTTCCAAAATAAATTATTCCAATTTCCTTGCAAGAGATAGAAAAGAAAACTTTTCTACTTAGTGTGGAGATTTGAAGGGCTTATTTGCTATATTACAAAATACCAAGCAGAGTCAGTTCAAGACTTCCCAGGAACAGGGCTGCATGAAAATTTTCTGCCCAGAGAAGATTAAAACAAAATAAAATCAGTCAAGAGCATTCAGCTAGGCAGATGTGGAGTCAGGGAGGAGGAGTCAGGGGTAGGTCAGTGGGAAGGATCCTGGATCACTAGTTTCAAGGGGTTTAGCATGGGAGAAATGTTGAGTGTCAAATTTTTGAGGCAAATGATACTGTCCAGTGGGGTCTTTCCTTTCACATATTGTTGTCAAAAAGTGGGGAGAGTCAGTTTTTTCTGGAGAAGGAGTAAGGGAGAAAGTAAGGTCACAACAGGTATCTACTACTTGCAGTCAGCATGTGAGACGGGAAAGAGCAAGTCCATCACGGGCCATCCTCTGTATCTTGCTGGTTTTGTCTGCAGCACTGCTTTGGAAAAGCTCTGCTTTCTTTACACCCCAGGCTTTGCCTGCTTTCCACCTCTGAGTGCAGAAAAAAACCCAGACCCTGATATAGTCCCTATTAATTGCTTAAATATGAATGATTTGAAATAGTTTTTTAAATTATTATAAATCAAGAAACCCAGTTTCTTCAGGTTCAAGATAGGAGTAGTATGGTCATTGTGCTTGTAATATCTCTAGTTTTTACTCATTCATTTTCTGTCCCTACAAATATGTTACTTATGGTTTTTAGTGGAAAAGCAAATCCCAAAGATGAAATTCCAAGATTACTGCTCTCATTTGGAGTTTAAAAAATTAATTCTAAATTTTAATTTTGCAGGAGAAAAGTTAATTTTATGTTACTTATCCACTTGCTATAAGAAACTGGAGAAAGACCCCTTTTAAAACTGCAGAGACCTGTACATGTGACATTTGGCAACAGCCTGCTTGCAGGAGCTTTTTTAAACAGTCAGCATTCTAAAAGACTCTCTGAGCTTAATCATACACTGTCTACTTTTTACTTGATTTCATTATGCTTTATATCAGTGAGACAGAATGTTAGCATATTGCTACACCAAGCACATTCAAAGTATATCATCTATCAAATTAAGAAAAATATAATTAATTGAAGTACGAGAGTTTGGTTGCATGAGTTTAAAATAGTTATAATGTCTATAAAGATGTGAGCAATTTTCCCCATGTTTTTAAAGAGATTACATTTTCAAAGAAATTTATCTAATATGATGGATGGATTCCATGTTTCAAAAGGTAAATTTAGCATTTCTAAACTGTAAGTCAAAAATGGACAATGTCCACAGAGAAACAAAGAGGGATTGTATCTCTTTCCTTCCAGACAATAATTCGCTAAATCTCTATTGATTTTGCTTCCTCTGTCTCTTGACTTACTTTGTGTGACAGCCAAGTGCCTCTCTATATTACTGCCATGAGAAACAAAAAGAGCATGGTACCACCATGTAAGAGTCTGTGTACTCAATATATTCCTCTCTGAGTGAACTACTCAGCAATTAAAAAGTCCCTTTAATCAGTGTAAAAAAAAAGTTGTGTTTTTAAATAGACTTCAGTATGAAATATGTTTTTGTTCCTTTCCCTACAAACCGTCTGGAATACAACAGCAGTTTTTGCAGCTGCCTCTCCTGGTTTCTTTGAGAAAGGGGAGATATTCTGCCACAAATATATGACTTATTTTAATTAAAATCAAGCCAGCTGAGACTGGTGCCACCTTTTTCGAAGCTGTTAAACAGTTAGAACATGTCAAGATATTTGTTTACAGTAGGGGTTACTTGTTCTGCTGAAAAAGAAACCACACTCCAAACTTTACTTCCACTCAGGCTATTGTGCTTAGAGAAAAAAATCTAAACTATAAAAATATTTCTGCATAAAATGATACTTTATTCGCAAAATATGGGCTCAGAGCCTTTGCTTCCTTAGCAATATTCCTTGCAAAAATAATGAAAAAATATTCTTGGTCCATTTAGAAAAAACTTCTTTGACAAAATTTAGTGTTTTCAGATTCTCCTCTTTCTTTTCTTCACTAGTTCAGCTTGGGAATAGTTCAGGTGGCAAGTCCTTGTTTCTTTCCAGTCCTTCCTTAACAAAAAAATCTATGGAGTTATGTCAGCACAGAACTGAAGTGAGACAGCAGTAAATTAGACCCAGTGGAAATGGATGTTTAGACATCTGAGCTGAAGATCACAGGGAAAGGAACATTGAGCAGCCATTGACTTCACCAAAGAAGGAACAAAATAAAACCTCCTAAGTCAGATCACACGACTGTGGGACTTCACTAATTGCTCATAACAAGTGTACAAAGGAAGCACTTGAAAGGATCTTCTTTGTATCAAATATTCTCACAGTAGCTTATAAAGAAAATGGAGCAGAGGATCACTGACACTATGTCATGAATATTGTCTTTCAAGATCATAAGTTTGATCAGTTCCTTTTTTCTCCCTGCTCTTCCCCGAAAATGTTTTTCTCTTGCACTAAATGATTTTTTCTTGGATGAAACTTTTTAACACAGACTTGATACTTAGGAGGGAATGGAATTTGCATATTGTGAAGAGCTAAGAGCATGTATGTCTGTTATTTTAAGAGGTATTAATAGAAAACTGAACTAATATATCGGGCAGGATGATTTCACGCATGATAAAGAAATCATGCCACAGTCATTTTTTTTTAATAGTAAAAGTGTTTTGGTGTGTAATATTTTGGATGTTTGCTTTTTATGGCTTGTTTTTCCTGAATTTTTTCTCCTCTGGCACTTGTTCTTTGCTTTCTCAGCCTCTCATGAGAGCAGCTGGAAGAGCCATCACAAAGCAGTATGGAATGTGTGATATGAAAACTCAGTTCTAATCTCTAGCATTCCATGCCGCTCATAAGGATGCTATACCAAATTTCTCATGCTCTAAGTCACCGATATTTAAAAAAAAATGTATGTTCATTCTCTTCTGCTCGTCCTGTGTGTTTCTCTTTCTGGCTGGTGAGCTGAACAACTCTCTGAGCTGTACTGACTCAGTGAACTAGATCTTAGTTGGCAGTAATGGATACTTAACAACAATGGTGTATTTTGGTACCTATATCAGTCATGTAAATTTAGCCTCACAGTGAATTGCACTGAAGATGTTTATGAAGTTCTTGATATTAGCAAGAAACCTGAAAGGGGTTCAGAACTTCTCGGTCCATAGACTTGATTTGTATCATGTCAACAAAGCAGATCTTAGCAAAACTCTCTCTGCTGGTGTCTACAACACAGTAGGCAAAGGTATAAATTGGGGTTCAGGCCAGATCCCAGACCCTGTGACCAAACAATTATGATCAAAAGACATAGCATTGTGAAGAAAGGGATCTTTGTCACTCACTCCAGCAACTCAGTTTTAATCTAGCATCAAATTTGGAGTAACATGGCTTTCTGACTCTAAATGAATCTTACTGAGAATAGTATTCTCAAGACATAAGAAAGAATTTGACCTAAAGTCATACAAGAAAAGAAAAGGTGAAAATAATTAGGAGATCAAGGCTATGGTAAAAAAGTATTCTGACACAAAAAAGTTCTAAGACACTAAGTTAAAAAAAAAAACAACAAAACTGCCGAGAATCTGCGGAGGCTGCAGTTCTGCAGTAACACAGCACAGCCTTTTCTGAAAAGAAGCAGAGGGTGATTCTTCCCCATCTGATTGACAGCTCTCTGCACAGCAAATCCTCATCTATCATCTTACCAGCAGTGGTCAGGATATTAATGCTTAGCCTTGCAGCTCCTTAGCCATAACTATCTTCTCTGTCCGTTGGCCGACACTCAGTTGTTTTGTTGTGTATTTATTCTTGTGCAGTGTCTCTGCTCATGATAAAAGAGGCCAAAGCATAAGTAATCAGAAGGGAAGGGTTATACCTGGATTTACAATGGAGATGCTTAAATGCCAGTTAATATGCAAAACAATTCTTTTGTAGCTTCACTGGGCATCTCTATTAGTACCTGTCCAATGACTATGTCGTAGTTTTACTAAAAAAATGTGATTAAATTATTTCCACAAAGTGATAAATTAATAAATATTGTGGGAACTTAGTGAAAGGTCCCACATCTTTGCCAATTAGAAGAACTTCAGCAACACTGCTGCTAATATTATCAGTTGAAATTCGGCAGTAGATAAGGTTCCATTTTCCAACAAATAGCTAAAGTCCTAGGAAAACATTTATTATCACAGTGATGGCATCGTGTTGATAGTGTCCTAGTAAAGCACTTTCCTGTTTGCAATGTCAGGTTTTCTCAGACCATTTGGTGCAGACTGCTGATCAGATCATTACTTAGTGAGCAGCACAATATCCTTAACTGCCAGGTGCTTGCAGAACAGATAGTAAATTCTCATTAAAATGCTAAATACTGTGTCATTCACCATGCCAGTCACAAAAAAGAAAATCACTGAAAAGCAAACTTGTTGCATCTTTCAGATGCAAAATCATAGTAAATGAAAGGTCTCAAAGAGACACTATAGAACGCCCCAGCAAAGTACTTCTGTTTTATCAAAAATGGCTTTTGGGATGGGTTTAATGGAAATGGTAGATCCATCAGTTCACTGTTATATGTATCGACCTTTTGAGGTGGAGTAAAATATTTTCATGATAAACCTACTTAGCACACAGTTAAAGGAAGCACAAGAAAAGTTCCCTGTCTTGGAAGATGAGCGATGTACAGGGAGGAGATTCAAGCTAGAAATGAGTATATGAGGGGGTAGAAGGAGGAGGATGGGGACATTTAGAGTTATCCCATATTTTTTCCCAAGTAACTGTTAATGAATCCCTGCTTTTCTGGAGATGGCTGAACACCTGCCTGCCAGTGGGAAGCAGTGAATGAATTCCTTGTTTTACTTTGCTTATGAATACAGCTTTTCCTTTGCTTATTAAACTGTCTTTATCTCTACCCATATGTTTTCTCACTTTTACTCTTCTGATTCTCTCCCCTGTCCTGCTGTGGGGGTGAGTGAGTGAGGGACTGTGAGTTGCCAGCTGGGGTTGAGCTACCAAAGTCCTTAAACCTCCACTGGCATTAGTGAAGATAGTCAAATACTATTAGGGAGCAAGAAAAATTCCCAGCACAGACATTCAACAGTTTATGCAGTTATCCATCCTCCATCTCTGATGGAATGACAACTGTAGTGGGCAACAAACTGCAGTATCATCTACTGTGCTGGAGACTTTTGAGACCATGAAACAGATGTTACAGTGCAAGGCTAAGTACTGCTGACATTTTTTTCCAAAATGAACAAATCTAAGGGTTAGGATCTAATCACAAGTGATTGCAGCTTTTCACTGTTACATGTTAAATGAGAGTCCACAGGAGCTGAGGGATGCACTTATCATCCACTTTCTCAAACTGAAATCTGTCCCATTATAGTATGATAATGACTGGGATATATAATTGCTGCCAGTATATCTTTGCTGCCATAGATCTCTACAGCCTTTTGAAGCTGAAGGTGATCCACAGAAAGCTGGTGTTAAGGCATGATTCATGTGTTTTTTAAAGCTGTGAAGATTCAAGGGATACGAACAGAACAAAAGCGAGATCTGTGAGTGTCAGCCAGCGGAGGACTTTGGCCCCTTAACTGTACTATGACTACTTGTCAGGATTTATGGGAGAAAGCTTCACTTCATTCAGCTGTCCAGATGAACTTGCAGATTGTTCACTTACATCACAGAGGCAGTGCTGGGTCTGTTGCTTTCTCACATGGTCCTCAGTAAGGCTCCACTGTTCACTGGTATGACTGCTATGAGGAAAGCTCCTTCTCACATTTAGGCAGGGTGCTATGCAGCCCTACATCCTTTACTGTAGGTGGTGTCATGTTTGACCTACAGAGACTCTAAGATGACATAAAAGACACAGACCGAGTGGTCCCTGCTGGAAAAGGTCCTCCTGGTGCAGGCTGCACCCCTCACTGCTGGCTGCTTTGTCTGCACAATGAAGCATCTCAGCCTGCCCCTCAGCGTGGTGCAAACAGCGATCCTGTCCGTGTCTCTCCCAGCCATGTGCACTGGCAATACAGTGCAGAAATCTCTGAAACAGACAAACTCTGCCAGTCTGGCAGCCTCCCCTCTCACTACCTCTCTTGATGATGAAACCATGCAGAGGGTAGCAAAAGCTGGTGTAGCTTTTGAGCCATTAAATCAGCATGTCTGGAATTAAAAGGGCATGTGACTTCAAACAAATGTTAATGTGCGCTGCGTGGTTGTCACCATTTTTCTCCACGATTATAATACTTGGACAAATGAACACATTCACACCAAGCCTTCCAGCCAGTTCCATGTGACCTATTTTTCTGGCCTTAGTGATGTTAAAATGTGTAGCACAATATGATCCCAAGCAGTTCTGAGGCAGTGTTCTCTGGGGCTGAGCTACACTGGTCCAAGCATCTGATGCTTATCTCAGAAAAATGATTGCTCAGAGCTATTTTTTTATTTTAAAATGTGTGAACAGCTGAGAGGTCAGCCAATGAGTTGTTAACCAGACACGCTAAAAGCAAATCTTCAGCTGTGTGGCATTAGCTCTACAACACGGGACACTGCAGCTAAGAGATGCTCTGCTGTGCCAGAGAATATGAGCTGGTACTGTGAGAGCCAATGAGCAGAGCTGACTGACATCGTGCAGTGCAGAGAGCAGCAAGGCAAGGCAGGAGACTCCCTCTCTGCATGTAGCTATTATGCTGACAGCACCAGTCGTATATCTCACCAAATTATCCATAAAGGAGAATCCTCCTGTGATTAACTAGGGGAGGACTGGCAATAGCATTTTCTGCATTTGCCATATAGATGAGTTTTGGAGGTTATGAAATTGAGCATCTTTGTTTTCCTGTGAACAGAATATGCAATAGAAAGGCTGGTGTAAAATAATGCAGTGAGGTTAGTTTGTTTTAAATCTGTGAAGAGGGCAGTTGGAGATATTGACTGGGCAGATTGAAATCCTTTGGTCAAAAAACTTGAAATATTTCAGTTTTCTGTGAGGATTTTCTCAGGAAAGCGGAAATCTGCTCTACTCTCATCTTTAGAGAGAAGTGGAGTATATAGCAATAGCTACAATATTTTTTACTCACATTTCTCAGTTATTAACTTTCTTAAATATTGCGGTTCAATACTCTGCCCAAAAATCATGTATGGAAAATTGACATAAATTTAAAATTCCAGAAAAATGTTTTCATGGAAGAGAAAATGATTTTTGGACCACTCCGGCACAATATTTTCAATAATCTTTGGATTTCCAGGCATTAGTCTTTCACAGATAATTTCTTTTCTATGAAGGAAATAGTGTAGGTGTTCTGTTAAGACACAAAAAAAAAAAAAAAAAAAAAAAAAAAAAAAAAAAAAAAAATCAGATTCTTATCCAGTGATGCCCATTATTTCCTGGTCCATGAACAGCAATATTGATTTAATAAGGTTCATACCGTATTATACTTTGTGTTTTCTTTCTCAGCCCAAATTTTAACTTTTTAATCTCCTGAGGTAACAGAATGAGTCCCTTGGGCAGCACATTGTGCACAAGGATTGGTTCAAGTCTAATCCAAGATGATAATCTTCAACAGTAAATGTCTAGGATTTTCTTGGTAGCTTAAATTAAACCTGCAGTTTCTGGCTCAGTACTTGGAATAGTGTTTGAGGAATCAAACATTCTTGGCTGCCAGTCTTGGCACAGCTTTGTCCAGGTCTCCTGAACCTACTTCCTGCTCTGTGGAAAAACAATATTGGACTAAATAAAAATTCCTGCTTAGGAGAAATACCTGACTTTTTTTTTTTTTTTTTGGCACAAATTTATAATGTATTTTGAAAACAAATACAGCCTTGTTGAGGGTAAATAGTAATGGCTTTGCAGCAGTCAGTCTGTTTACAGCACAGATAGCTCACATATATTTCAGAAGAGACTCAAATGCTACCCCAAAGTAGATATTATGGGCTTAGTCTCAGTGGCAGCAAGTTCCTGAGCATCCACCTAAAATTGTATCAATATGATCTTTTGTGAATTTGCATTACTTGTTACATCATATAGTTGGGAATAACTGACAATACAAAGTCATTTTTGGTTCTCTCTGATTTTGGTTTTGTTTAAATAAATTTATAGTGTTGAGGAGAGGGGAAACACAATGTAGAATAAATCCAAACTTTATAAAAGTAAATGCCTTTCAGAGGAGGATTTGATAGCTCTGAATTCCCCACTCAATATCGTAATAAAACCAGTTATATGATTTATCATTTGGAGATGATAATACTTATAAACTTTAATAATCTCAGTAAAGAGGAAGGGTTGCCTGAGCATGCATGTGTCTAAATAATCTAATCTCAATAAAGAGGAAAGGTTGCCTGAGCAACACGTGTCCAAATAATGATCTAGTCTTGATCTGACACAGGAGAGGATTGCCAGCACATACCACATTATTTTCTCAGGTTAAAAAAGAAAAAATCAAAACAGGTAAAAAATTCTAGGGAGAATTATGCTGCATAGTCTGATGAAACTTTTCATGTGTTTCTGTTTCAAGAATGAAAATTTAAATAAGATAGGCTGATCAATTATTTATTGTTATTGTTTATACAACCAAAATGCTAAATAAGCTTGACATTTTTTGTCTTGGTTTGGGTTTTTTTGGTTGGTTGGGTTTTGTTTTGTTTGTAAAGAGACAATTAGGAATTTTTAGTATTCTCATACCATTACGCCAGTTTCCCAAGAGAAAATAATTAAGAAGCAAAAATGCTATAAATATCAAACCAGAAATTTATAATATTTTTACATATATGTTACTCAAGAGATAAAAATGGATGATATTTAAAGGAAAGTGAAGATAAATTCTCATATGGTTGAAAACATAATTTCATGTAGACAGTGTTTCCCAGCAATTATTCTTGAAATTTGCAATAATATATGAGGAACTATAGATGTGATATAATGTCTCCACAGGCATTATAGGAGATGTAATGCATCGACTGCCAACCACAGCCCTTATTTATAACTTGTTAAAATAATAAATTGCTGTTTTACTCTGACAAAGGGTTGTGGTCCAATTGCACATTGTTTATATAGATGTAGCCTGGTGCAGACTATAAATTAGAAGATTGATTCTAAAGCTCATGGGAATTAATTCTGGAGTAACTTCCAAGTATGAGGAGAGGAGGAACCAACCTGCATATATTAAAATCAAAGATGTTAAATTTATGCTTGGGGTTAGGTGATCTGCTAAGGTGGAAACTGACCCAGGAAAACTCCTCTCCTCTCTATTCCAAACTATGTTGCTCTTAGACCTTTATTCTGTGCCCAATATATTGTTTGCTGGTAGCCAGGCTGAAATACTCCAGAAGACAGATGCACATAGGAAAAATAACATCATGGTATCTGGCTCTGCATGCCTAAGAGTTAGAGAGGAATAGCTAGTCCCCATTTGATAAAAACCACGCAGTTTGTTTCTACTGTCTATGAAGGCTTTTTATAGAAATAGCCCATAATTAGCTGACTAACGTATTTACCTGGTTTTGGCATATCAAACATAAGACACTGCTTGATAAATATATATAGATCACACTAATTAAGTACAAAAATGCTTTATTTGAAGTCTATTTGAAAAGTTTGTATGTTTTAAAATCAATAAAATTGACTTTGCAGTCATACTGATGTTGAACTATTTTGTCCCATTCACCTTATAAGTTCATAATCAGATATACACAGCTACCCTATAATGTTGGAAAAAATGGAAAATATATGTCAGAAGTGTGTGGGCTCAAGTCTGGTAGATTCTGCTAATATTTTGTTGTTTCTGTAGCTCCAAAAGTAAAAAAATGCCTTATTGTGCCAGACTCTCAAACTCAAGACTTTTTAAGGACCCACACTTCTGAATTCGTCTATGTGATCAAATTTTGAGTCATTGGGGTCTGGTGGTCACAGCCTAAGTTGTTGAATGCCATCTAGTAGCTAGTCATGTTTCAGAGAACCTGCTCCCTTTCTGGGGCGTTCATGGTCTTTGTGGTAAGTGCTGGGTGCACTTACACATGCAGCAGTATAATAAATAGTGCATTTAATGCTGTTGTCGCTGTAGCAAATGTTCATTAATGGGACCACTTTCTGCTCACAGATTTTTTATTGTGGAAAATTATTTTGCCTTTAACAAGATCTTTCCCTTTTGGCCACCAACTGCTTGCCCTGTTCTTTATATTTTCATATGTGTATGTTTATGTTGTCTTCCCTTGTCTCTGTAAGAAAACTGGAACTGGTCTTAAGAGAGGAAAAAGCTTCTCTAAACTGTAAAAAGGGATTTGGCTATGGAATATCCATTGGTTCTATGTTTAAACTATACGTTGTTTGAAATCCTCGTGAATTCATCTTGTTTATTTGCTAAATGAAAGTTGTCTCTATCATCTTGTAACAGTTCCCTAGTTCTCCAGTAAAATGTGACCATTTAGAAATCATAGCAACCTCTCTAATTTTAGGGCAGAAGATACCCATTGTTAGAAATTTATCTAAAAACCTATAGATGCTTGATTACAGCTTCCAGGGACAGTCACCTTGTTAAATTTTAAGTGTCTTAGCATTAGCTAAACTTTACTGTCTCTAATAAGATCAGACATTTCCAAAATTTATTTTTGCATGTAAGAGTGTGCAGCTTTCTGTGAAATGTGGGAAGCATTTTTAGAAATTATTGAGAATAATACAATCCCCCAAAAAACTTCCACACATTTTATTTTGTCATGTGCTTTTAATACGTTTCTGAGAAAATTCAGAATTTAAAGTAAAATTTGAAGCCCTAAAACAGTAGGAAAAAAAAATCATGATATCTGATCAATTTCCTTGGCTTAGATTCAGATAAAATTGTAATAATGTATAAAAAGGCCAAAAGTTATGATGGGCCAGTAAGTATTCAGGCAACAGTGTAGTCACCATCAATAACAAAAGTTGAAATTGTCAGGTTTTTAAACCCAGGAAATAACCCTTTGAAACTCAAAACATTTTCAACATAAAAATGAAGCTGTTCTTATTAACCCAGCCCTGATTTATGCTACCTATTTGTGTGTCAGTATAACTTTTTTTTATCCTAAGGAGACTGAAATCTGTATCTATGGAGAAATGATGTAAAGTTGTTGGTACTGGAGCACGTGACTGCAGTGTACCATAGCAACACCTCTTTTTCCATGCTCTGTGTACTGAAGGTCTGTATTAGATCTGTCATTACCTCACACACTGTTTGGAACAGGTCTGCTTGCTTGTGAAGCACAGTGACTGAAATACCACTCCTCTGCATAGTAACTGATTTTCACAGTCTGTTCTTCAAGATTAATTCAAAATTACTGACAGTGATCATTTATGCATGAACATTGTAGACAAACTGCATTATGCAGCTGACTGCTTAGTTGGTATACACGGTAAATCAAAGGTGTATTTGACAGTACATGAAAGATTATTTTGGAAACTAATTACAAATTAACAAATCATAAATATGGATATGCACACTGCTGTGAAAAATGTCTTTGTTTATATTGGGGCTAGAAAGATTCCCAGTCCTTACTGAATTTTTCAAAATTCTTGCTATATACTGACTTCAAGGATTGGCTTGGGTCCTCCAAATTAACTTCTTGTATTAAATAAACCAAACAACACCTCACATTCTCTGAAAGTGCCTCTTCCACTTTCATTTGGCACACATTATCCCCTGTATTTGTGTAGTAAAATAACTTTCTTGAATCATTTAATACCACAGTCTCTCTTTTAGCTGCTTTACTCAATCATGATTCAGAATGAATAACTGAGCGCCTTATCAAAAGTACTTCCCTATTAGAATTTATTCTCTTCCTAGTAACACGGATCAAATATTAATTCTTTTGAAGACTGAAAATCCACTCAGTGCATTTAAAAACATAGGAAGCTTTAGATTTTTATATAGCTGGAGATCAAACAGAGTTTAAAGATAGCACAACTAAATATTTTAAAATTTTGAATTTGAATTCAAAGTCATCAGGTGTTTTTCCTGAGACATGTTTTCGGGGTCTCTTGGGGTGTTTTCTTCCCCAATGGATGCTCATAAGGTTTTATTTAATATAAATGCTCCCTGCTTTTGCTACTTTCATTGCTTCAGCCCTGAAAGTTTTTTATGAAACTCTATGCAAAGCTCAGCATATTTCTTTAACTGCAGAGATTTTAATTGTATCTTTTGTATCTGCCAAGAATGATTCAGCTGAAGTATATTTTTTGGTTGCTGGCTGGTATCAATACATGCAGCCTTAGGTTGACAAGATTAATTGTGTCTGAATTTTCTGTCTCAGACTGTGTGACAGGCAAGGTGAACAGTTGAGAATTTAAGGCCCCTGGGTCAGTGAATATAGATGTCAAGTGGCATGTCCTGATTGGGTTTTATCCTAGACTAATATAAATATTTAAGATAGGTGGGTAAACTGTTTTCTGGGGCTATTTATCTCTATATGAGCAACAGGAGGAGGCTAATTGACAAACTGGGGATAGGCACCTCAGTGGCATTTTCCCTGTAGAACATTCCCCAGCATTTTAGGACAAATATGCATTTTCATTATTTCCCAAGTATTTTCTTAATTGGTGCATTTTTCATCTGGACAGAATTTCTAAAGGAAGAAAGAGCACTTTCCTCCCAATTTTTTTCTTCAAATAATTTCAGGGAGTTTTTTTAACTCTGCTCTTCCTCAGTTTCTTAAGTATAAAGATCATATCTCATGATTAATTTATTCCTTAAGCTTTATGAGTTTTATTAGCAAGGGAGAAATTCTCACAGTATGGAAAATTCAGGGAAAAAATAAATTCCTAAAATAAAAGGATGTGAGAAAACAATTTTTCATGGGCAGCCTTCATCAGCCATGTATGAAGAGGCAATACTACTCTGGTAAGAAAGTCTTTGTGTCACTATGCACAAATGAAGATGTTGATGAAAGGACTAAGAATTACTTTTATGGTGCTGAGAATTAATTATGTGTGATATGAATATGGAAGGAGGATCACATGAAAGAGTATCAGTGTTGTCGCATAGAGGCCATAACTTACACTACACAACAATTCAAGAAAAATTATATTACAGTACTTTCAGAGCCATATCTTTGAACCTAATAACCTTTGACTAAAGTAAAACTAGTGGCACTTCCATGACACTTCGATTAGACTAAAACATCTATTTGCTGTTAGATTCATGCTATCAGAAACAGTAAAGAAATGGCCATTAAAGATTTTACAGCAAAGTTCTAGTCACTATAAAATGGTGCTGAAAAGAATTAATTTTCTCATAATAAGCATAAGAATTAATTCTATTAGGACAGAAGGAAAGATTCTCAGTAATCATATGAAATCACTACATTTTTATTCTGAATACAATTTCACATAAATACCACCAAGAACTTACCTGACTTGACTGAATTCTAAATCAACTCTAAGGGTGAACTCCAAATGAAATTATACTTTCTTTTATTCCTCGTTAATCGTTTTGCGTGAAAAGGTGTGGGTACTTCACAGTTAAAATGTATGCCTTGTAAATCATTGCCTCATTTTATCACCATAGGTGAGTCCCAGTAAGGGATTCATGCATCCAAATAGGTGGCACCCAGGAGAAGGGGTCATTTGGTCCCTGTGCAGAGGATGATTTAGACTTCCTAGTGGGAATCAGAGCAGTCACATTGTTGAGCAGCAAGCAGAAAAGAATCTACAGATAACCAAAAGGGTGAGGCACCCTTGATATTTACGTTAATCACTTCGAGCTGGCAAAACACATTTCTGCTGCTTTGGTATGACCCAGAAAAAAGGCTTTTTGAAGAAGGTTGTCTTCAGGATGGGGAACCACAGAGTTAAGATTACAGAACTACAGATTTTAAAGATTAGGATTAGATTTTAGTCACACAGTTTTGATGGTCTAGGTTCTACCATACAGCATGACAAAACTGACTTTAAGAGTGCTGAGTGCCATTTATGGCTGCGGTCATTAGAAGCTGATCAAGTTGTGGTAGAAAAGGGAGACAGATCTACAAAAGAGAATTAGAGAAAAGATCAAGGAAGAGCTTTGTTTGGTGGTGACCCAGTGGCAAAGACTAAAAAGAGTTTTCAGCTGGGGTAGATGATTTAGAGTTCAGAATGGTCTACAGATTTGAACTGAGGCTGGAAAGGCTGATGGGTTATGATGGTTCTGATATTTTATGGTCTACCAGGCCAGTTGTGACTGAGATCAGGAATAGGATTTAATCAAACAGGAACCAGCAGGAACAAATGCAGTACTACAAGGGTTGTGTGTTCCTGAGAAAATAAAATAAAATATAATAGAAAATAAAATGAAATAAAATAAAATAAAATAGTAAAATCAAGCAACTAAATCTGTCTTAAACCTGAGTAGAAACAGATATATAAACCAGTTAGGATTAGGTTGAGGTCTAACATATGAGGGACTGGTGGAGAGATATTTGGAATAAATCTAATAAGAATTTCCAAACTGTGGTTGGACTTAGTGTTGGTGTGGATGTCGGCACTGGGTTTGGCCCATGAGCCAGCTGGAGCTGATAAATCTAAGTTGTGTTTGTTCTGATAGCTACAGATTACGTTTGGGAGTAGGCAGAGACCACTGGCATGGAGGCTGTGGATCTCTCATCAGTGCTTGGACTCCCTTCAGTTGATAATCTAGCATTATTGAAAGACTCGATGGAAGATGCTAACCTCATGTTAGGACTTGAGCCCTTAAGGGGCAGCTGGGCAAGGTTTACTGCTGTTTTTCAAATTCCCAGGCCTTCTGACACCGTCCAGAATGAAAGCTCTAAAATCAGTTAGTCACTTGTTAATGTGAGTGCATTGCAGACTTTAGGCACGTTTGTGGGTTTGTTGGGTTTTCTTTGAATGGTAATGAAATAATGCTTCCCTCAGATTGTCTACAAAACTTGGTAATTAAATTGAATAAAGTAACTCTGTACAATTCTGTGAAAATCCACTACTGAAGTTCACAAATACTCAGCCCATATTTTAGGTTATTAATTTAGAAAATATAATGTATAGCACATAGAAGTTGAAATAATTTTCCTAAACAAGTAGAAACATCTATTTTTTGTGCCTTGTCTTTACTGTTTTTTGGTTTTTGTTTTTAAATTGATGATCCTCTGTCTAGTTTTCTTAGAAGGGTTATAACTGCTATGTCCTTATTATGATGATGAACAGAAAGGGGAAAAAAATGTAATAGTACATCTTTGGTTCTTCCCCTGATGATATCATCTACTTTAAAGCCTCAAAAATGCATTATATTAAGGTACTGCTCATGTCAGTGACATTTACCTTCTATATCTGCAAGTTTATCGACTCCTTTACCAACATGTATTACAAAATTAATTGAATATTTTCCGTGTATTTTTCTTTAAAAAAACAAGCTAAATCTTTTTCTCATTTTCGAATGTAATTTGGGAGAAAATTGCAGAGAGCACTAAAATTCAAAATCATTCAATAACATATAGAAAAATCCATCAGCCTTTTTGGTCACAGCTAGCACTCCAAACAGCAGGTACTGAAAGAATTCCAGCCAGTAACTGTTAAACTGGCTCTTCAGAGTCCTAGAAGCTAAGGAAAAAGGAAAAACAAAAAACCAAAAAAACCAAAACACCACCCCCACCCCCCCCCAAAAAAAAAAAAAAAAAAAAAAAAAAAAAAAAAAAAAAAAAAAAAAAAGGAGGAAAAAAGAGGAAAAAAATAGGGGAAAAAATTAGAGAGAAAATCTGAAAAGCAGCACCTTTTGTGTTAGCAATCCAGGAATCAAATCATAGGCCATCTCTTCCAATTAATATTGTAAGGTTTCAAAGGCCATAGGCTACTTCTAGTCGTGGTTTAATTATATTAAAATCTTCAATGGGAGACAAAAAGATGGGTTGATAAAAATAGCTGACAACTTCTTTAATTTTGCTGCAGACAAATAACAGTCTGAAGTAAACACTGACCTAAATGTTAATTGACTGAATTTTTAAGAAACCAAAACTTGGGGCACAGATGACAGAGTTAATGAGAGTGTAATTCAAGGTATATGGTCCTTTTATTTCTTTTCAGCCTTACATAACTTCAGGTGAGACACAGCTTTTCATGTAGCATGTCATGATATTGTCAGATGTCACACTCAGGCTATCATTTTAATTTTGATGATGGAGATGAAGATGAAATAAACATAGAAACAAATGCTTTAGAAGGCATGATTTACTCAGAGATCTTTTTCGTTTTACTGATATCAACCTGTCATTTACAGTTTTGTCTGAAAAAATTAGAGATGTTCATGGGATTATCTGAGGGAGATAAATCCAGTATAGGGTATATCATAAATATTGTATGGCTGAGGCAGGAGTGTTACATTAAGATTTGGTTGAAAGCTCATTTAGTGCTTCATACAGTAGCAATGTCCACAAAAATCACTCAACATGATACTGTGGTGTACAATGACATTGTACTGCTAATGTAAAGTGATATTGCTGTGAAATGTAAAAGGAATTTGAAATCAAAAGGAGATGCTCCCTTCAGCTAAAGTTTGAAATGTCATGAGTAGTGTAAATAGCTGAGATGCAGGTATCCATTCAAAGCTCACAGTAAGTCCATAACTGCTGGTGTTGCACATGCATTTGACATCAGTAATGATTGCCTGAACAGTGAGCTCAAATGAAGTAATTAAACAGGAAGAGCATTGATTTTGTTTAAAGATTAGGCCTAATACTTTGAGTAGGATTCCTGTCTTTTGATGCCCCCCCAGAGATGAATATTTAAGAGGTAATTACCCAAACCTTTTTTGTAGTGAGGGGAGAGAAATAAGCACTTACAGATTAGAATTAATCGGATTTTTCAAACAATACTAATTGTGCCCTACCCACACATTTCCAAACTGACTGCAGACAACTGACTAAGGGGGTCAGATAAAACCTGCCTTAAGTGTTCAGGGCAGCTTATAAGTGCACCAGACATCTGGATGCTGCTTGATCAACAATGGAAAAAATTGTTCAGGCTTATAGAGACATCCATATAAGATATGACTTCAAGCATTTTCTAGTAAGCATAAGGTCAAATGTGAATAAACAGTGTACAAAGGGTGGACAGAAAACCTCTAAAGGTGCAGAATACAACTAAGGATGCTGCAGCTTATTTCACGGTTCTGCAAATACACAGTTAAACTAGAATCTGGCTTGATATAATCCAGGTTTAAAAATACGATCTCACCAGCCTTAGGATTTAGCAAAAGTAGAAATTTGATGAACTAAATTACAGGGCAAAGTAAAATATTCTATTCTGCTAAACTACAAGAAATTCATGTTACCAGGGCAGGTTTCTAGTATGTAGAAGAGGTTTGTATCTCAGCTAATTGTCTGTATGTCCTTTACTGTCAACACTTAAAAAGTGGAACTTCTGTGGTAATATTAATCTCGTCCTCAAGCAGGCTTCTAAAACAGGCCAGTTGCTACCATTGAAGACAGCTGTAATCTGATTTTGTCAGATGTCTATACTTTACCTATGAAGTGAATAACAGTCAGAGGTAAAGACAAATACTTCAGTATAAAAAGTCCCTTTAATTTGTTAATTTTGTTAAAGCTCTCTATTAGAGGTGCAATATAATTAAATACATATATAAGAAAGTGTTTGTGTGTTCTGTGGGAACATTATTGCTAAGACTGTGAAATTGAACTCCCTTTGCTAATTCTGTGGAATTCCTTACAATCTTGAAGTCACTCCTTAAGATGTAAGCTTGGATCTCATCTTCACAAATGAGAAATTCATGGAATTACACAGATGTGAAAGGACTTTCTCCAGTTATTTCTCATTGTTAAAGCTATCAGTTTGTTCATAGAACACAATGTTGAATTTCATATAGAGACAGTGTTGTAGTAAAGACTAAAATTCAAAAACTTCCTTACACTAGGAGATAAACCGAATTCCAACATTACCACTAACTTCTGCTGACTCAGTACAGATCTGAATTCCCTTTTCTCTACCACAACTCTCCATTATTTAGTACTGTTTTCTGTCCGTTTGGTAATTTTTATTCAGGAAGAGTAATTTGCTTCTTGAGAATTTTGTGATGTAAGTTAAGTAGAAAAACAGGTAAAGCTTAGAGAATATGGAACAAATGAATTGAGTTATAACAGTAAACCTTTAATATTAGTGCTTTTAATAACATTAATTTCTTTGGAGGCAGCATTAATTTCTTCACTGCAAGAATAGGTCTCTGAGTGATCTTTAATGGGGAGTAGTTATGAGTCTCAATAGAGAAGTGCCCCAGTCAGGTATTCATATATATTGAGAAGATTGCTCCTAATTCTTCTTTTCTCCAGGCTGAACAGTCCCCACTCCCTCAGCTTTTCTTCATATGAAGGGTGTTTCAGTCCCTTCATCATCTTTGGGGCCCTTTGCTGGACTCGCTCCCACATGTCCTTTTCTCTCATGGAGTGGGAATCCCAGAGCTGGACTCAGCTTTCAAGCTGTCTCTTACCATTGCTGTGCAGATGGGAAGGATAACTTTCTTTAATTTGTTAAAAATGCACTTGTGAGGAGGTGATGAGTGGTGGCAAAAACTCTCTCTTTTGTGCGACGAGTACATGAAAGCAACCCAAAGCTATTTGGTCAGGAAAGTGAAACAATGTGGACAAACATCCCTCAAGATGTATCCTCCATGATGTCACATATATGTGATGAGCACTGCAGTAAAGGGAACCTCTGCCACTTTATATAGTGTAGGTAGAAGTTACAGATCCTCACAGTGACTGAGCAAACAGGATTATTTTCACATGGCATTTAGCATTCTTGGCAGATTTCTAGCTGTTACTCCCCTCTAGCTATGACTGCACACCTGCAGATTTGAGATCTTAATTTCCTAGAGTGATGAACAGAAGAAATCTGGAGTCTTTTATCCAAAGGTACCAGTTTGTTTATAGTGGTATAGTGCAGGAATTACATTTCTATTTCTTTTGGATTGTATTGCAGGTTATGATTTTTCTTCTGGCTGACTTTATTCCACAGCACACATTTCACCTGCACCTTCTTAGACAAACCCTGAGGGCTGATGTGCTTGTGATGAGTGAGTGGTCTCTAAAGTTCCCCAAAATGAGTCCATTAATTTTTCTCAGAGTTTTAATCTACTAATTATTTGCCTATTTAATTCCATGTTATTTCTTGTATGTACAAATTGTAATTGCATTATTGAATTACACCATTTTTTTTAAGATAAATTAGCTACAGTATTCTAGTTCTCTTCAAAGCACTGCAGATGTTTTTGTATTAAAGAGATGTTATTTACTATGCTGTGATATCTTAACTCTAACTTTTGAACAAGAGGTTGAAATACTCATCTGTTCCTCTAACATGTAAACTCTTCATACAGCTTGCATATTTTACTCATTTTCTGTTTATATATAGTATTTATTTTGAGCTCAGAATTAGAATATACATGTACATATCTACAGATATGTGTATATATATAAACGTATATAACCACATTATGTCAGAATTCAGTTAAAATACATTCTTCTTTCCCTCATATAGTTTTCCTTTCAAAGTTGGCCACCATAAAACTGTAGTGCATCTAATTTCTGCAAAAATCAGCAGAGCTCAGGTAAGTATAAAACTCTGCTCAGCTGAGCAAACAGCCAAAATAAGAGAGGAAATGATGATCATCACTGATTTTTAAAGGTCTTATAGAATCAGAACAATTATTTTTATGATTAATAGATTTATGCATCAGTTTATTTGTCTGTCTTAAACACAAATGAAGTTTGGAATACAGTCATATTCTTTTGACTCGATTGGTTGTTTTTTCTGCTGTATATTATTTTCTAACTAAAGCATAAGCAGTGTTTTAATATAGATGCTATGCAAAAGAAATAAAAAAAGGAGATAGTAACATTTATGTATAGCACAGCAAATTAGAACCACCTCTGAAAATTATGATTAAAATGAGTGAATTTAGAACAAAGACCAGTGTCATTGTATACGGTATTTTGAAATTACCAGAAATATACAGCTGTAAGAGAAATGGCAGAGAACCAGTAAATTCAGCATGGCTGAATGAACAAGTCTGATAATTGTTAGTTTTTATGTAAAGGTGCTGTGAATGGCATCTAAGCCTAGCTTCCTTCTAGTTACGAGAAACAAGCAATTCGTATTTTTGACAAGTACTTTCAGGTGGAAAAAACAGTGGAGAAGCACAAGCTTATGATGGCTGTTGATGAGTTTAGTCTAATGATTAGAGAGAAGGACAAAATAAACAAAATTATACAGAAGATAGGAGGGTGCACAGCATAATCACAATAAACTTAGCATAGCCTTACATACAATTTATAGGAATAATAAGTAATACCACGATTAGAAGTAGAAAAAAAGAAATAAAGCAATTCACCATCTGCTGAAACACTGTAGTATTGCAGTGATCTGCAGCCCTTCCTGCAAACTGAAGCACAAACACAGGACACCAAATTCCAGTCGGTATGAATGTGTTTGCAGACTAATATGACTGAATTCTGTTTGCTTTGACTGTACACAAGAGCTTGTCAGTTTTAAAATCACAAACAAGGGATTATCCTGCAATAAATCATGGCATAGGTTTGCTAAAGAAAAATCCTTATAGATCTTACAGACTGAATTCTAAAACACAATAGTCTATTTTAAAAAGAAGAGTATTTAAGTCTTTTCCCTCTAAGTGTCCCTAGAGAAATTAAAACAACTGAACCAAATATTTCTTTTATCTTTTTTATTTTAGCTTGTGTCTTAAAAGAAAAATGCCTGCCTAGCTACTCATTTGCAGAGACAGTTTCAGTGTAGTGCCTTGTAATTAATGGGTTCAAAACTCATCAGAGACGTAAAAGACTTTAATTGCACGTTAAAAAGAAAGTAGAATGAAAGAAAGGTACAATAATCATCCTTAGATGGGTTTATACTCATTTCAAGAGGGAATTTTAATAGATGGATTAGCTTAATTGATAAAGATGTGATCCTTCTTGCACTTTTTGGGTCTAATTTAAGATGAGTCTTGGAAACATACCTGTTAATCAACTCTGTTAGGCATTTATGAGTAATCTTCCTTGTCTGTCTGTAAGGACTACATTTAGAAAGTGAGTTTCTGCTCCTTATTTAAAGCATTGTAGCAGCATGTTAGCTGAAGCACTCTAATTGCTCATGCTTGAGGGTTTGTGACACTAAATGACAAATGGGAACCATGCAAAGCAATGAAGCAAAGATGAGAGGATCTGCCAAATTTGTGACAACATGTGATTATGCACACACCACTCTTGCTTATAGATCCTGAAATAATTTCAGTAACATCTGGCAGTGAAGTGGACTAGATCTATCAGTTTATTCTATTGGAGAAATTTACTAAATTCAGTGGCATACATAGTGATTAAGATATATTTTCAGCATTTTAAAAAATCAATTTTCTTATAGTAATTCTGGCTATGGTTCACTAATTCATATTGTTTTCTTAGTTCTTTGCTGCTATGCTGACACTTAGGGCCAGAGTTTCCTCACCATTTAAGTAGAAAACCACTAATTCTTGTGAGTAGCTTGATAGTTTGCAGTTGAGATAATTGCTAGTAAATCTTTATTATTCAGCACATGGAATTATTTATTTTTTGGCAGATTTGCACATACGTTGTGTGTTACCTACTGTGATAACTTTCAAGACTAAGTGCAAGTCTGTCTGAGCCTAACAAAATGGCTCCAAAGTTCTACTAATGAATGGACTTATTGGTGACCATCTTAAACACAAAAAATTTCTGTTCTCTGAACAAGTAGGGTTTTCAAAGCATTAAAGCATTATAGGGAACAGTAGTTTGGCAGAGGACTATGTTTGCTAAAATTATGCTAACGTAATAACTTAGTTTTGGGTATCTCATATTTTATATAAATTATCAGGGAGAGATTGTTCAGTTTTTTCATTCCTGAACAAAAACAATTCATCAACTACTTGGTTTTAATATCTGAAGTGACAATCAAGTGACAAAATACCACAAATAAGAAGTCCAACTAGTTCTGGCCCAAGGAATCCGTCTTTCATACCTCATGCTTGATATTACCTTAGAGACACTTTCCAGCCTGCCCACACTGCAATCCATCTCTACTCCATTCTGTCACTTCAGTAATTATCACTGCATACAAATGTAATAATGCAGGAGAAGAGGCCTTTTCTCCAAGGAATTTTTATAAGGACATCATAAGTCACATATGGAAATTATAAGTTTTTTTTTTAAACTAAGCTGGATGCAAGGGTGATTGCCACCTCAGTGTAGTGTGCTCAGCTGTGTCTTTTGTCTGTATCACATGGTAAAGAAATGCAGTCAACTGCTTCTCCCTTCTTCCTCTAGTTAATTAACGTCTGCATAGGAAAATGAGATAGTATTCATACAGAAAATGGCAATTTTCCATACAAATTCCCCTGACATGGACATATACAGAAATGTTAAATCTGAACACCTCATTTTTTCCTTTTAGTTTTCTAAAAATATATGTTATAGGGATGTTAGAGGCAGGGTTGTAACTAGAGTTCATAAAATCATGTTTTTATCTGTTAGATGGTATTTGGGAGATACCAGCCCTTGCTGTGAAAAGGCCTATCACAGCATCGATTCATCCTTAGAGAAGCAAATATTGTGTCAGTGATCTGAGCTAAAGAGCAAAAATAGTTCAAATGAAGCTTCCTTATATGAGCCCTTCCCCCTTTCTCCCTTCGTTTTCCTGGTAGTGACCCATCTCTAACATAAATGGCTTAGTGCTATCTCACCATACACTTTTGATGTCTGCCTTTGTGTCTCAGAGTTTTATGGTTTTCTGAGACATCAGGAAGGCTGCAGCACAGGGTGAACACAGCGGGGTACCTGCACAGCAAGAAGCAACTTAAATAAGGCTGTGTTGTCTTACTGTTCCTTTGGACACACAACCCATGGCACAAGGCAGCATTGCTCTGCAGAAACAGCAGCTATTAGTAAATGCAAATGTCAGGGAGATGTTTCTGCTTCTGAAACCAGCTGTGCCACAGCTCCATTTGTGTCCACACAGCTGCCCAAAAGGCAGACTGGTTGGCGTGGTCCCTTGTTTGATCTTGCCAAGAGATGGCTCCAGCTCGAGCCAAAGTGAAACTCCAGGTCTTACTGAATGTTTAACAGCCCTGAAGACTCAGCAGTAGCTCTTGAGCCACTGTCTTGCCCCTGTTTAATTTGCTTTTAAGGACATGGTAATTTTGTCCTGTTATGAGTAAACACATCTAAATAGTCACTTACAGAGCACTAATAACCTGAATAAGTGAGCATTTTTCAGTCTTGGTATTTTGGGGGTCTTTTCATCTGCTTCAAACTGGGCTATAAATGGTATGCAGATGCAATTCCATCAAAATATGTAAGGCCTAGGAGTTCAGTATACTCACATCTCACGATAAATTCGGGAAAATCATCCAACCAGGATTCTTGTTTTCTCTGAAGAATAGTACCATTGGTGCAAGGCTCTAAAATTCTGTACGTGAAGGATAGATAAACCTAGGCTGGGTTATAGGCAATACCTCCTTACAAGATATTTGTACTTACAAAAATGAAAACCAACTTTCCTGTAAAAATTCAGGTTCTCCTCCAGATGGTGACAGGTTCGTGATACCATGGAATTTCGTAATAATCTCCTTATGCTGCCTGGGTAATATAGCTATTACTCTGATTTGACATGTGTCAAAATACCCCTATAGTCTCTGTCATGCTGCTTAATACACCTCAGATGACAAGCTGCCTTAGGTCTTCAGCAGTGTGAGTGAAGAATATTAAGTGAGCATAATGTCAGCTCCTAGTTCTATAAAGGTTAAAATATGACATTTTTAATAGGCTTGTGATATATCATCACAGTTAAAATCTATTGCTGCTTCAACTTGTTTAATAATAATGGTAACAACTATAACTTGTATGTATATAAGGTTTTAAGAATATAAAACTTTTCAAAATGTTGTACAGTCAATATTTTTAGAAGCCACATTTCCCCAAGATCAGATTTTGACCATTCACTAGGGTTTAGGTTTTCAATTGCAAGATTAGCACCAAACTCATTATTTTAGGAAGCAAAAAAACCCCAAGATTAACTGCAAGTAAGTTATAGTATTTTTTAATATAAGAAAAGGTCAAGTATAGGGAATTTTCAAACCATGTCAAGTTTGAGGCAAAAGCCTTAAAATCTGTCATCATTGCAGATTTTGAATCCACAACCATAAAGGAAGTCACAACATATCTGAATGGTCTCAGCAATCCCCAAAAAGATTTGCCTTCTGTAGTAAGAGACATTTTTATGTAAATAAAATTCAGGAGAATGTCAATTTCCATAAATGCAACAAAACCCCCAGTGTTTTCACAAATTGAAACAAGACCTTGGTTGTTGGGGGATTTTTCCTCATAAAATTTTTGTGAAACTTGTTTTGGGGATTGCTGAAAACAAGAATAAACAGCACTTCTATCAGTAAAATCATCTTGTCCTACATATACAAAGTTATCTTTAGATATCTCCTCCTTGTAAGCTTCAAAAGTGATTTATCTTTCCAGAACTCATTGAATATGATAGATTGGGACCATGGTATTATGGTCTAACAGCTGGACTCTCTGCATGAAACAATTACTGCCAGTGAGGAAAGATGTGAGCAATTGGGTACAAGCCTAATGGAGACAGAAGGGAACATTTTCAACCCAGAGGTAATAATAGACGGCTATGATTTAATTATTTCTAAACTGAGTAAAGCTAATAAATCTTCTAAACCTAAACTAGACTTGATTAAAAATGAACTACTGAGAAAAAAATATTTAAATGTTGAGGTTTTGATTCAAAGTTTTTCCAGAGAGAAGACACTTCATATTAAAATGAATGTCAAAAGTGTTTAGAGTTCTTTTTCATTATCCTTCAAATTAATGCTATCTTTTCCTGTCAAGAAGTGAACTTTTGTGTTCTTTTCTGGTACAAAGAGCAAAATCTATTTTGAAATTCTATCCTATCGTTTACCCCAGTAAAAAAGTATGGTCAAAATAATGAAAATCTCAGAATTTCTCAATATATGATTTAATCATTATTTTCAGTCAGAATTTTTGCATGCATATCCTCATGACCTCACAGTTTTGTGAATGGATTTGTACAGCTAATCCCATAAAAAATTATCACTTTTTTGATACTAGAACAGAAAAATAAACAAACCAGGAATTTAAAAAATAAAGTCCAGGGCCTTATTCCCTATTAAGGTTGCTTCTTTAAGAAGATATATTGCATGAATTATACAAAATAATATTCCAACTAAAATATTTCCAGATAATGATAACAACAATAACGACTACAAGAATTCAGTCCTCCACATTTTTAGTACTTAAAAATTCACGTAGTAATAGCATCAGAAAAGTTTTTGTATTGACAGCAGACTAGAAAACTTTGAGACAAAAAATAAAGCTATTTTAAAGAGTTGTCTTGCATAGTTTCTTTGACGCATAAAACTGATTTGCTGCAAATTTTTTTGATGCAAAAATCAGTTTGTCTTGTGAGATGGAAGGTACAGAAGATACTGTATATTATTACTGTTTAGTGATAAAAAGGAATAAGTTAAAAACCTGGAAAAAATTGAAAGCTAGTTTTATAATAACCTTATGATATAACTATTGATATCAAAATGAAAGTGCCCCTTGGATTTGCAATTGGCATGCAAAATGAATTTTGCTTCTTGGATGAGCAGTGGGTCTTAGAAGAAAGAAAATATTTTGCGTCTCTTCAGGCATGAGACAACAGCACCAGCAAACAGTACTTTCTAGATTCTGCAATACTGATCTATTCAGCAATGCATTTTTCTAGAAAAAACCTTTGAGTTTTATTCTAAGGCAGATGAATCTACCAATTAGTCCAAGCAAATATTACTAAAAAAAGATTTAAACAAAGTAAAATAAGAATAAGACCTTCTAAAGTTATACATTTCTGTACAGATGTAATAAAAAACAAGCAAAAAAAAGGAGAGAGAGAGAAAAAAAACCAACTTGATTTTTGGGGGCTTTTTGTTGTTCTTGTCAAAAGCAGGAGTCCTGAATTCAGTTCCCTCTTCTGTGTGCTTCAATTTCAGTCTAGACTGCCTCCCTTCCAGGAGCCACTCCAAGTCTTTGATATTGAATTCTTCTATATGTTAGGAGTCTTTTTAGCTAACGATTTTTTAACCCTCTAAAAGCCAACTAAATTATTTTCCCTTTATCTGAATGATGAAATGAAATAAAGCACGAGCAGGCCAGGCCTTTGGATCACACCAAATGGGAGAGCACGCCAGGTTTGGACCCTCACTAGAAAGGTGTACAAAGTGGCAAGAGGTCAGCAGGGGATGGCTGGGGAACTAACACAGGTTGCATGAGGAGATGCTGGGCGTGCTGGGTTTTTTCTTCAGGAGAGAACACTAAGAGTGGATCTGTCTGACATGTTTTATTACTTAGTGGGGGAGATACAGCAGATGGAGCCAGACTCTTCCCAGAGGTGCAGGCTGAAAGGACAAAGTGCTGGTCACAAGTTGCAGCAAGAGAAGTTGCAGGTGGGTACAAGGAGGAATCCACTGCGAAAGTGACAGTCCTGGAAGAAGTTGTCCAGAGAGACTGTGGTGTACCCATCTCTGAAATCTCTCAGAAATTAGTTTACATAACTTGCTCAGTACCACATGCTCTTAAATTTTTCTCTGTGATACAAAGGGATGAGGACTTCTGAGGCAGAAAAGAAAATGAGTACGTGGCAGGAATGGAAGACCTTTGTACCTGTCACTTTTTCCTGTCTCATGTACCTCTGTTCAGTAGTCCCTTCGTGGTTTTATTTAGTTCAGTACTAGCAACAGACATTCACAGGGCCAGTAAAATCTAGTATCTTCCTGCCAAAAATTCAAACTGTATAGTACCAGATTAAGTGTTTCTAATTAATTTTAAAAGATGTTGAAAAGAAGAAACCATGAAAACAAGTAAATGTTAATATGCAAAAAAATTTATTAAAATACACACAGCATAGAACCCCAGTTCAGCTGCTAGAGGTTTCTGGCTCTTTCTGTGCATGTAATAACTAATCAGCAGTCAAGAAAAGTGGGGATGAAATGTTTAGTAACATTTTGTAGGTGTCAAGTATTGTAGTTTATTTGTCATATTGCTGATAGTAATCCTGGAGGTACAGTTTACTCAGTAATTAATTACGTATCACATCTTTACAAATATTTTCGACCGTGATTTATTTTTAAGTACGTGAACTGAGTAGCTCTTCTCTGTGAAAGGTACTAGACAATTTCTGGATATCTTCATGTACTGACCCACCTTTGTGGACAGAGCTAGACAAGTCAGAACATTTAGGTGTGGCAGAGTGACTTTGATTTTTCCTGCAAAAATATGGTTTTTCTTTTGTGAGATACACAGACTAAACAAACCAAAGTAGGTCAGCTAATGCATGGTAGTAAAACAGGAAACCTCATTTTTCATTGAGATCAAGACCTCAGTCATGTATCAAACAACTAGATTAAGACTATATGAGAAAGTGTCCTTAATGCTGAGAAACTATAGTTTTCTTGCTCAGACTGAAGGGAAAAAAAAAAAAGGATGCCATGCTAATTTTTGAGATTAAATCTCCAGAAATAGAGAAAAATTTACAGTTATGGGAATCACATAAAAAGTATCGTAAAGAACTAGATGACACAACATCCATCCTCCATCACCATCATTACAGAATCCAGTATAGTAAGAAAAAAGGTTGATAAAACGTGAACCAACTTTATTGTTTTCCATATTCAAGTCTCTAAATAAAAACAAGTGCAGAACACTTTTTTATGGATCATTGAAGAACTGAATATCAAGATAATCACTGTGAACTTTCACTTCATTTTAATTTCAGAGAAGTTCCATTCACTAAATTTGGTAGAAAGTATTTTCATTGCCATAGAATAACCATAGAAAATTGTGTAAATTAGCTGAGAATTAGTTCACTGATTCATAAAATGGCAACAAAGTTTCCATGAAATTTTTCTCTTAGAAGATTGGAAATATTTCTGAAATTCTTATAAAATATACTTCATATTATTAGATTTCAGAAGAAGAAAACTGATTGAGTTTTTCTGAAGTTAAAAAAATATTATCCTTTCAATAATATTTGTTAAAAAAAATTGCCAAAACAGTGAAGGTAAAACACATTCCATTAAAAAAAACCCCAAAACCAAACAACCTGAAGAAAGCTTATGCTTTTCATAATAAACCCCCACCTCCCCAACATACAGTTTAAAAAAAAATTGGAAAAAATGCAATTTGTTCTAATTTTTTATTTGACTCTAATTGGGACAAAGTAAAGTTTGTCTACAGAAAAAATAATTTAAAATATGCCAAAACTGATATTACTTTCACTTACATTCTTCATACTGAAATGTTACATTTTGATGTTCTCTTCTCTGAGCTTTACCTGACCATGTAGGCTCAGTAACACAGCCATATCACTAATTTTGACATGTTTTTCAATTCTGTCCAGTATGACTTTTCTTGACCAGTACTGAAACATGATGATAAATAGGATCACACAGAACCTTTCTATTCTTATATTTTGTGAGAGAAACAATAGTTATTACAACTCATCTACTTTCTCTGATAATTATCATTGTGTAAAAAACCCCAAACATCCTAACAAACCATAATTTTATTAAAATTAAACTGTGAATCTATAATAATCTTATACTTGTCTAGTGCTGGGGAATTAAGTACTTATTTATCTATTCAAAAGAAACGGAGAGAATTGAAAAACAATAGAAAAGAGCTAACAATAAATACTAAACTAATAACATATAAAAATGACCAAAATTTGCCCCATTCATGGCATATATGATTATGTGATGCAGATTGTTCTGGTTTGTTTTTAAAAGAAAAAATCAAAACAGATAGCAATGAAGTGGTCATGTTTCATTTAGATGGAATACCTCTACTTTTTTTATTAATATATTCTGATAAAACCAGGACACACCCACCATATTTGGTGCCATATCAAGCTAACACTTCCAGTTAGTTCTTTCTGTTTATTAGTAGCAGACATTATTTGATATGGGTTGAAATGTTTATGTACTCAATCACTGCCCAAAAGGGGGACTGTGCTATGCTGCATTGCTCTGCAAAGTGTGGAACTGGTAGGCAATATTTCCTTGGGTTTTTTTTCTGTCAGAGAGCTATGTTTGCAAGGCTGATGTACTTTGTACTAATCTTGTAAGGCCCCAGAAGTAGGACTTGTCAGACTCATTGTCTATGTTTTCCTTGTCCTGAATTTTATTTTACTTTCTTTATCAGTTGGAGCAGTTTTATAATGAAATTTGTTATTTCCTATTTTTTTGCATAGTTTTTATATGTAATTTTAGATTTAATACTAGTAAGAAGTAAGCTCTTTTTTTTTTTTGGTAGAATGGATCAGTGTCATGATGCAGAAAAGAGGACAGGGATGGGATGAGAGGAAGATGTTGGAAACTGGAATACAGGCACAAGATACCATGTGGGGTAGGCATAGCATGTCCTAACAGTTGGGCACAGGAGGATCCTGCACCCCTAAGCCAGTGAACAGCTCATCAGTGGTCAGCTGCAGAAATGCCAGCTTAGGGAGATGAGCAAAACCAGCTATAAGGGTAACAGCGAACAAAGAGCACATATCCAGGATAACTCACACTCTGTATAAAGTGAATTGAGATTAAAGTAGCATTTTAGGTCAGTGCAGAATTACAGCTCAGGAAGTATACAAAAGTATGCAAGTGGACCCTACAGTACGGAGAAGGAAACAATCAGTATCAAAGTCATGCTCTTCCTGGTAAAATATTGTGAATGCTGTAATGTGCCCAGCCACCCTGGTCTGAAACCAACAACCGTGGGATGTGAGGTGGTTTAACAGCAGAGCAAGATGAAGCCTGACTGAAACAATTTTAATTGCATTCTTATTATTAAGTCTTTTCTTTTAGGGGAATTCTCTTACTAATTTCCTTTTTCCTTTTTCCTTTTTCCTTTTTCCTTTTTCCTTTTTCCTTTTTCCTTTTTCCTTTTTCCTTTTTCCTTTTTCCTTTTTCCTTCCCTTCCCTTCCCTTCCCTCAGGTCTTGACTAATAATATTTCGTTGCTTTGACTGTGAAGTTTTCATCTACACTTAGTAATAAATTCCAGGCTTTGTGTATAATGTGGGTTTTCTTTTATCTTTATCAGCATTTTGAATACATTAAAGGACAAATGAACTTTGTAGTCTCAGGGCTGAATGGATCCAGTTGCAAACACAGCAAACACCAGAAAAACCCCTTCACTGTTCCACAGGTAAGATTTGAAAAGGAGTTGTCTAGAAAAACAAAAGTTTCATGCCATCACTTGAGAAAAAGTCTGTAACTGAGCTTTTAGCAAATCTAAAACTTAACTAGTTAAAAAAAAATAGCGATGCTCATATTGCCCCCAAACCCTCCACCAAACAAACCTGAGACAAGCCAAAACTGTCTGGTCAGAGCTCATTAATTCTGTATTTTGGGGGAGAAGTGACAGCGGCAATATATGTCTAGTTATATTTATCCTTATATAACTGAAGTAGTAAATAATGTTCTTACATTTGAAATAACTCACAGTGACAAAGATGTAGGCCAAGATTCTCCTCACATACTTGCATGTGTCAATCAGATGTCGTGCTATTTAAATAAATGATGTTACACCCGTGCAAATTCACTGTAATTGCAAGGAGGTAGCATTTCCAGGGTTATGAAGGTAGAAGGGTGTTATGTGAAAATGACACAATTAATTTTCTCCTCTTCTCTCTGGTACAGCTTAGGGAAAGGTGGTGACAGCTCAGAGGTGGGAGAAGATGTGATGAGGGACAAGGGGAGGGAGGAGGAATGGCCAAATATCCGTCAGCTGGTGACTCTGCTGACAGGCAGCAACATTTGTGCTGGAGTAGCACAAATAAATGGGCAAAGTCGAGGGAGCAGGATTTGAAGGCCATGTTGGGAAGAACGTGGTAAAGCACATTGTTTAAGTAACCCAATTAAGAGGGGAGAAGTTGTTTCAGGATTTTTGTGACAGATGTCTGGCAGCTAGGAAAGGTCTAGGCCAAAAGGGACAGCTGGCTGAATCCAAACACTTGTCTAAATAGACAGCAGAGGTACCCAGATAAACACACAGGCTGTTCTAATGTATTTTAAAAACACTCTTTGAAAGTGTTCAAGACAGTGTTCAAGGTCAGGTTGAATGGGATTCTCAGCAACCTGATCTAACGCATGGTCTCCCTACCTATGGCAGCAGGAGTTGGAACTAGATGATCTTTAAGGTAGGTCTCTTTCAAACCAAACCATTCTATGATTCTGTACATGTAATCCAGCCCAGTTTCCTGGAGAGAGTGAGTCTTGGCTCCTTCCAGCATGTCCTGGTGTGCCCAGCCACTGCAGCAACCGCAGCTGGGCCAGAGCCCGAGCTGTGAGGAAAGGCTCCATCTCTGCATATCATTTTGTATTTTAGACACAGAAATTAATCTTTTTGAAAAACACAGGGCCAGATCCACATCCCAGCTGAAGCTACTGTATTTTGGTGAGGGTGCAATGATGGTTTGTGCTCTCCAGAGAAAATGTTTTGCAATGAGGCAGCTAAAAGGGCAATAAAACATCAGTAAAATAGTCAGAAGGGTTGGGATTCCCCCCTGAGCTGCCACAGAGATAAAGAGTGGGCTCCATTCTCTGATCATTTTTCATGCCAGTGTTGGCCTGCAGAAGTTAAAAAATTTAACAGTAGGAAAGCTAGGGTGGGCTAAAGTAAATGAATAAAATCATGTTCCAATCACAGACATTTCCATACAGCCTAAGAAGAAGTTGAAGTACTCAATCAATCTCTTATCTTGAACAATCATTTTAGGAAAAATAATGCAGGGGAATGATTCTATAATGTATCATTAATTAAACTGTGATCTAAACTATAAGATGAGTCTAATTTTGCAATGGCTTATTTTTTAAATTTGAATAATTCTGATGAAGTAATTTTTAAAAATGTAAGTTTTGAAAAGATAAATATTTTATTCTTCTAAGAATACCTTTTTTCCAGAAACAAAAAGGAACTTTGGCCTTCTTTAACTTTTCCCGCTTTCTGAGGAGCTGAAAAATAAAAAGCATTGATATAAGCCTTTTTCAGTCATTTCAGACAGAGAGGTGGATAAACAGAAAGTGGGAATTGCTTCTATCAAAATGAGACAAGCATCTTTGCACAAAAAATACTAATTTAGTCAAATAATTGGATGAATCAAAATTCACATTCCTTTAAAAATCTGTTTTGTTAAAAGCTTTGAGGGAACATTTAAAATTTATTTAATGAAGACTGAATTGCTTCATTTATGCTCACTAACAGTCCATAGCACTTATTATTTTAATCTATAGTTTATGTCTGATTTCTTTGAGTACAAACTTAACACTGAGAGAAACTTAGCCATTATCTTCTTCTGAGTAGTTCAATAATGGAGCCTAATTTTTAATGAATTAGTACCTTAGAGATTCTCTTTCATACTTCTTTTTGCCCCTCCAGCTTTTATTAAAGTACTTTTTCCAGCTTGCTTAGTTTGCTTAAAATACAAAACATTACAGGAAGCCACTCAGCAAAAAATGGTATATGGGTAAAATGCTGTAAAATTACATGATGAATGCTTATTGTAGTTCAATTCCCATGGGAACAAGGTGCACAGAAATTGATAACCAGCACACTTTATATGCTCTCCAACGAGTGAAAAAGAAAGCAAGCTCCTACCTATTGTAACAGAAGTAGAAGCAGGTTTACTGTAGGCATACTTTTTAATTTTCTTTTTACTACTGGAATTGCTGTACATAGAGTCCCTGACTGACTAGCAGAGAATCTGTAAGGGTTTCAAGGAAACGGGATAGAAAAACTGAAAAAAAATCCTTTACTTCTTACAAAATTTATATTTTTGCTAGAAACATATTGCCTAACTTGAATAAATAGTGCATTCTTTCAAATAACTACTACTTATGGACTGATCTGAAATCCTTTACAGTTGCAAGTGAAGATTGCACATATGGGTATTACACAGCTGTGAAACAGGCAATATATTTCCAGAGAATTATAGGTGCTATTTTTTTTACAAGTGAAAGTTCAGGGATGCATTTAAATTTATGCATTTATGAAAATTCAGATTTTTAATCCAAAGCAGCCATCTTAAAGAAACCTAGAAACCAGGGTCTGAAATCTGCTCTGGTAAGTGCACGTTCTGTTTTACATCCACGTTGGGTTGGCAGGACTTGATCCCTCATACAGTGCCAGAGTGACTGAGACTTTTGGCAATAAAGAGAAAATATCCTTCTCTTTTAAAAAGCTGTCTGATGATCACACAGGAATGCAAGAATATATGAAGAAAGTCCCATGAAATCTATGTATGTTCTATTTCCAAATTATCCTTATGCAATTATCCTTATGTTTTATGTTTGCAGCTTTCTATTTCAAAATAAGGAAGATTTAGATTTACATGTCTAACATTCATTATACTTAGATAGAAATGCACATTTATATGGATCTATTGGTGCAGTAGTTCAGTAATACATTGATGGGTTCCTATTCTCTGTAGGATTACTGGAAAGGAAAATTTACCAGAAATCAGATATGCTTAGCTTGTGCTGCATAAGAGAAGTTTTTAACTGGATAGGAAGAGATAATTTTTAGCAACCATAAGATTAAGACTGAAGTGCCCTCTCTGCCTTCATAAGTGCAACCATACCTGGCACACTCTTTCCTTGCAGAAATGAGGGTAGTCAAGAACACACTGAGTCTTAAGATTTCCAGACTGTTGTTTTCCTTCTCAGGCAGGAATTTCACTGCTTTTAAGCATAAATGTAGCCCTGAGCTGCCTGTCCCGCTGTTCTCTGGTAGCATGAGAAAAAATTCTCTTTCACCTCTGGACTATTCACTATCAGTGATCCATATGCCTGACATGAATTTGGATGGAAACCAGACAGACAGATGATAGTGGGTAAAGAATAAGGGATCAGGACAATTTATTTGAAAGTTGGTGTATTTAAATCATGCATCTACAAGTCAATGTTCATGGCTGGACTGCGATGGCCAGTTCCAGTGGACGCTGTAAAATGGGTGCTGAGAAAGGAAGAGCTACAGTATGAGCCAAAGTCTGAGAAAATTTTATTTCCTGTGACTTCTCTTTTGGATAAAAAAAGGCTAGTAAAATGAACAAAAGTATTTTACAACCGAATATTTTCCAATACTCTGGTAAAAAAATCAGATGTTACTGGACTGTCTCTAACATAAGAGCCTTAAAAATCATCTCATAGGAAAAGAGTTAGTAGGAAAGGACAATTAGTTTGACTTGTTCTGTACAAGCTGCAAAGAAGGATCACTGTTATTATTACAAAAGACACCTCCTTTCAACTGTTGAACCTAAATAATATAAAAACTACATAACAGCAAAAAGCCTAATTGCCTTTATAAGGACTCTTTTAAGACAAAGGAAAAAATATTAACCTACAAAACTCTTGTCTTTATACCAAGTATTTTGTTTTCTTTTGGTAACTAATTAACCAAAACTGCCATGTTGTCAAATGCACTGTATGTAGTGTTTGGATAGATCAACACCAAAAAAGGGACAAAATGCAAAGAAGTATAATTAGGAATTATCAAATCTCAGTAATCCACATGATCTCTATGCTTGTTGTATAAAGGAATAATAAAGTTAGCTTCCATTTAATTTTGTGAAAAAAAAATCAAAGAAATAAATGAAATTATTATTTACGTTTTGTTTCATTGGTCCATCACTCAAGGTAGTAGAAACTTACTGATGATCTCTGATTTACCTGTATAGGTTATGCAACAAACATTAAGGAATTTGTGAAGCAGGCATATAGATCACTTCTGCTTAAGAGAAAAATTTACTGTAAAAGATCTTCAGTGTAAGGTAAGTTGATAGAGATAAATCAGCCATCAGGAAGCCAGTAAGTCCTGATTAACCTTCAGCAGGAATCAGAGGGGAAGCTGTCTAAGTTACTGAGTAATCATAGCTGTAAAAGGTTAGATGGTCCGGTTGCTTTTAATCAGTGCTCTAAATCTGCTTCTGAGGACCTGATTAGTGAACATGTTCCTTTGCCCAAGACTTTAACCAAAGCCTGTGGAAACTCTTGCAATAAGGAGACAGTTAATCAATTAGAAAGGGCAAAGAATGATCAAAGCGAGAAAAGAAAGTCAATAATGGAGCAAATATCAGAATTCATTTCAAAATTGCAATGCCAGTGCATAGCTGTTTTAATATTAATTGTATCAGAAAAGTGTTCCTGGTAGAGCCAGGGAATATTTAGCCTATTGAACATTCAGGAGAACATTTTTCATTTTATGAAAGGCATCATAGATTGGAGTAGCCTTTCATATAAGGTAGTTGTACCTGATAAATTAAACTATTTCTTTAATCCTGCTTCTTATGTATTTACAGCCTTAAATTTTAACACTTTGAAGTACTTTAGAGGATCACCTGGAAAGCAAGGAATTCCCAAGTTCCAGTATCTGCATAAGTAATAATTTGCATTAAAAAAAACTTAATCCAACCTTTTTAAATTTCTAGAACCCAAGAATTAAGCTTTAAAATTTAAAAATAGATGTAAATGTCTTGGTAAAATACTTTTTAAGAGCTTTGGTATTTTTTCATGGCAGGGTGTTTAATGTTGACCATTCAATGCTGATTGGCATGGCAAAGCAATGTTATTGTTAACAAAAGTGAAATAAGAGCTCAAATCCATGCATAGAACAGAGCCTTCTTGTTCTACTCACTGAGTTTTATTTCCATTAGGTATTGTTTATTTTGCAAACAAATTGTATTTATTTTGTGTTGTTTTAGCACTGTAGAGTAACTGTAATTCTATAACTTGTCAAAGAAGTGTATTTTCATTCTTGAAAACTAAACCTTATTGTGTATTGGGGATACTTTTTTAGCATTTATTATTATTGTTCTAGGATATTTTAAGCAATAAGAAATAGGAATAAGGATTATTTAGTTGCGTATTCTCAACTGCTTGTACTTCTCTTGTCTTGAGATAGTAAAACAACTTTTTTTCCTTGGTGTCAGTGCAGGAGCATGGAGTGAATATGGGAAAGATAATACTTAGCTTTATAGTCTGTGTTTTAAAACAGTGACTAGTGGTTTTGATGGCAGTAACCATTTGTGAAGGTAAAACATCACAAGAAGGTCTGGCTTCAAAGGAATGTGTTAAGATCTTTCAGGAGATTTCCATTATGTATCTCAAACTATAAACTTAGAAGTAAAGAAAACTGAATCATCAGCCAGTTCTCAAACTCTTTGTGCAAATGCTTAAGTTTTTCAAAACTGCCAAAATTACTTTGGAGCCCAACTCAACTCATGATATCAAAAGCATTTAAGTCAGTTTGAACTCTATCAAACCTTCCCATCAATATTACTGTTTTCCTCTATTACTTCTAGGGCAGCCCAGGATAGAAATATTTTCTCTATACATACAGAATTCTTTTATCTGCCATGACTGCTCATATTAATAAAAGTTGATCTTCTAGCTTTGTTTTAATGTTGTTTTTTTCTAACAACTCTATTTCCTAACATTCTTGCCCACTAACAATTTTTTTTTTTTAATATGCAGACTTCACTTACTGTATATCACAAGAACTTGCAGTATTTTGATTGGAATGTATGAAACATTCACTTTGTACTTATTTATGAGTTTTGACTAGGAGCAGCATGTTGGGCTATTCACTTCTACAAAATGTGGAAACACAATAATGAAATATGAATTCTAGGATTTCTGAGAAAAAATAAAACCGGGAAGCTGCCTTTTTTTTTTTTAGTTCCCATTACCAGCTAGAGAAAACAGAGCCTACCTCAAATGTTCACCTTAAAATCATAGAATCATAGAATGGTTTGAGTTGGAAGGGACCTTAAAAAATACCCGGTTCAAAGCCCTCCACCATGGACAGGGACACTTTCCACAAGACCAGGTTACTCAGAGACCCATCCAGCCTGGTCTTGAACACATCCAGGGATGGGGAGTACATAACATCTCTAGGCAAACCTGTTTCCTCCTAAAATCTAATCTAAACCTGCCCTGCTTCAGCTTAAGACCATTCCCTCTTGTACTAACACTACTTGCCCTTGTGAAAAGTCCCTGCAGCCTTTTTGTAAGCCCCCGTTAGGTACTGGGAGACTATTCTAAGGTTTCCCCAATGTCTTCTCTTCTCCAGGCTGAACTTTCTCAAGTCTCTCAGCCTGTCTTCATATGAGAGGTGCTCCAGCTCCCTAATCATCTTCGTGGCTCTCATCTGGATTCATTCCAATGGGTCAATGACCTTAACAGCTCTATGATCGATAATGTTCTGGAAGGACCTCAGTGACAGTAAGTGAAAGAGAAGGTGAATATGAAAAGAATGTGAATCTGAACTTGTTGATTTTGCCTTTCAAATTAGATAGGTGCATTTTCCATTTCAGTGAAATTTTTGCATGTATCTAAGGCTCCACTCTATAGTAAGGCTCCATCTTAGCTGTCATGACCAGGATAACCCTGTTGTGGATATTGTTCTAAGAACAAAGAGCTAAAGTAAGTTACAGCGTTCAGAAGCAGCTTCATGCTTCACTATAAGAAAGAAGGAGCAACCAAAACCCACAACTGTTGGGGAATCCATTTAGTGCAGACAGCTCAGTGTTCCAGCTAAGTGTGAGCTGCAGACAGCTCTGGAGGGCAGGAGCCCAAGGCAAGAGGCCATGAACTAGTGCCAAGCTTTGCAAAGCAGAGGGCATGGGGAGCTGTGCCCAGCCAGGTGACCAGACACTCAGAGACACAGTAGGAGCAGAGGACTCAGCTGGAAGACCCCAGATTTTCACACACTTGGACTGGGAGGGTATAAAAACTAAGGGTCCTTTGTTCAGTGTCACTTCTCAAGGGTACTCACCTCGAGCTGTCATTTTTGTTACTGCATCATGATTCAATTATTTTAAGGATCAAGAGGTCTGAGACTCTGCTTTGGGTAATCCAGGGTTGAGCTGGTAAGCAAACCTGGTTTGTCTGTGTGAGAGTGGGGTGTGCAGGGAGTCAAGGGGGGACCCCTCAGTCACTGGAGCCACCCCCGCCAAGGTGCTTCTGTCCCAGCTCAGGCAGTGTGAGTGTGACTGCCAGAGTGGCTCCTGGATGGTCAGACAGGAAAGCTTCCCCAACACAATCACAACTTGACCTGTCTTACAATCATTATCATTAGAAGTGTTGACCCAGTGCTACTGGAAATATTTGCCAGCCTATAAAAATACAGGTTATTCATTGCTGACTTCAGTCATTACAAGCCCAAGGCAAAGGCCATTGAGATGTTGCATTGTCAGAGATCTTTTGCCCAGCTATATTTGAAGATGTATGCTCTGTGTTACAGAAATAAAGGTTCTCTACCAAAACACTGACAAAATCAGCACATTTTTACAAGTAAGTGCTGATTAGTCTGCTTCACTGCTCAATGACTGATGGGGATGACTCACAGTGAAAAGACATTTCTCATCATGTTAAGCACATGCAGAGTCAGGTTTATTCACAATGCAGCATTTGGCTCTGGATAGACCGAGCTCTCTGTTCTGTGATTGTCCACAGACCAGTGCATCATGCTGAGTTAATCAGGGGTTTAGGAGATCTCGTTGTGATGTGTTCAGTGCATTTTGATTACTGTTGACCAAAAGAATTAGAGGCAATAAATTCATAAGCATTAAAAATTTAATTTGACTTCAAATAGTATCAGACACTAATAGATCTAATATAAACAACTGTTAATACTTTTAATATTTTAATAAGTGCTAAATAAATAATTTTATATTATTGGGCATTAGTGATTTAATATTTCCATCTGAACCACATGTATGTTGGGAGAAGCTTGGAAAACAAATTTTAATAATTCCAGTCAGTAGATCAAAAGATAAAGTAGTTATTTGCTGAAATAAAAGCAGCAAAATTATTACTTAGGTTATTAATGGTTCTATAAATATACCTTACTTTTTAACTGGGAAATGATGCTGAAAAAGTTTGTTCACATTCTTTTTAGAGAATCACAAAAGTTCTATTGATGCTTAAAATAAGTCACCTTTACTACATGAAAGCTGAAATTGGAGCTATACTTGTATGCTTCTGGGGAGATTATGCTTCTAAGGGACTAAATATTTCAAAATTTTTTAGCTACCCTGAATAGCTAACTTTTAGTGTTGCAAAATAATGTTGAATATGTCAAGAAAAAAGAGAAATATGGACATATTATTTTGCTTTAAGTATTTCAACATTTGTTTTTGTCATGCAGTAAGGCTTAACATTTGGTGTTAATTATTTACTGTACTAGGAAATACTCACAGGTTTGTGAGACCCTTGAGAGTTTGTCTGAATTATCAGCTTTTGTTTACAATGGCATCTTTCCACCAATTTTAATTATATTTTAAATAGCTTGTATGTCTTGCTTGTTGGGTTTTTTTGATGGTAGTGGGCAGGAATGGCATATAGCAGCTCAGCTTTACCACCCTACTGGGTGGGAAATTTGTTGGCTTTTGCCTTCCAGGAGATGGACTGTTTGCTGCAAATGACTGGGAATATTGCCCAGAAAGCTAAGCAGCTTCAGATATTTTATATAACATTTGCTTTTCAGATTTAAAAAAAAAAAAAAAGGCAGAAAATCCTACTTTAAAATCAACACAGAAACCTCTTCCTAATGCAGTGGCTGATGTTTCACATGATGTCTGGGACAGTCTTCTGTCAGGATTAAGCTGAAACCTAGACCAAAACTAAAGCCCAGATTTTATGCTTCATTGTTAGAATCACAAGAGACCCCACTAGCCCAATACCAAAGATACACTAAGGCTGCTGTTCTAACCTTTGGATGGAACAAGTAGCTGCAGCAAATGCTGTGGGGAGCAGTGAGCTCCTGCACTGTGCAGTGGGACACGGCAGGAATGCTGTGGGAGACAGGCAGAGTCTGGGACCTGCTCACCTGCTCTTAGCCAGAGAGTACCTGCAGCTGGCACCCTGAGCATCCCACAGCTTGTGCGGCAGTGCCAGTCAGAGGGGCCACTGGGGCTCGGCTGGTGTCTGGCTGATGGGACCACCAGATTCTGGATGAGTACTGCAGGCAAAAAAAATTCAGGAAGAAACCTGCATCGTCACCAAGCTGTCACTGGATGCCCCTGGGCACACACATATGAAAGAGCAGAGTTCTGCTATGTGTGTCACCACGTCCAAAGCATGTACTGAGAGCACAGTTGATCCAGAGGAAAATTCAAGACGTTTGCCTTTTGAAGTGTAGATTTCCGTACAGAGGCCCAGCAAAGGGCCTCTTGGTCGCTCTTGGTCACAAAAGGCTGAGCAGAAAGACCTAAGTGAGGAACACTAGGCCATGAGAAAATTGGGGTCATTCAGCTTGCAGAAGGCTCCAAGGAAACCTTATTATGGGCTTTCAGTACTTAAAGGGGGCCTCCAAGAAAGATGGGGACAGACTTTTGAGCAAGGCCTGTAGCAATAGGGGTAATAGTTTTAAGCTGAAAGAGGATTGATTTAGATTAGATGTAAGGATGAAGATTTTTACAAAGAGGGTGATGAAATGCTGGCATGGGTTGCCCAGAGAGGTGGTGGATGCCATATCCCTGGAAACATTCCAGGTCAGGCTGGATGGGCAGCCTGATCTAGCTGAAAGTGTCCTTTCTCATTCCAAGGGGCTTAGACTAGATGACCTTTAAAGCTCCCTTTCAACCTAAGCTATGCTATGATCTATGACAATAGGTTTAACACAAAAACAGCTAAAGGCAAAAGTGGGTAACTTCCTTTAAAGACCCGGAAAATGTGGGTACTGAAAAAACCCCACTGATGAAAAACTTATTTCATTTCAGTTAGTAACTGTTACCAGTTTCATACTATTCCACTCTATAAAAATAGACCTGTCAATTAATCACCAAGTTACTGTCAAACTACACCTGTTTGACAAAGCACCTGTTTGTGCTTTCATTATTACAAGTACATATAATATCTGACAGGCTGCTCTTGAACACCTGCATTTAATTCAATAGCATTTTTCATTGAATTTTAATTTTATTTTAGACTCATGAAGTGTGGACCGGTCAGATAATTCACTCATATTTATCTGGTTGTTAGTTCTGATGAGGACCTAAAATTAAATCAACATAGGTGATTTATGTGTACAGCATCAATATTAATATTGAAATAGTTACATCCATCCAGAGGCAGAAGGAATGAGGAGAAGACACAGAAATGTCTACATAAAATTTTAGTTATTAGGAACATATGAATCATGTGATGAAATCCACGCACCATCCTATTGCCAGCAACTCAGTAATACAATGTTTTTAATAAATGGCTCTTCTGTTCTTCAATACATGAGAAGTGAGATCATGCACCCATTTTCCTGCTATAAATTCGTTTGCATCTGAATTTTTCACTTTCAAGAATATAAAACATTCAATAAACTTACAAAATACAAATTACTACATTGGTCCACACAGGTCTCCAGGGTTTGCCAGAATTTTAGAATGATTTAATTGACTAACATCACTGCATTTCTGCTTGTTTTGGGTTTTGGTTTGGGGGATTGGGTTGCTTGTTTCTTTGGGATTCTTTTGCTTGTGCTTTTAGTGTAGAACTAGGTATTCATAATTTTAAACTACCTACTATAAATTTGCAACTAGGATAGAGCATATCATTTCACAATCTTACTGGATGTTTTTTGCAGATAAACCCATTTTTTTTTAAGAGAGTAACATTGATAAATGCATGAGCTGATAAAATACAGTTTTAGTTTATTGTTCCATTCAGTCAAATACTTGTTCTCTATTTTTCTCTTGGGAACAAATTTCCCAATTTAAGTCATGGCAGCAGTGATATTGCCAAAATTATGTAGAAAAAGATACCTCTTTCTTCTTCCCCTAAACTGTTTTTTGTTGTTAAATTACTATTCCTTAGTTGCTATGTTCTCTTGTACATTACCTGATTAATCTTGATTCTGACTGATCAAGGATTATTTTTAATAAAATTGATTATGTTTTACTCAAAAACTGTAGATTTATTTGATCTTTTTACAGCACCATAAGTTCTAATTGACTCTGAGTTGTGAAGAGCTCTGGTAACACTTATTATCTGAATGAATAACTGCTGGGCTTTACTTGGATTAATCTTTATGGTGATTTATTGCATACTCATGGTGTTGTGCACTTGACTGCTCACAGTCTTTGATTTCGTAAGGTAAATTTCAGTTTTAAATTTGAGTACAGCATATTTTCACTGATAAACTCATTAAATACTGTGATATTAATAATTTTTTCACTTATATATGATTTTAAAATTTTGTCTTAAAATACTGGTTGCTATTTTTTTCTTACTTAACATGCTTGCTTTAAATTTTATTTTACTCACTCAAAATTTCATGCTATTTGGGAGACTACAGCCCTATCCTGAGAACTCTCAAGAAAATATCCAAATGCTGAATGACATAATACCAATAATATGATAAGTATGTGAAATTTCAAGGACATCGTGATTGATGTGTTCTATATATTTTGCTTTGCTACTGTTCAGCATCTTGCGAAAAAGATGGATGGAAATTCTCAGAGATCTACAGACTGTCATGGTATTTAACAACAAAACTGGCAAGCCCTAAAAGTAGAAGGAGTTGCATCATTATCTTAGTAATAAATAGGAAACCATATCTTACAGAGTCATAACAGAGCAGTTGTGCAGAATTCATTAAAATATAATTGTTAAATACTCTCAAATTTTCCCCAGACACTCACCTTAATACCAGCTTACAAGAAGTGCATTCATAATACAAAGAGTATAACTTAAATTATACTTCTTCTTTTGTGGTCAATGTGATGTGACAGTGGTCTGACAGAAAACACATTAAAAACAGTCTCTGAAAACTGTGTTTTCATTCATCAATGGCATGAATATCAAGCCAAACTTCCTTATATACCAGAAGTCTTGTGATACTTGACAATTATTAGAGTATTAGTGATTTATGAAATTCCTGGTGAGTGAAAACAATTTTGCCTTGTTCAGTCTAGGCAGATGATGAAGATAACTGAGGAGGGGAAAAAGTCAATGACTTTCCTTGGATTCTGGAATGGATTGTGACTGGTGATGTTATTAGATTTAGGCAGTTAAAACAACTTTTCAATATACTGAGCATAACAAAAGAGGGGATTGTGTTAATATCAAATCTGACTACTGCTAGCAAAAGTTCGTATGTATTAGCATTCATCTGTGTCCTGTCATCTTAACTTTTCTTCATCTGCAGTTTTGTGAGGGATGCTCTGAGTGGAGAAAGAACTGTTGTATTTATTTATTTATTTATTTATTTATTTGTCCAAATCCAGTGCAGGTGGCAATGTGTATATGGCCACCTTCCAGAACTGTGAACAGAACACATGTTATAGATTTGAAAGGAGCTTTGTGATAAAAGTTCCTAAGGAATTTAACTACTTTCAAAACCAGAACTTGAATGTTAAAGTCTTAATCGATGGGAATGATAGTTACACCGCTTCTATATTTAGGATATTTTAGTTTTTTTCCCCTAAGACATCCAGAAGCCAAAATCCCAGTATTAGAGGATTTTAACATTCTCAGACATTAATTTCTTTGAAAGCATGATATGTGTATACCTATGGGAATACACATATATGGGAATGGGACCTCAGCCAGGAGAATCTTGGTTTATTTTGGTATCAGTTTATGTGCTTCTACCCAGTATGACTGAACCCTGCAAAAAACAGATTGCTGGATGCTCTTCTTCAGCCTCTGGTTTCGCTGTAGTGTGATTTCATGCAACATCCCCAAAATACTTTTCTTTTGCTATTTTTACATGATTCTCTACAAAATGAAAGATTTCTTTCTTAGAAGATGAAGTAAAAATGTGGAGATGTTGAGAATTTCAAAACACGGAGGAAATATTTCCTTTTATCACAGTAAAATCAGCCAAATGGTCGGGTCATCTGAGTCAGTCATAATGAAAGTTCTTTTCCTCAATCTATACTTACCTATACTTTAGCATTCTCAGTCTTATGAATCACTCATCTTTCTAACACAAGAGCTTATAAAGCCCTTATACAGCTGCAAGTTCATCATCTTTTTACACAGATCCTTGTTAAAAAAAAAATACTCCAAGAAATCCTTTCATTAGGACTGCATCTCTCCCAATACTGAAGGATGCAGTTGGAGAAGAGTGTGCCAGCAATCAGTGTGGGGCAGGGTGTGCATAAGAGATAAGAGCAGTGTTCAGGGATGGGCCCCACGGACACACACAAGTTCCTTATGCTTTCAAGACAGTCCTCCTGTCTTGAACTCCCCACCCTAACTTTCCTGTGCCCTTATACTTCTGTCTCCAAATATTTCTGTGCTTCATGGTCAAGCTCCCTTTGCTTGGCTTCATACTACTCCATGACCCTCTCTTTCCTCCCAAGGAGTCCAGTTTCCCCAGGGCAATCCCAGGAGCAGCTGCCTTTTGTCTGATTGAAATTACTTCACTCTTAAGCTCCAAATCCTTCTGTATTAGATTTCCTTTCCCATATGCCACTGCCATCTTTCTCCTCCTGCCTTTTGGTGGGCAAAAAACCCCCCACCAAACAGACCTGTGGTGCTCCTACATTTGTAGGCCATAAGAGAGTATATTCCAAGAAAGCCTAGGAGCAACACTAAGCTCAAAACTCATATCTTAAAAATCAGCTGTTGACACCAAATCACCAGGATAGCTATCCCTATTCACCTTTAAACTGGAAAACAGAAGCTGATTTCTAACTGTAGGAACAGTATTCCCGGAGAATTCTTTGAGGAGCAGAACCTCGTCAGTTACCAAAAGTCATTCTGTAATAGATTTACCTGCTGGAGATGAGAACACCATACAATAGTGTAGGAGATCCCTTCCACCCCAGCACTGCATCCTGTTCTTCATCCTTTGGATTTTCTTTCTCCTTTGAGGTCCTATATTCTGTCAGGCAAATCCTGTGTCTTCTAACTGTCTCTAACACCCCAAGTACAATTTAGTGTGGTATAAATAGGAGTGTTATTCACCTGTGGACCACATTAAATACAGTGTAAGCTTCTCAACAGGATGGTTTTATCAACTCTTTCCCCCCTTTTCTTAATAGTAATATAGCTGCATGATAAGCAAGGAAAAATAAAGTGTGTGCTTTATGTTGCTAGAGGCAGAATAAAGAGATATTTCTTCACATAAGTTTGATGGGAACTGCTTTAAAATTAACCATAATAAGCAATGCAAGTATCATCTGGTGTTCTGAGTGTGCTGACAAATAATGGATGTTCTACAGGGTATATGTAAAGGAATAAGACAGCATATAATGTTAACTAGAAAATGGCACAGATAAAGCTCAAAACAATGATAAAAAACCCACTCACTATTGAAAACAAACCAGACAAATGATAAAAGTAAATGATAAAATACTCCATGGGAAGCTAGTTGTAAAAAGCCTTTTAAATAATGGATATCCACAGAAGTTTCAATTTTGACAAGAAACTTGAGTCTTCTAGAGACTGGTAGAATAAACAAAAAATAATATCCTAAATAAACTCAAAGAACGGGAGAGAATAAAACTATACTTTTCAGCTCTGTCTTTATAAAAGACATCTATTGTTTTACCACTCCATTAAAAGGCACATCCCTTCACTGAAAGACGTGCTTTCCAGACCTGCGTTGTCTTTTCTTCTGTAATGGCCAAGAAGCAGACCTGCTTTGATCCTCTCTGATTAGCATATTCTCGCAGCAAAGCCTTTATGTGGCTGAACTATCAGCTTTTTGCCTTAAGAAAAGGGAATCTAGAGAAGCATACTTTGAGACAAGTGGATGTTTTTCCAGGCTCACTTGGAAACTTGTATGTTCCTCATTCTCTTCTCTCTTAATTATAATTTACATTTATATCTTAAAGAAAACCCTCAACTTCAATGCTAACATGAGATAAATGCAATAATCAGTCCATTTTTTACCATAGTACTGCAAATATACCTTTTTAAAACAGTTACCATGGTCCATCATGGCCCATCCCTTCTTCAGTGGGGCTAAACTCTGCAATTTAAACCATGGAATTTACTTTCTTATGATCAACTATGTGCCTGTGGAAAAACAAATTAACAATGAATGTGGCAATACATTGACTTAGAATATAGTGCCCAACCAGTTAATATTTTGTCCTATGTGAATACATAATGAGGAATTCAGCAACAGTAATTTTTTTTGGTTATTTTGCTATCCGCTCTCCTCCTACTGACTGCAAGCTCCTGAAGAATTGTGTAATCCACTGCCTGATTTGGCTTATACTGAATTCTCTGACATGTACAACTCTGCTCAAGGGTTTTTCTTTGTTATATTTTCTAATATTCTTTGATTTCTACTTACTGACATTGTTCAGCCCCAGTGATACTAAAAAAAAGCTCTGCTATATGTCATACTATAACTCCTCTCTCAAAGGTTGGTTTTGCATCCCCCAACAGTATCACTTGGGGTTCATTGTTCTTGTTTCGCCTCAATGTCACTTGTTATCGAAGTCTTGGCTTGGTTTCCAAAATTGAATCAGCCTGAGGTGATACTTTCCCACAGTTTTAGTTTCCCTTTTTTCTCTTCTGCTTGAAAACACATTTCATTTAGTAACCATATAATTACTGGTGATGTTTTTCACAACACTACATTACATCAACAATGGCCTGTGCCATATCTGAATCGTGCAGTTCTTTATTCACAGCATTGCCTATTAAATTATCAATACTTTTTTTATCTCTTTCTGTGAAAGCTTTATCTCTATGGTATTGATTGCTAACAGTCTCCTGGTATCAATTATTGTTAGGGGGTGTCAAAAAAGTAAACATTAAAAACATAGGGTATAGAGACAAATTTCTTGAGCCAACAATCTCTTTGGGTAAAGAGATGTGGTAAATCAAAGTTACAGGCTTTATGCAGGAATAAAAACAGAACAATTTTCTCAAAAAGAAGATGTGCTTTGCAGGAGAAAACTCAAGAAGTGGAAGAAAGCATGCAAAAAGTATGAGCCTGAGCATGACACAGTGAAATATGTAGAACAAACCAAAGATATTTGAGTCATGCTGTTTTCTGTACCAAAAGAAGAGCCTGCAAAACATAGAAGTTCAGTATCTTATCCATTTTACTGGCTTATTCATCCAAAGGATAACTAGTTATGTCAATCACTTCAGGAGCTCAAGAGGAAAAAATCTGCACCATAAATCAAGATCTTTCAAACTGGTAGATCAACTCTGAATAATAATTTTATGTAATGAATTGTGTTTGTAATTTGTTTTCGGAACAGCTCAGGAATAAAATTCCAAACCACATTTTTACAGAATTTGATGAGTAACATTAATGTTGTGTAGGAAATATAACCTGGAACAATCAGGTTAATACAGAAGTCAAAGAATATTTCAATCTTTCTTATATGTTTGGGAAGTACATTTAAATGTGTTTCAGAGATCCAGAGACCCTTGGGGATTCATGTGATGATCTCCTGAAGTGACATGTACCCTATGCATACTGAGCCCTTGAACTTTTTTTTAATAGCTTTTCCTGCACAATCTCTACTTTGCCAGCATCCTCTTCAAATCATTTAGAAGGCTCTGTTGGAAACAATCTATTATATTGATCTTATCAAAAATGTGTGAAAAAGGACTATCTCCCTAGTTATTTCCATCCCATTTTTATGTCCAGAGTCACATTAATTACAGGTTTGCTCCAGAATTTCCATAATTTCTAAATTTTTTTATTTCAGAAAAACAGCCGCCTCTCCTTTTTTGATGCCTCAGGTCAAGATTTTCTCTCAGTTAACATTAGCCTTTTAAAATTTCCTTTTCTTGCTTAAGTCACCTCAGTTCCTTCTCCTGTGAATGAACAGAGATGGTTTCCTACAGAAGTTGTCTCATCCTGTGCTAACATACATGAACTGACTGTCTAGACACTCCTCTGACTGAAAACCTGCATTTGAGGCAGTTAATGGTAGCTAGGATTACTTACTTCCAGGGGAAAACTATGGCTTTTCAGAAACATTTAGATAATGCAATATTTACATTAAAGGTTTTGCAGGCAGGTGCAGAGGAGAGCCGCTTTATTGCAAAAACTCGTCCTTTTTAAGCAGTTAGCCGGTTATCAGTTGCATAGTTTTAAAACATAACAAACATAATTCAACACCATGATGTGAACAAGCATTGGTTATAGAACATGTTTTTCTACCCCTAATTCAGCTGTGTCTCTTTCCCACAATCCTTTTCTACTTAGCCCAAGTAACAGGCCTGAACCATGATTTTACAAAGGCAACAAGGCCTTCATTTTATAAGGTTTTACCTATATGCAACAGAAAACTAGAACAGTTTTTCATTTGCCTCTATTCAAACGAACTTGGATGAGTCCAACTTTCCAGTCTCACAGACCAGTAGAGGCAGAGCAGTACCTTCAGCCACAAAAACATCATTCACACAGACATGAGCAGCACAGGCTGCCTGGTCCTTCCAGCTGATTAGGTGGAAGTCACTAGTGGCAGACCCTTATTCACTGAGTCCGTCAGTCAGAGACCTAACTGTTCTCATTTTTGTTATTGTCTTCATTATCTCTTATTAGGCTTCGTGTACCTTGGAGTTCAATTTATCAGTTTTTCAGTCTTTTGATGTCTCTTTTTAATTTGAATAGCTGTTTACCCCATACCCTCAAAACCCTTACATCCTCAAAGGTCCTTACATTTCAGGTATTCACCTGTCCTTTACTTCACATATATATTTACAATCCTGTTATGATAAGGAAAAAATTCCACTTTTTCAGCATCTTTATTTTGAGAATCTCAAAAAAAAAAAAAAAAAAAAAAAAAAAAAAAAAAAAAAAAAAAAAAAAAAAAAAAAAAAAAGATGAAAAATAATGAATAAATAACAGAACTAAGGCATGTAAAAAATCCTGGGATGCAGATGTCTCGTATCTGAAAGGTGAAGAAAAAGAAGCCCAGTTTTATCTTGGCTGAATTCAGCTAAGGGCAAAAAGGCACTAATGGTTTGAATTTGGCATAAGAGCGCACGTTTATGAAGATTTCCCAGGTATCTAAACCCCATTAGATTCCTTGGTAACTAAACATAGCTAATTGTGACATATTCCTGAAAGATGTGATATAAAAATAAGTCTCCTGTGGCATATGCTGTAACTAAAACTTGCACTAGAAAAATCTCAGGTTTCAGGTTTTTTTTCCCCTTTCATGGATTGGATTAATTGCCTAGACTTTGAAAAAGTAGGTGTGGAAGCTTCTTTCTACAAAACAAAATTAATTCCCAAGATGTTAAAGATCATTATGAAAGGAGAACATTGACTCTTCTGAAACCAGCAATTATTCACAAAGAAGTCTGTGAACCTGAAATCTGCCATTTTATGAAAATTAGGAAATGCTCTCTCCAAATTACACAGGTGAAGCTGACAGCCTGGCAGCTAAAGGGCAGAGTAATTTATTCTTGTGTAAAAAATAACTCACATCTGTCACACTTGCATACCTGGAAATCTATATCATTGCTGGCATATATTATCTGTTTAAATTTCTTTTTATGTCTCAGGCAGGTAAACAAGAGAAATAATGGGAGTAGAAGAAAACAAGTATATAGCACTTAGTTGAGCACTTATTAGTACAAAGTTTCAAGGCAAAATCACTGTGTGGTAATGAATATAAATTATATTCAAGTTGAAAAAACTTGCTTGAAAATACTTTCGAGCAAATAGCTTCATATGTCAAATCTGAAATATACTCAGAGCTAGATTCAGTATGCACTGAAGTAAAATTATATCCTCTTGGTGAACACCAAATAGAGGAGGAGAGAAGGAGTTGTGGGAATCGTTAAGGATAAAGGCAAAGCTCACATAAAACTGCAGAGAAGTAGAGCACAACTCAAATCTGCTTTGCAATTCAGTGCCAATAATGTTCTGGTGTGTTTTGCATATCTTCATATATTCCTGAGATAGCTGAAAAAAAGGTAAATATGCAATGGAAAAAAATATTTCTGAAACAGCCAAAGAGCCTGCAATATATGGAAGGCAAGATCTGTGTGTTTGCCAGTGAGTTTGGTTTTCATCCACCTCTACAAGAAATTTAGTGGTGTCTTCAGATTTATTGATGCCTAGCCACCAGTAATTTGCTTTTCTACTTTTACTATAGAGATTATGGTGTTATCTTTATAGTAGAGGTAGTGTTAGAAGCCTTAAATCTCCGGAGCTCCAGTATGTATTGTAATCTCTTTGATGTGTGGGCACATCTTTTGCCTGACTGCTGAGAGTATTTCCTTGAGCTGATCACGAAGGATAGGTGTAAGCTCAGCAATTATTTAAACATGAAAAAGTGAACAAACTATAGCAATACATGTGGACTACTAAAATGTGCAATGTGTAAAATAGTGACACCAAGAGATAATACAGATCATTTTAAGCAAACCCCAGAGAACACTAAGAAAGGTTTGTTTCCAAGTATGAAGCATCAAAATTTTTTCTCTAAAAATTGCCAAGTAGTGGCAGGTTAGCATAGCTCCCCAAGGGTTTGCTGCCTTAATATCAAATCAGGGATGGGATTTCCTCCTAGTTTTTGTGGTCCTCAGATTTCAAGATCACAACTGCTAACTATAACCATTTGATTACTAAAGGAAGAAAAGACAATTTTAAATAAGTAAAAAATCAGTAGTTCAATAAAAATTAATTAACTGAAAGTCAGATGAAAAAGATGTTCAGATGACATCTGGACATGGTCCTGGGCAAATGATTCTGGGTGTTCCTGGTGGAGCAGGGGTGTTGGACCAGGTGACCTCAGGAGGTCCCTTCCAACCACAAACATTCTGTGATTTTGCAATCCCGTGAACCACAATAACCCAGCATTATCTTGATGGAAAAGTCAAAAATAAACAAATGGGTGCAAGTGAGCATGACTCCAATTTCCTCTGAAGGTTCTCAAGGTGTTTTAGAAGCAGCTTATAAATATCAGCAGGAGATGGCAGAGGTAGAAATACATCACCAATTATCTGCTCCCTATCCTTTCTGTTCCTGTTGTATTTTGAAAGATCTGTTCAAGCCATGCAAACTTTGTGCTTTCTTAACAATTTAAAAGAGGACACAACAGTTAAAACTTCCTTCTGGACATCTTGTTCAATAGACAGTTATTTATGTGCTTACTAGAAACTTCAGTGAAATATAATCTAAAAATTTATCTCCATTGTCTTACTTAAAAATTTATTTCATAAAACACACACATCCTCATACACGTAACAACAGCATCCATTGAAATGTACAGATAAACAAGCTGTAAAAGAAGCATTAATATAATGCTTATTCTTTCACTTTTTTGTTTACTTGTGTCCACAGGTCAGTGAATTACCTCTAGCAGTAAGCTTCTGTCTTTTATATTTAAAATAGCAAGCAAAAAAAAAATTAGACAAAAATGATAAAAGTTTTGTAGGTCTGCAAAAGATTTTCTTCCTCAAAGCTTGAGTATGTTATCTAAAATAGATGCATACAGTTCAGCTTCACATTCTGTTCAAATGCAAATTCATAAGTAGATGTATTTAGAGAGCTGAGATGCTTGACTGATAATTCACAGTAAGAATTTGTTCTCAGTAAGTCTGATGCATATAATGCACATACTTGCTGAGCTAAAACCCCCTGTCATTTCTCAAAAGAATATCTATCTTTAGAAGACCAGTGAAAGAATTTCTAATCAACAGAAGTCAATATACCATCTGATTTCCTCCTTTTTTCTTTGCCTATGTCCTAAGCACAGCTCTCTGCTGCTTAAGACTCTTTGAAGAGTGCATTCAGTGACTTTAATATCCTTCTTTCATCTGTAGGTTCACTAAAATATTTTAATATCCATGTATGCAGTGCCTTTGATTTAGTCTTGTCTGCCATCGTGTAATACTACCTCATCTACTAAGTGGGGCATGTGACATTTCAGAATACTGGGAAATTTTTGACCAGAACCTAGAGGCTGTAAACAATTATAGATAATTAAGAACCATATCCCAGGAGGAAGAAAAGTCAGCAGTTGACTGAGCAAGAGAAGGCAGTAAGGAGTCTCTTTGTCTCTGCCTAAAAGGAGGGTCATGCTAGCCTAGCTGGGCTGTGCTCACCGCTGCCTGCAAGCAAAGGCTGAGATTATGTTTTCACATAGTTCTTCAACATCTTGATGACCAAAACAAAGTCACAATAGAGAAGTTGTAACAGGGTAATTATAAAATTTACAAGACTACCCAACCAAATTATGTAGAAGAGGAAGAGGGAGTTGTAAAGAGCTGGAATGTGAAACAAAAGATTAGGAAGAGTACAAAAAGAAAAGAGCACATGTAAAAGCACATACAAACATTAGGATAGAGAAGGAAAAGCGGAAAAGAAGGCTGCAAGACAGCAAATACTCTTTGTTGCCTTTTGTATTTATAAAGTTTAAGACTCTTCCTCCTCCCCTCCTACTGTGCTCTTTACCAAAATGTAAATTGAATAGAAGCCTTCTAGTGTCTCTTAGTCCTTTTTATTTAAAAAAGGCTTAACTTTCACAGCAGTCAATACTTAAATCATGGAGTAAGTAGTGGGAAAGTAGTTTGGTGGGAGAAAATTATCACTCATGATGTCCCACATTTCCCTTAACAGCTAACAATTTTTCAGTATTTCAGACGGTGTCTTTTCAATTTAAAATGTTCGCAGTTCCTCTTTCTCTAGAGAAACAAAGGCCTAGAAGACTTTCATCAATCAAACCCATTTACATAAATAAATTCCTTTGTTATTTATTTGGAAATTGTAAGTAGTTTAATATACATGAGAGTAAAGCAACATGCTCAATTTTAAACCCACATTAATTAAGTGCACACCAACATATCATTGTTACCATATCAATATCTGTTTATGCGGAATCCCAGACTTGAAAAAAAGAAGATTATTTTTCAGATATAATTATGCATTATTTATGATAATATTTTAAATTATTTTGTCTTAGCTGTGCTTGTAATAGTTATTCTATATTCTTTCATTTCAGCTCTCTGACATTTACTTTGATTTTTTAGAAGGTATTTAATTAATCTTCAATTCAGGAGAGACTTGTGCATCACACTGGCAGACCTTTAATTTCCAGAATAGTGCCTGTTTTCTTCTGTGCTTCTTCATAAAACAAATTGCTCCCTATAATCTGTAAAACAATAAACAAAATTATTACATCTTAACCCATTCATATTCTACTGCCCTTCTTAATACCATTTTGTAAATCAAGCAGTGAAGGAAATTACCAAGGTAATGACAAGGAAATAGGAGACAATTATTTTGAAGAGATTAAAACAAAAAGGAGACTATAAATTAAAGTTAAATGAAATTACAATTGTATTTATGATGTGACTTAATTTTAACTAACTCACTTTAACCTTAGTTTAAAAAATATACATGAAAACAAATACTGGTTTAAAATTATATATTAATTCCGTGGAAGAGCATTCATAATCTGTACAGGTAAACTAACTGTGCTGGTAACATTTTTTGATATCATTGGTATAGCATGAGGTTTGAGAAAAGGGCTAAAAAAGGATAAATACCCCAGAAAAATACAAAAGCAAAAAACAAAAAAACCCAAACAAACAAAAAAACCCCCAAAAAAACAAAAAACCCAAACAAACAAACAAAAACCCCACAACAAACAAAAAAACAAACAAAAAATCCCCAACAAAACAAAAGAAAAAACCAAACCAGACAAAACAGAGTTTAGTTTTCCTGTGAAATATTTTTTAATGCCTAAATTTGTGATTATCCTATTTTGCCTATTTAAATGGTAGAATTGACTTTCATTTCCTTCCTTTGTTCAGTGACACCTACACTGACAGGAAGACTCCCCACTGACAGTGAAGGCCTAGAGACAGTCCCTCACTCCGACATTTTTATGTCAGCTCATCTTCTGCAGGGGCCCTTGCACACATCTCACACACATCCTTGCACAGACTTGTTCTTGGGGTCTTACTATGAATGGGCAAAATTGTAATAGTGTACAAAAATGTAATAAATGAAAGCATGACCTTGAGCTGCACATATATAAGAAAAATAAGTACATGAGAACTGACGTGTGAGCTCCAGCATGCCAGAGGAAAACTCTCCATTCACTCCTGCTGGGGGAGACTGAGGAGAAACCTTACACATGACAATACTTTGATGGTTTTCAGATCCTCAGCATTGTGTTCTTCAACACTCTAGTAAGGCTGCTACTCTGTGAAGGCCTAGGACAGACAAAGCAGAGTTGCTGTCTAGGACAGGACGTGAGTTACTCACAGCCTTTGCTGAGCCCCATTGCTCTGAACCACGTAAATCTGGAGTCTTCAGACAACTTCAGCTCTGCTCATTCCAGCTTTGGAACAAGATGCAAATGCATAGGTTGCTCTAGCTTGCTTGGCTAATGGCCCTGAATGCAAAGCAGATATACATGCTGATTCTTTTAGACATTATCTGTATTTTTTTCTAAACACAAAGTGATACGGATTTGTTTTGAATGCGTTGGCAAGATTGCACTAGAGCTCATGTTTTCTGCCTGTCTACATTTCTACTGGTTTCAAGGGAGTGCAGCATTTCCATGTTGAACATATTGCTTTCTGTGTTTTAGTTGTAAGTGTTGCTGATTTTCACCCTAGGGTTGTCAAGATTTTAGTGATGGGAAAGTGATCCCTGTAAATACAATTTTTAATTAGTTTGTAGAATTTACTGATGCCTTTGCCTGAAATACAAATACAAGTTGTTATTATTGCCATGTCTGAATTCAGACCCAAACATATTTATCTTAGATATTTTAAAGATGCCTTTGGAAGCCCAGAAGAGGAACCATAATCCTTTTCTTATAATCAGAAATAATAAACTCACCTTTTCTATTCAGCAGTTTGACTTATTCTTTGATTTTAAAGCAAATAGTATATTCTAGCCAGAGGGAAACCTTATGAATTTTTACCAGCAAAATTACACTAGTGCATCTCACTATTCCCCTAACAACTTTAACATGTATAACAAGAAAGCATTTTTCAGCCCCTCTACCATTTCAGGTTTAAAACTGTGTTAAAATTAAATTTTTTACATAGAAAAAAAAAAAGAAAGTTATAGACATAATACTTACTTGATAACGAAAAGTGACTCTAACTTCATATTTTCCAATCCTGTCCATCCCCATGACTATGGAGCACAGCTGTTAGGCTGTGCTACAGCCTAAACACAGCACAGTGTTAAAGGATCAGCTGAGGGGGACTTTTACTGCTCAGGGTAGGGGGCCATGTGAGAAATGTACTGAAGTGCAGGAATGCCTTCAAATTGAAAACTCTAGTTCTTACACTGTCTATATCTTCACAAAATGGAGGGCAAAAAAGCTTAACTAGAGCTTTTAAGTTAAAGTCCTTGTAAGAAAATGTGTCCAACTTACCTTCCGAGAAGTCAAATCACAGAACAGACAAAAATATGGAGAAACTTTTACTCTAGAAGGGATGACTTTGCTTTGGTAAAGTAATATCAAAACTTGCATCTGTGTAAAAAGTCAGGATGTATTTCTTTATTAGTTAATAACAGCATTTTGAAAAATTGATTTTAGTAAGTTTTGAAATAATTCTGAGGACTAAATAGATGCATATGTGAGTGTCAACAAGGTTGTAAGACATAGTTTTTGATAATTTACATTATTTGCTTGTGGAATAGCATAGAAAAATTTATTCTTATAGTTCATATGAATTATAGAAGATAAAGATTATTTTGTAAACCTGTATATAAAATAAATAGTCTCTTGATTACGTCAATAAACACTGTTTTAATAGTGTTGTGTACTTCTTGGTGAGGTATGAAAAGTAGTGGAATTTCCTTCCTTGGTTCTGACAGGATAGACAGACTTTAAATACATTTTAAAATGCATGATCTATATGAAAATCTAATTCCCATAATTTTAGGTATATAAATGCCATGTAATGGAGACCATATTGAATTTGTTGGAGTTTCTCTTCAGAGGTCTCTGCTAACTGTATAAAAAAGATGCTGGGAGTCCAGAGCACAGGCAGGACTCTGAAGAAGTGTTTGATGCCTCTCTGTCTAAGTTTAAGCAGAATGACAGCTCTAGATATGCCTAGTTACAGCTGTCTATGTGCTCACCACTCCTATCTTTTCCCAAATTGCCTCATAAAACTTTTTGAATATCTGTGATAAAATCACAGACTTGTAGAAGAAAACTTCTGTATTCTCTGTTCCCAACAAGACCGAGCTCACTGCAGTCTTGTTGCTTGTGCTATGCAGAAGGTCAGACAAGATTCACACAATGGCCCCTGCAGGCCATGTAATGAAGAATTAAAATGTAGAACATTTCTTCATTTTATGTTCTGCTGAGGCTGCAAAGTTTGTAACAGGCAGTTCTGAGATAACAATCTTTATTCTTTTTAATCAGCATAGTGTATTTGAACCAAACTCATTATTTTGCCTTAGGTTCTGATGCTTATGTTCTAGTTTCACAAAAGACTAGCACATGTGTTGGTTTATTGCTACTTCTTCTGAAATCTATTTTTCCTACTTGCTCATTCAAACCTGTCTTGCTCAGAAGTTGGCTTGCATTAAAATATATTGGTATGACCCATGATGTATGAGGTTTCAGTTATGCAAAAATAGATAATCATCTTCTTTTAATATTTCAAATTATTCTATAAAGTCCATCTTTCTGTTTGGTATCCAGAAATGTCTAGAACCTTCCCGAGGACCTTGTTATAAATATTATAGCAGTAAAGTCTAGTTCAAGATTGTAATTACATTATTGAAAGACATACCAGATGGTAGCTACTCTAAACTGACAGGAAATAATTTGAAGGTCCTTTTTTATTTATAATAAGTAACATCATTACTCTGTTGAAATCAATCTAACTATTTGTTCTTTGTTGTTGCAGGCTTACTAGAAATAATAGATAGAAAATAGTTCTTGATTTTGTAAGAGTATTTTTAGAAGTTAAACAGGAAAATATTGTGATATTAGGACTGTCTATTTCAAAGCATTCCTGTAAGCCATAAGTGCATTTGTTAAAGATCTGGTATAACTGTAAGAATCTGATTTGTGGATTTGATTGGATTTGAAGTGGAAAAATATTGTGACCTTGTAAGCAAAAGACTGAAGAAGACCACTTTTTGAGTCTTACTGCTGTATTGCCAACACCTGTCAAAACAGATGTTTTAGGAAAACTTCAGGAAGTCTAGTCCTTCCTAGGTCTTCCTCTGATTTTTGAGATGAACTTGCGTGAGGGATTGCTATGAAAGGTCGGACATACAGGAAATTTCATCAACATATAGGAAATTTTCCATTGGAGAGATTTTGCTGAAAACCATTCACGCCAGCACTGGCTCTGAAACCATACAGAAGACAACGAATAGTCGTAAAGAAAGAAACCCTTGAACTGCAAATAACCTTCCTCACAAATTGGCAAAGAATGAGCACTAGCTGTTTTTTAAATTCCAGGGCTTTCCTACTTGCTCCTGAACAGTGAATGCCTCTGTGCTTGCTCTGGCAGAGAAAGAGAAGCAGTGCCCTGAAATTTCTGTGTTGGTCTGTGTTGCTCTGGTCATGACTCTGCTCTACCTTCACAGAACAACATCGCTTCCTTAGCAGCAGCCAGTGTTAATAATCAAACACTGTCCACTTCCCTGAGTAATAAATGTGATCAAATCCAGAAACTGTAACTGCTTTGAGAATACAGCCAGTTTTCTCCTTAACTATTATCTGCTTGTACTTTGTCACCACAATCTTGTGCACTTCGTGTGAACAGCCTAAATAACCACAATCTCTGCCTTGCTGTCTACGGTGAGACTGAGTATTCTCTATTTTAGTCCATTTTTTAGTTTATGGGTACAGTCCTCCTCTTTGAATTTTAGCATTCTCATTTTATTGGTCACTGCTTTTTGCTTGCTTGCTTGTGATTTTTGAGGTGGAAAGAAAGGATTCTGTCCAATACAACATCGGGTTTTTTTAACTCTTGGAAAAATGTTTTTCCTTATATCATTACCTTGATAATACTTCAGCTTAGAGCTCTAGCAAACACTTTCTACATGATGAGTTGTTGTGTTTCTTGTGACTAATTCTTTGATAGTCTTTTTTCTGTTTTTGTTTTGGTTTTTGGTTTTTGTTTTTTGTTTTTGTTTTTTGTTTTTTGTTTTCTTGTTAGTATTGAAGCATGTTTTTGCCTAGTCTGTCCAGTCATTTCTCTGCTTGCTTGCTTGCTTGCTCCCTCCCTTTCTCCCCTTTCTTTTTCCTGCCATCCTTTCTTTCTTCCTCCCACCCTTCCCTCTCTTCAGTCCTCCTCAGCATGTCTCTTTCTTTTCCTTTTTCTAATTACTTGACCTCATAGTGACTCATGGCAAGAAATCAACAGCACAATGTGATTTTTGCATATGGTCACTATGCAGTTTGCAGCTAACCTCCATCTTCAGCATATGATCATGAGTATGGAATCTCAACAAATCTCAGGGCAGTTTTATCACCTGCTGAACTGTTATTTCATGTACCATTAGGCTGAATTCCGTCCGTTTTTATGTTTAGACAAAACAATCCATTTGCTCATGTCCAAATGAGTATATTTTGCTCATAAATGCTGTTTCAGCAGCATGCAGGGGGAACTTGGAAACTTGTAGAAAGTACATTTTCTCAGCTATTCAACCTAAATATGCAAACTGTAAAGTCACTTGAGAGCATTTTCTTAGCCAATTCCAAGGAAAGCAAGACAGCTATCTGCAGGAGAGTCATCGACAAGTAACAAAGAAGGGCCACAAACATTCACACACTGATAAACCATGCAAATGTCTTTCGATAATGCTGCTGCTGAAACTGAGAAGACTAATGATCAATAAATTACTTAAATTAACTCTTAATAGATACTGTTTGTAGTAACAACCATGTCACAGGAACATTTTCCTTTGTTTCAGTTAAACAAATCTATAAATAAATGTGTAAATAACAAATAAATAAATGTGTAGCTGAAATAAATGGGAGGAGTAAAAAAAGCTCAAGGTTTTGAAAATATAATTTAAGGTTTTAGGAAAACTGTTTAAAAATTTATTAGGGCTTTTAGCCCAATTTAGTTGGGCTTTTTTTTAGTTTTCTTATTTCAATGCAATAAAAAAGCCGCTCATGAGCTAAACTGCTTTATGAGATCACGTGTATGATCACAGTATATTTCAAATAATCCAGGTAGAAGGGAAGTACATGTACACTAAACTTTTTTAAAACAGAACAAATTGCACACACTTGTTTCTTACCCTGCGCCACTGGTGCCGGTTGCAACCTTCTGTGTGTCAATTCAACTCATGTGGAAGAAATGTCTTTATTTTTTCACTGGATTATTGGTTGCAGGATTGGTGAGGTGAACTGGCACAAAGAGATACCTAGTGAGTACCAGACAGGCTGCTTCAGGAAAAATAAAACAGATGTGGCTATACCAGAGAAAAGCACGGTAGGGGAGCAAGGAAGAAAGGCCTCCTTTTCTTTGCAGTCATTAGTTGCTAAATTGCCTCAGACATCTTTCTTAACTTCAACATCAGGCTTAATCAGGCACAGTTTACCTTACAATGTCACCATGTATCAGAAAGGGAAAGGTGATAACTTTACTGAATGGAAAAGATAAGCTGATGGTTTATAAAATATTTCGAGAACATAATTTGAATTTTGTCTTATGATGTAGAACAAACACCCAAAATCTTAGATTCTCAGATCTATTTTCTGCAATTGGGAAAAATAAATCTAGCCTTTTCTTGTTGAGGAAAAAACAACCATAACATCATCAGTGTCCAGGGTAAGGCAATCTCAAATGTGTAAATGAAAACACATTCACCTTCTTTGAAGAAAGTCCAAATTCCAGGATATTTTTTTTTAATGTCCATCAATAACATTACACATATTGCACACACAGAGGATTAGTCCAGCTAGCTGGTACTTTTTATTACAATTTACTTTAAATTTAGGAAAAAAAAAAAGCTATCATACATAAGTGTTTTATCGTTTGTCCAGAAAAATAAAAAAAATCTTTCAAAAAAAAAATTTTGTGTGTTGAAGGAATTGTTCTGCTCTGTGGAAGAAAGACAAGGCATCCATCTGTCAGGTTTTGCCAGCGTGAGTTGTTATTTCAGAAGCTAATGAATAAACTGTGCATGTTTCTGTGTTTCTATGCATGTTTCTACTTCAAAGAAGTAGCCACAACTGTGAATGAGGAGTAAATCAATGTGAAATGATTTTAAATTTTCTGATCTCTATTCGCATTTCATCTGTCTTATGCAGGAAAGCAGATATACCCTACTGAACTGAAGACCTCTTAAACCCTTTTTCTGAAAGTTGGTAGTCCATCCTTGCATTCCATTTTACTTTTTCATAATAATATTCCCAGTTACTTTTCCAGTTTTTGGATACTTGCTAAAATTTGAATAAAACCCAAGAAAATGTTAATTCAAGAATCTGCTTTGGAAGTTTTTAAATGCTAATGTGATTAAATGGCAATATGATTACAAGAAACACTTGAAGAAAAATACAACAATGTAGGATTGATTAGAGCATTTTAAAACTGAATGTGTTTTTCAAAGAACCATCCAAATGAAAACCTTGGAATCAAAAACACATCCCATAATAACACAAGTACAATAGCTGTAGAGGTAATGTGTCTACAGTCACAAATAGCTCCCTGATATTTTCTTAGAAACTATTTTTGAAAAGGAGATTATTAATTTTTCATGCTGTTTTAGAGGTCTCCCAGTATTTACCCTTTCAAAGACAGTTCTTGTTACACAGACAGTTGCTGTTTTGAATAGGGGTTTTGAATTTATGAACTTCTGAATTTTTATCTGAAGAAAAACCAAACCTCAGGCATGGACCACTTTATCGACATTGTTTAATAATTTGCAATTGCTTGGTTAATGTGCAGTAACAGAATGAATTACATGTGCCATCAAGGACTGGCTCCTGATGATGTCTGCAGGCATGTTGGGTTTTGTAATAATTTTGTAGAGTATTTCCAGATGCTTTACAAAGTGCAAGCAGTCCACTGGCCACAGGCTGAATGATTCTTTGCTTACTGGGCCCACTTATAATTTTCCTTTATTTATTTTCAATCCTTTTTCAGTCTTAACAATCTTACCCAAGGTCCATGACTAATTAACTACTGATGGATGACAGATAGTAAAGGCGTGTTACAAGGAGTACAGTGCTTGCATTCTAGACTGTCAATAGATGTCTTTTTTTAAATGCCGTAATCTATATCTACTTAGAGGATTGCTTTAACTAAACTACTTAACTATTAAATCTTAGTTCTAAGGAATATATTCTATTTTCTCTATAATTTGTTGAAGGAACCTGGGTTTCCAGAAGTACTTTTATCCCTTTCTAAAATAGGCAAGCAAAATTAATTTCTTTGTGGGATAACTGTGATGGGTGTACATATCTTTCTCCTCTGGATCCATTAGTGTAGAAAGAGCCTAAAACTAGACCTAGTGCTTTGGTGGACTTAAACATGACAGCTGATTTTAGGATCATTTCTCTCAGAAAAATAGCATAAAGGATTTTTGCCAGAGCCAAGGCATAGGCTGAATATCTGATGAGAGATTTGCCTACCATTATAACAACATTGCATCATGTTATATACCCCTAGAGAGTATTTCTGTCAACTTAGAAGTATCCTTCTATGTGAATTTTCAACATTTATGACTATTCCCCCTCATCTCTCCCATCTCCTGCTCTGTGACTCAGCCCAGTAGGGTCCTACACATAAACAGAATGTATTTCTCACAAAGACTGAGAACACTCAGTAAGAAAGAAGTATGAAGATTTTTCTTGATTGCTTGGGGGTTTTTTTGAGCCAGTAACACTAGATGTTTATTTTCCACTACAAAGCAAATACAGTAAATATCAAATTAAACTGATTTTTTTGTAGTACATTAAAAACAGTTTGCAAATTTTGCTTTATTCTAAAACCACTTAGTAAAGACATTATTTCTAAGTGCAGCTCAAAGTAATACTGTGTAAATAAGAGAGACCACAATTTAGGAATGCATTTGGGAGGAGAGGTACTTAAGGTTTAAAATTCTTTACAGACAATTATGATCTATGAGAAATTGTATGTCTGAAAAAAATTAAGTTCCAAGGTAATCAAATGGTCATGGTGTAAAGCATTTCTCTGTACAATAAAAAACTACCTTACTCTTGAACAACACTTCATGATAGGGGTGTCTGTAGCATGTTTTAAAGGGACACAGTTTTCTGGATATTCTCCTTCTCTTAGGAATATACAGGGAGAGAAAACTATTTTATTTCTATCAAAATATAACATATTCATTGCTCAAATTGTTGACTGCAATTAAGACAAAGCATGTTTAATGAATAATGACTGTCAGTATGAGTAGGTGCCAATGAGTGTGAGCAGAGTGATGTCAGACACGTTAAGTGTGCTTGTTTCTACAGTTTCCTGTGCACAGTTCTGCCACATAAGGAGACACATGGACAAATTTCTGTATCTAAAAATTACAGACCTGCCTAGTTAAGAACAAGATATACACAACCTAGTTCAGACTGAGGGAGAGGGAGAGTTGATGAGCTGGTTTCATGACCACCATATCCAAAAGGCCCTGGCAGTCTCTTGTAAGGCTGGATGTTTTCTGGCACAGTCACTGGTGTTGTTGGCTCACATCTTCTTCGCACTGGGAATTTGGGTCCAACTGCTGTCCATTGTGCTACCCACAATGGTCTGTCTGCTACTGTCTTTCTAGTGTAATTTCTGGTGAAAATATCAGTGCATTTTTGTTAAAGCATTAAAAAGCATCACTGGGAGTTGAAAATCGCTGATAGCAGGCTATCCCAACATTCACGTTGTGGCCCTGGCTCCCCATTGGGCTGTAAACAAAAGAGAGGCAGCAGGGATCAGTGACCTTAGCAGCAGCAGACAGTGCTACTGGATTAGATGTGTCTTGTTTCAGGCTTTATTTGGACTTGCTGAATGTGATTGTGAAGCGTAGAGAACGAAACAAAAGAATTATCACTATTTAATTATGATATTCGTTACTCTTGCTCTTTTTATCCAATATTGGGGAAAAACCTTGATAAAACGGCCTCCTTTAAAAAGTTATGTCATAATTGATGACATTTTACACTCCTTTCTTTTTGTGTGTATTTGACCTCATTCTCAGCACTCAAACTGTGAAACCCCTCAGGTTGTGGTACTTTTCAAAACAAGACAATTTTTGGAATAGATCTCAGGGCATTCTAGTCTATGAGAGACTTTATGAGGCTGTTCCGGCATAAGTAGAGTTTGCCTAGTGTCCATAAGCATTTGTGTTTTGTATCTTGTAAAAGTATTCATTGCATGTTTATGTTACTGCTATATAATAATTTAGGAGGCTGGACTAGGAATTATGAAACTACAGTATCAAATGCTTAAAATGAAGTTGTCCAAAGTGATATTATTATTTTGAAAGCTATTCTTTTTTAATTGCACCAGTCAATGTACACTTTTATGTAAGTTCATGATTTGGATGCAGAAACCTCTGAATGCTGGGTTACTTTCTGTAAATGTGGAGCATAACTTAGTATAAAGTCTTTGACTCCTGTCCCGTTTCTAAACAACTGATATTACATTGTTGATATCAAGAGGAATTTACCAGGTGCCTCAGTGGCAACAAGACAAACTCACAGAAGAGACAAATAGGAATTCCTATACTGCATCACTGAATTCAGACTTATATTTCAAGTTCCTGTATTTTATTGAAATAAGTCTTCACACAGAAGATCAAGCAATGCCTGAAAATACTAAAGCAGGTTTTCAAAAAGTATTAATCTTTAAATTTATTAATTTTTCATTCATTCTAAGACATACTTATTGAATCTGACAGAAAGGGAAATTAAATGAAAACTGAAAAACTGTGCTCAGTTCATAACTGTCAAGTGAAACCTTCAGTCTCTCTTGCTCCATTACTTCTCATGGGATGTTGTGTGGTCAAGCAGAAACAACTTTCAAAGTCTCTTTTTTAATGATTTTTAGTGTTAAAGCCCCCTAAAAATTATAAAGGTGTTCAATAAAATTATCACTTGTTTTCAGCTGGTCAAAATATAGCCCAAGAAGAGGAAAGCATGTTTAATTTGGAAGGGACCTCCAACAGTGATGTCGTCCAATGGCGTGACTGCTTCAGGGCTGACCAAAATTATATCCTGTTGTTAAGGGCACTGTACAAATGCCTCCTAACCACTAACAGATTTGGAGCACCTACCACCTCTCTAGGAAGCCTGTTCTAGTATTTGGCCACCCTTTCTGTAAAGAAATGCTCGTGTCCAGTCTGAACCTCCTCTGGTATGGCTTTGAACCATTTCCCATGTGTCCTATCGGTGGATCCTATGGAAGAGCGCTCAGCACCCATCTCTCCACTTCCCCTCCTCAGGAGGCTGTAGACAGGTGATGAGGTCACCCTTCAGTCTCTCTTCTCCAAACTGGACAAGCTCCATGTCCTTTGCTACTCCTCACAGGATATGACTTCTGGTGAAGAAAGCAGCTATTGATTCCTGAATAAAGTTACTGCCTCTACACTACTGTTATTCCTGGTTGGCATATTCCCTTCCTCGAAATATTATTTATAAAGATCTGTTAACATATAACAGGCCAACCACCAGCAAGAGTAAATTATGTCTCTTTTGTCTTAAAATTGTTTGAGGTAATTTCTATAGAATGTTTGATCTTTATTATCAAAACATTGTAGAGTCATACAACTCAGAGGAAGTTTAGACTCATTTTCCTCATAAGAGTATTTATAAACTTCGGAAAGTTTATCTTACAGAAGTCCCCCCCAGTTCTTACTGTTCTTATGCCTCCTTAGTCCTCACAGGAGCTCTTCCCTTCCCAGTCCCAATGCTTGGTCACCATTACGTTAAGCACAGTTTGTCTCAGGTGTTTTCAAAGAAACCCAAGAGATGGGCTGCTCAGCATACTATGGTCATATACTACAGTCAGCATTTTACCATCAACTAATCAGGCATAAGCACCATGTGTGTGCTGTGAATACAGGCACTGAAAATGCAGTTTGAAACTTAATTTTGAAAAATTCAAACTTTGACCTTAAAACATGGTCCTTCTGAGTACCTTTGTCCATGAAAGTAAAGGCTTACAGAAAGAAACTAAGAAAGTTTCATGATTTTAGAATCATTAAGGTTGGAAAACACCTCCAAGGTAATGGAGTCCAGCCTTTGACCAAACACTACCATGTCAACTAAACCCTGGCACAAAGTGCCACATTCAGTCATTTCTTGAACTCTTCCAAGGGACGGTGACTCCACTACTACCCTGGGCAGCCCATTCCAATGCTTGACAACACTTTCAGTGAAGAAATTATTCCTAATGCCCAACCTGAACCTCCCCTGGTTCAGCCTGAGGCAATTTCCTCTTTTCCTGTCACTGACTGCCTGGGAGAAGGGGTCACCCCCCACCTTGCTACAATTTTTGTTGTCCACTTGAAGTTGTACAATCATGTATGGGTAATCTATTTATTTTTAGAACAACTGTAATCTCAGATAAGTGATCTGAATTGCTTCCCAGCACCAGTGATATAAAGACTGAGCTGACTAAAAGGTTAGTATCAGGTGGCAGAGATTGTGGACTGTGAATTACAATGCTTTATAATATGTGTGGTTCAGGCTATTTGAATGAGCAGATCCTAAAAATTTTAACAAAACCAACATCAAGTACAGTGATAATATTTTAAAGCTGTTTGCATTTTCTGCATCTTCTTTTTTGGTCTGTTTTATTAGGAGTTTGTTTTTATATTTTTCAATGGGCTTCTGTGTGCAGTTGCAATATAGAGTTTACAGAATGTTTTTATAAAGCAGTTGTGACATTTTTGCATGTTTCTCTATTTCCCAGTAGTCTTCACATTTTGAAAGAGTTGATATCAAAGTAAAGCAATGCAGCTTGCTTAGTATCTCCTGTACCCTTTATGCTGAAACAAGTTCTGTTTATGTTATGAGCTAAGTAACTTTGCAAAGGGAACCATATTTTTTGATTTATTTTCTTGTGTGAGTTCCAGCCATGCCAGTTAGTGGATCTGTACCATTTTTATCACCCCTGTCTGACAAACTCAGGCAAATAACAATCAAAACTCTTGAGTTTTCTGCGTGAGTTTTCCATTCACGTGAGGGAACCTCATTTGATAGAAGCATCCTGCTGGATTCTCCTGCATAATTCTGTCCTGAGACAGAATTATCACACTGTAATGGGCTGACCTTGACTGGATGCCACATGCCCACCAAGCCATTCTATCACTCCCCCTTCTCAGCTGGACAGGGGAGAGAAAATAAGATGGAAAGCAACTTGTAAGTTGAAATAAGGCAGTTTGCTAAAGCAAAAATGAAAGGTTGCACAAGCAAAAACAAAAAGAAAGATTTTATTCTTTACTTCCCATCAGCAAGTGATGTCCAGCCACTTCCTGGGAAGCAGGGCTTCAGTACGTGTAGCAGTTGCTTCAGAAGGCAAACATTTTAAATGATAAATGCCCCCCTTCCTCATCCTTTTCTTACCTTCTATATCTGATCTGAGATCATAAGGGATGGAATATCCTTTCTGTCAGTTTCAGTCAGCTGGTCTGGTTGTGTCCCCTTCCAAGACCTTGCCCACCCCCAGCCTACTGATGGGGAATAGAATGTTGGAGAGACAGCACTGATGCTGTGCCAGTGCTGCCCAGAAGCTGACAAAACACACAAAACACACAAAACAGTGGTGTGTTACCAGCACCTTTCTAGATACCAGTGCTGAGCACAGCACTGTGAGGGTTGATATGGGGAAAATTAACTCCATCTCAGCCATACCCAATACACACAGACTCTGACACTGCTTCAGAGGAATAGTCTTTATTAGTACAATATCTTCCCCCACAAGCATCAGTGATTTTTTTAAAGTTGTTACTTACTGCTATAGTATCAATTTACAGAAATGTCACTCAGTCTAAAATTTTTTAGTTCCTTATATTTCCTTTCTTCTAGCAGAATAAAGAAAAAAACACCTTAACTGACATTAATATCTGGAAAAGATACAGTTTAAAACCTATTGTTATTCAAGGTATGCATATCACCTTAGTTTGTTATAAAAGAGTGCCCAGGGATGCATATATGGCCTTTTCCCTCTCCCCCCCAACTCAGCAGTAATCCAGAATATGTGTAAAAAATGAACCAAATGCATAGAATCATAGAATATCTGGAATTGTAAAGTACCCATAATCACCATCAAGTCCAATTACTGCTCCTCACAGGACTACCTAAATCTTATGACTAAGAACATGATCCAGATACTCCTTGAACTCTGGCAGATTTGGTGCCATGATCACTTCCTGGGAAGCCTTTTCTGGTGACAAACCACCCTCTCAGTGAAGAACCTTCTCCTAATGTCCAGTGTGAACTTCCCTTGAGGCAGCTTTGTTCCATTTCCTCATATTCTGTTGCTGGTCACCAGAGAGGTATCAAGCACCTCCCTCTCTACTGCCTCCTTTGAGCAAGTTCTAGGCTGTGACCCTTCAGCCTTCTCTTCCCCAAGATGAACAAACCAAGTGACTTCAGCTGCTCCTCGTAAACCTTGCCCTCACAGCCTTTCACCATCCTGATCGCGTTTCTCTGTACACACTCTGGTAGTTTGATGTCATTTTTATGTTGAGGCACCCAAAACTGCGTACAGTACCCAATGTGAGGCCACACAAGTGCAGAGTGAGACAATTTCCTCCCTCAAATGGCTTGTGTTGCTGTGCCTGATGCATCCCACAACACTGTGGGCCCTTTTGACTGCCAGGGCACTGCTGACTCATATTCAACTTGCCATTGACCAAGTCCCCCAGATCTCCTCCTGCAGGGCTGCTTTCCAACCTCTGGAAGTCCACAGCCCCTCTTAGTCTAGTATCATGAGCAAATTTACTTAATGTACATTCTGCTCCTGCATCCAGATAATTTATAAAAACACTAGAAGGGCACTGGCCCTAAAATTGAGCTCTGGGGAAGAGCCACCACCCCCATTCACTGTAGCTCTTTGAACCCTACCCATCGGCTAATTGATCACCCAATGTATTATGGACTTGTCTAGAACTGTGCTGGACACATCCAAAAAAGATAAAGTGAGAGACAGTATCAAAAACTTTGCTGAAATAAACCCCCCCACATCTGCTCTCTTCCCTTGGTCAACTAGATGGATAACCTTGTCATATAAGGAAATTAAGCTGGTTGACCAGCACTTTCCCCTCACAAACCCATGCTGGCTATGAGCAAAGAATGCATTGACTCTCAAGTGTTTTTCAAGAACTCCCAGAACAACCCTCTCCATAATTTTTCAAGCACTGAAGTGAGACTGACAGTACTGAAATTACTCGGGTCCTCCTTACTCTTCCTGAAAATTAGGACATAGCTTCCAGTTGACTGGGACCTCTCTAGGCACTCACAAACATTGAAAAATAATGGAGAGGGCCTGCGATAACATCAGCCAGCTATTTTGGTTCTCTGGGATGAATCCCATCAGACCCCATATACTTATGTGCATCCAGCTGGAGCAGCAAGTATTGAACAAGTTTAGTGTCAGCTGGAAGTTTGCCATTCCCCCAGCCATGGTCTTGAAACACAGGGCTACAGGGGTCCCAGAGGCCATCACAGGCATTAAAGACAAAACATGAGATGGTATAGTGGGAAAAAATACTTCATGTAGGGTTCCACTTCTGTGGAACTTGGTCTCATAGTGTCAGAATTACTGAGTTTTTTAGCTTACACGTGTACGTATGTAAGCACATATGTGTATGCATGTACATATATCAGTCACACATATCTGTCTTAAACACACAGAGATACAGAATCACAGAACTGTTATATCTTTGAATCATTAAATGATAGAATCACAGATTGGTTTGGGTCTGACGGGACCTTAAGAAACATCTAATTTCAAGACTCTCTTCCCCCAGTATATGCATACACTTGTTTAAGTATATGTACATGCATGACAGAAACTCAAGGATTTCCCTTTTTCAGCCTTGCGCTTCATAGCCCAAGAAAATGATCTGTAGCTTTTGGGTTGGAGTTGGGTGCTGCAAAGTGGCTGACAAAAGAAAGGAAAAGCTACATAAGAATATTACCCCAGGATAATTTTTTTCATCTGCGATAGGCCTGACTGGGACCATATTTTTTTTGTTTTATTCCGTACAAAAATTTGAGTTTCAGATGAGTCTTAGCAATTCAGAATAGGAGGGACTCAAAACCTATTATACCATTCAGATTGGAGCTACAGAGTCTGCTAAAGAAGGGTAGGTTGCACATAGTACTTTCTCTGATACCTGTTTAATCTGGGCCAGGTCAGGGGGTCCTTGGCTGAGGGTCAGAGTATATGTAGGGTTATGGTTAGGGTGAGGATAGGGAAGGCAAAAATAGCTGAGGTACATCTGTAGTGGGGCTGTAGAGGGTCTGTCAAACGAAAGCTTAGCTTGTAAAAATCGTTTCTCTTGAAAACATTTTCAAGTGGATCCTTGGCAAATGCTGAGTGCAGGTTTAAAGTTTAAAACCTGTGACATACCTAAGGGTCCTTGGGAATGGCAATGGCAATGGTTAGGACTATGCCTGGAGTGTTTATCTTTAGTGTCTGGGAGGGAAAAAGATCAGACCTCCATTTAAGTGTAATGTCACTAAGGAAGCCTTACGCTGCTGAAAAATTAGGTTAGATCTTTGGCAAAGAATCCCCTCCTAGGGGAGGATTTCATAGCAACTAAGTAACTTCAAAAGTATAATTCTTTTAAGGAATGGTCTTACTTTGTTTTAGTCCAATTGTTATGTTGATTTATATCTAATATCACATTATTTTATTTCAATATGTATATGAGTTTATGCAGAAATAATTTTGTGTTTACAAAAAATCAAAAAAATTTTTTT
>VWZT01011568.1:0-14799 GCA_013397055.1 Pachycephala philippinensis | reverse complement strand
TTTTTTTTTTTTTTTTCAAACAGTGTGTTTGAAACTCACCAGAACATACATTACTTCTTCTACGGTTTGGGCAACTGAAGGACTGGTTTTTTTCTTTTTCTCTGTCTCTTGTCCTTAGTCTGAGGGTGGCATGTAGGTATTAAGGTCTAGAATACCTATAAACTGCTTTGTTCTATACTTGTTCTAACTTGACCAAGGAACATAAATAATTCACCCCCAACAAATCAATTAATTATATTTGCAGGTTAGAATGATTTGTCTCCTTACTGGTTGGTTGTGGAAAGTGTGTTTTCCTGTCCATAAAAGCAGCAACTTTTTCCCTCTCATGGTGTAGACTTGAGCACTAAAAAATACTACTGATAGACCAGACTCTGGAACTATATTTTCCTTTATTAAGAAAAGAAGATTCCAGAGCTGGATTGAAAAGTTCCTGCATCTCAAAGAATGAACGGAAAGGAATGAGCATGTTAATCAGCAAAATCCGAAACAACTCAAATTTATTTTTGTTTTTGAGAGAGGAAAACCAGAAATTTAAGTTTTTCTCTTAGTACAGTTTATTCTGAGCACATTTCAGTGCAGCAGGGAACATTACTGCAAACCAACAAGCAAGTCTGACTTTTCTAAATGTGAGTGACTGGCATTCTGAAAGCTGTGTATGCAGTCATTCACCTTTTCCAGTAAGTCAAGCCATTTCTTTTATTATCCAAAACTACCTAATAGTATTTCTCATGGAGAAGCTTTTGATACAGTGCAAAATATAAGCAATAACAATTACTACATTTGAGATATGAGACCATGAACATTTTAACTCTCTACCACATAGAAAGAAGGAGAAAAGACTGAACTGAATTTCCACAAGATTCAGTCTCATTATTTTTCTCCTCTCCATGTTGTCATAACTTTATTTAATTCTTCTTCTCCAGGAGGTTAAAAGGGTGAAATATTTGCACTTTGGCATTTCTTTTCTAGCACATTTAGGAGTCTGACTTCGTTTTTTATGTTTCTTTGTAGACTGGGTTCCTGAACTGGCCTTCCAAGATGGTTTGCATCTCACAGGATGCCAAATGTTACTGACTAAACAGGGGTGACTGAAATGGTTCTGCCCCAAGGTGACATGGAACTGCCTCACACAAGATACCATGAAACATTACAGAGGGAATTCTGACTCTTAGTCATTTAAATTATTTGGGTTATTCATGTAAATGAATATTTGACTAAGAAGACTGAAATGCCATCGTGTTTCTTGTGTAATGATGAGACAAATGATCTTCTTATGACTTGGGTGAGGAACTGTAACAGAGGAGCTCTTTGAAGTCACCTATCCCAACTTTAACCAAATAGGCCTCCCTGGTAACAAGTGATTTATTCTGTCTTAAGCACTGTGGGAAAAGCAATGTCACAGCTGCTAGAGTGGAGAGACATCTGTCTTTGGTCAAAGGAACCTTGTCATGCTCACCTTAATCAGCTGCAACACAGGCTGACATGGGGAGTAGGTCTGTTAAACAAGAGTGTTTGAGTAAATGAGCTATGAAGAGAAGGCTGGGAAGGACTTGGTAAAAGCTAGGTTGGATTATTTACTTGCCCCTTTGAGAAGACTAATGCTCTGTTTATAAATGCCCCAAGGCACTGGGGCATATCTGCTGAAATAATCTTAAATTATCAATTGCTTTCTTCTTAGAATTTATTCTGAATTTCTTTCTAACTCTTCCTAAACAGTAAAATTATCTTTATTTCCAAGCCTGGAACAATAATCTTGTAAAAGATACTACTCTTAGGGGAACTCACATAAAGTCACTTGTTTTCCCATGTTAATGAGTAGACTTCTGTTCTTTTTATGATTTCAGAAAATCACTTCTGTAATCAAAAACACTGCCTTATGCCATCAACAAGTCATGGCAGAAAGTTACTTTTTATTGTCCTGCTTTTCAGAAAGGAAAACAGGCTCCTGGAGATTGAATAAATTTTCACAGAGATGCCATAATGAATTATACATGCTGATTAAAACTTTGGAGGCAGTTTTGTCATCCAGCATTTGCACATAAGCTAAATCTTAATTAGGAATTTTACTGAATTAGCGTATATCAATGCTACAACTGGAGAATATTTAAACAGAGCAGAGAATTCAATGTAATCAGGGAGCAATTCAGAGAGTTTTTACCCAGAAGATCCTACACATCTCAAGAAGGGCAGGAAGCTCAATTAGCCATCCTCTGAAGCCAGTGAAACAATTCCCTTTGACTTCATTGACTGCTGCAGAGAGCTGAAGGGTGAACACCACAGCACTCGGTTTGGATGACTTAATAAACAAATCAGTCATCAAGAAATATGCTTGTGAGTGATTCTGTTCAACGTAGCTACTGGTATGTATTTTCTGAGCATGAGCAATAGTTAAGGATTTAACAGTTTAACATACTTGAAGTAAAAAGGTCCATATTTCACAAGCAGGAGTTTTTAACCAACTCATAGATATTTGTAGCTATGATTGCAACAGACATTTAAGGTAATTTTCATGCAGTTGTAAATGGTTCATTGTATTTGAAATGTGGGTTTACAGGAAGTGACAGATCATTAAACCAAGTCTATCTCTAGGCATGTCCTCAGTTTCATGCACGATCACTGTAATTTCGCAAGACTTCTGACTTCTGATCAGAATGCCCCTTCTGCTTGTACACTTTATTATATCTAATAAACTACATGATAAAACTACATGATTGTAATTTGCCCTTGCAAGCTTAATCCACCCATATGATGGAGCACACACTGAAAATGACAATTTCTTTGGAAATAAACTCTACAGATATGTTGATAATAAGGAACATTTTTGTGAATTTCATTGTTTAAGAGTAATTCAGACTACAGCTGCCCTTTGTGGATGCTTACTCAGCATGTTGCACTAGAACTGATGAGGGTTTCCAGTATTCGAGTCAGAACGCTGCAAGATACCATGATTTAGAATTCTTAAAGAACATACCATATCCACCACTTTCACAACAGCTAGATTTCCAATCGCCTGATAAATTAACTCAAAAACCACCCCAGGTGTCTCAAATAAAATACATTTTAAACCTATCACTGAGACTTGAATGGGCTTAGGCAGGTGGACCACTCAGAAGTCAGTGCAGCTTCAGTGTCTATAGATGAAAATTTCAGATATCTCCAGAGGAGTTGACATTAAGAATTCCAGTTAACAACCTTGAATAACATAGATACTAATCAAAATTTTATCCTAATATTCCTTTGATGAACTGCATATATCTGAACTTACGATCTTTGTGCCCTCTAGGAAGAAAATTGTTTGAACTTGCAACCCATCTCATCACATCTTCAATTCTGAAAGAGAACCTCAGAACTTTGCTCTAGGAGTGTCTATCCACTGACTAATGACCGTGTGGTTTGACTTGTCCAGATATAAATGCCCATGATGTTGAGAGCTAAATTCAGGAGCAAATTGCCCCTATTTTGCCAATAGAAAGAAGGTGAATTTCGAGATTTTCTTTTTTTTAAATAGCTAAAAGTAGACTTAACCCTATAGTCTAGCAAGCATTTCTGAGACATAAGATAGCACAAGAACGAGATATTTCACCCCAGATTCTACCATACAATAAACAAACTGGACAGTTGGACTTGATGATTTTAAGAGTCTTTTCCAACCAAAATGATTCCACGGCTCCATGAAATAAATAAATAAATAAAAATCTAGTAACTAATTGAAATTTACATATTAGTGTGTGTGTCTAGAACAAATGTAAATTTGGAGTTTGGAAACTCATCCTTTGGCAAGACTTGCCAGTATCTTTGAGTAGCCTACTTTATACATTTTTTAGGATAGTTCTAGTACCTATAATATTTTTTTTTTCATATTCCAGGACACATGAAACAAACCTGTGCAACTGAAACAATGAAATCCCTTGTTCTACAAGATGTTTCTCTGAAGTCAATATATATTGCTTACATTCAATAAAAAAAAATATTATCCTAAGATAACAGCAAGGTAGTTTTCCTGTCATTCGCCTTTTTCAAATCAAAAGGAATTTCTGTAGAGATGGAGACATACTGAGATTGCTTGTGTTACCACAATATAGATCACACTGCACAGTGACATCCAGCAATTTCACTTCCTGGGGATGCTCAGCTGCTCTCTTCACCATACACATGGAAACCCCAGAAGTCTGGCAGAGTTTCTGGGCAGTTTATAAAGAAATTCAAAGATGACCATCAAAGGCAACTCACATGTCACCACCCTTATGTTTTTGGCAATAAACAAAAGCAAATACCTTTTTCTACATAGATATGATAATAGGCATAACATTTTCCAGTAATTTTATTTGTTAAACCTGAAAAGCGTACAAACTCTCAATTGCAAATACTGTAGTTCCTTCTCTATCTCTGTTCAGATAATGTGGAAACCTATTTACATATTTGCATATTTTTAAATTCATGAATCCTTTATTAATTCAGCCACAAAATGATTGAATGATTTGGAAAACATTACATGACATATGAAGAGCTTTCAGGATGCAGAAACACGGTATTGCTTAAGGGCATTCAAGGAATTTATCTGGTTCTTTTCTGAGTCCTGAAAATGTACTGTTTTAGTAGGTGGGAGCCAATGCCTTTGATCTGAGAATATATGCTAAGAAATTCACTGCTTGATGTGATGGAGTGTTTGGTAATCAAGACCACAAAAATGTAATACCTTCAAAAAGAATTTGCTAGCAAATTCTCAACAGTTCCTTTGGATCTTTCTTCCTGTACAATTTGAACATTTGTATATGCTGTTTCTGTTTCTGGTGTCTTCCTTTGTGCAGCTGCTTTTCAATACAAAGGCACTACTGGCCTTAAGAAGCAACACACAGTAAAAGCTTTAATTACTTAATATTGTCTGACAAATATAATTCTCACACTTTCTGTGGGAAGTGTTTGTGTGCACTTAAATCAGTGAATCCATATGAACAAGGCAATAGGAATCTCTACTAGACAGAGGACCAAAGAGGAAAAGTTTATGAGCTGTTTTGATATTTATTTGCACAAAATTGCATTGCCACAGAATGGAAGTAGATGACAGAAAAAACTTTAACTTGTCATGCAGGTTCCTTCCACAGAGGTTATTTTTTTTTTCTGTAAAAAATAATTTTTGTGTAAATCCAAATGCATGGGTCTCCATACATATTTTAGTTAAAAGCAAACACATGAAGTCCTGTCTGGAATCAGTTGCAGTTGCAAACTCAGTATCTGTGAGTCTCCAGCCTCAAAAAGAACCTCATTACTGGCCTGAAGTTAAACCCATTCCTCGCTGCCATTTCAGCAAGCCCAGGGATGCAGTAGGTAAGTCTGTCCCTCTGTAGACCTTTCTGTTATAAAGAGCCTTCCACTGAAAGAGCCATTTTGCTGCACTTCTGTGCTTGGGTTTCACTTCTGTGAAACCTTTTTTTGGTTTCAGTGTCTCCAGCAGTTGGCTGCTTTTGCTTTCTCATTTCAGCTGATAAACATTTTCAGTACAGAATTTTCATTACCTCACAGCTCAGTCCCTGCCATATCTGCATCTATTACTGACTGTACCTGGATGGGACCTCTCCAGAAAGCCCAGGAGCTGGCCCTCGTGTTTTCAGCAGGCTTTGAATCCAGAGCCGGGATGGGATGCAGCATTACTTTTGGTTTGACTTAAGAACTCAATCAGACAATTCAGATCTTGCCTCAGTTACACGATTTTCATTCAGGTTACCTTCAATGTGGCACACAGCTAGCATCAAAATCTCACAGGCTTACATATAGCATCTAAAATATTGTGAAATAATTCATAAACCCTACTTAATGCTGGCTTAAGAATCATAAAAATAAATTTGTTTTAAAAAATGAATAATTTGATTAAACATTGACCTTTTTCTGGCTGCTAGATTAATATTTCTGTGAGTTGGATTACTGCTCCTTTTTCTCATCTGAATCCCACAGTCCAGTAATCCCACCTATTGTGCCAGCTTTTAGTTAGAATGTGCCAGTGGAAGACAGATATGCCAATAACCATTAGTGTTATATTATTAAAGTGTACATATACAATTATAGATCGCATTTTTGTTTCAGTCAAAAAATACCTTTATTTATTTTATGGATTTTCTGATTGCTAAGTTGCAAAATGAGTATATTTTAATTTACAGTATGCGGTTTTTTTCTAATTTATATGTAATAAAATTTGTATTTCCCCTTTTCTTGAAAATAAAACTGTTTGCTAAGGGAAGGAAATGTTTCTTTTTCTATTTTGAAGAAATGTATTGCAACATTATGATAAATGCATATATTTTTCAATTTTTCTGTGTTGAAAAGATTAAGGTACTTGAGAACTAATAGAGTAAGATTTTACTGAATAATGAAGGGTGTACTCTTCAGGTGAACTCAAGTAGTTAATTTTAAGCATGTTGTGCTTTCCATTGTTTTTGTTTTGCAGCATGAAAACCAGAAAGGGAGCAAAGTAATTTGATAGAACAAAACAACAGTAGTAGTTTGTATGTCAGTAAACACTTTAACAACAACTGCGGGAATTTCTAATACAAAACATACTATCAAATTAGTTTTCTGAGAAGAAACTTGATCCTTTTTTGAATTATGTGCTTCTCTTTAAAAATAGAATTTTAATAAAACACATTTATGCAATGCTATGTCTCATTCTCTCATCTGATTAGAAACAGGGGAATTGTCTTTCAGGCTTATATTTCACTGGGCTGCATCTTGATATCCATAAATATTATTCTGATTCAAAGCCTCTGGAAACAAGAGAGAAGTTTAATACTTGCACATCTGATCTCATATAAGATAGAAGTCAAAAAGTCATCGAGTTTGATGATCTTCTGTCATCACCTATCTTTGAGGGTGAAAACAAACACAGAAGGACCCCTGTATATGTGAGGGAGTTTTATTTAAAAACAATGTAATTGGAGCAGAAAGGAAGTATGTGACCATTTTGGTTCTTTTATTTAAAAAATAAAAATGAAGAAAATATCTAAGGAAAGGGAAGAAAGAGAAGGAAAGGACATGAGCAGACAGTGGAAAGGAAAGATATGACCACCCATGGATCCAGCTATAACACTTGATCTTTGCAGTTTCAATGTCCATGGTCAGACTGATGGTAGTAGTTTTGAGTCCTCAGGGGTGGGGATGGGTGCAGCAGAGTTTTGTGGGTTACAGACGTTCAGGCTTACGTGGGAATGCTCCAGAGGGGTTTTACACTGTCTGACACAACCCTGTGGAAATGAGTTGGGGGAGCACTCGGGGGCTTTGATGGTTTGTGGCCCCTTCTAATGACATAACATGACAGCTGTTTGGCCCTCCTTGTGACTGTGTAGCTGTGCCTTATAGCAAGGGATGAAAGGCTCATAAGTAAATGAGTCATCTAATATATGGAAACAGGAACAAAATTATTATTTCTAACTGAGTTAACTGAAGGAGGGAACAGAAATATTATTTAGGATACTTTGATGCAGACAATAGGCAGAAGTAGGACAGTAAAATCTATCCATTCTACATTGGCAGGGCATGAACACAGACTTGATGAGGAGTGTTTGTAGTGAGTTTGTTGTTTTTCCCCTATATCTTCTGTTACTCACCCCAGAGTATTTATAAACATGCTTTGCAGAATATGAATAATTCTCTAGGGGCCGTGCAGCTGTCCAATATTGCATGCATTGATAGTGAAGTGGCTTTCCACAGACTGAATGCAGCTTGAGCTAACTAGAATCCATTCCACAGAAATAGTAAAACAAATTTTCTACTTTGGAGTGAAACCTTTGCATTTTGTGTCTAGTGCAAGTCATGAAATCTTATTTTGAACATAAAAGAAAAAGTTACATTTTTACCTACACTGACAAAAAATTGCAGATGATTCTAGGCTGATCTATCTATTAGGTCTAAGGTGGTAACCTAAGGGGTACAAAAATCAAATGGTGACAGAAGAGGTAAAAGGGTACAATTAAGTTAGTGAATTTCTGCAGGTCATTTAAACTTGGCTGTATTGGTATTTTTCAACAACAAAAATTCCCCCATACGCACATTTATTCTTTATATTCACTGAATCTTTAAATTGTATTCTGATTTTCTGCTTACTTTCAATTTAATCTAGGGAATGCTCAGATTTGTGCTGTGAAAAATACTTGAACCAGACAAAACATTTCTTTTCCTTGACAGATGCAGGAATTTAATTATGGAAATATTATAGAATAGTGGCTAGATTCAATCACTTGCAGCTTCATCTGTATGTCTCACTTGAGGTGACATTTTTGTGACAGCTGTCTATTCCACTGCTTGTAAGTATAATCATTTAATTAAAGTTTACGCCATAGATCTGTCTATTAATACCATCATACCAAATACTAGGAATTTTGCCCAAACATGTACTGCAAATCAGATTCTTAAGCTATTTTGGCATTTAAACAAACAAAGAGACAAACAATCAACCTATCAAAAAGAGTTTTCAAAATCTTTAGGTGTGTACATAATACACCTAAATTGAATACACAGAAGCTTAAAACTTATGATTGCATCTTGAATTCATGCTAATAAATTACAGTGCTATTGCATTTATGATAATGTAAAATTAATTTTTCCAGGATTTATTGTCCCTTTCCACTGTTTTTACCGTATGCTAGACAGGCTAAAACAAGTGTAGTAGTGCGTAGATATCCCTCACTTTATTATATTGTCATAGAATCATAGAATGCTTTGGATAGCTTAAGGATTATCTAGTTACACACACAAAGACAGACACACACACACCATGGGCAAGGGCACCTTCTGCTAGACCAGGCTGCTCAAAGCCTCATCCAGCTTGGCTTTGGACACTCTCAGGGACAGGACAGCCACAGCTTCTCTGGACAACCTGTGCCAGTGCCTCATCACTCTCACAGTAAAAAATTTCTTCCAAATGTCTAATCTAAACCTGCTCTCTTTCAGTTTGAAGCCATTCCCCTCTTATTCTGTCACTATGGGCCCTTGGAAAAAGTCCCTCTCCAGCTTTCTCACAGACCCCCTTTAGGTACTGGAAGATGCTATATGGTCACTCTGAAGCCTTCTCTTCTCCCAGATGAACAACCCCAGCTCTCTGAGCTTGTATTCATAGCAGAAACATTTGTCAATAAAACATAGCACAGTGCACAAGTCATAAATCTGAATTTATCTGCTATTATATACATTTCTGTTACTGTCAAATTTGGCTGAAAACCTACATCATAGAGGAAACTCAAATGGAAAAAAGTTTACCTATATTTTTCTCTGTGAAATTAAGAAATTAATAGTTTTCATTATATTAAATAATTAATCACAAACCTCAAATAGTTAACTCAAGAGAAATTCAGATTTTGAATTATTTTGTCATCTGTAACAAAATGAGTTTTATTTGAAATAGAGGCCAGGCTAAATATCTAGAGATCAGTGCTTAGGTGATTCACATTCAGTTTCTAGATAAATTAGAAATATTCCATTCATTGTCAAAAAGCAATCCTAACTTTAATCAGACTTAGGTGGAAAGAGTAGTTGATAATTAAAGAAAAAAAATTGTTTGCTTTTTTCCAGCACAAAATTTTTTCATATTTGAACAAATTATTACCTATGTTTGGTATAAGGTTCAGTAGAAAGCTCCTACCTGCTTGCTTCCTGTTTTTAAAGGATTCACAACACAAGAGTGCAGATTATTTTTACTGGAAAAGCTTTCTCAGGAATTTCATGTCTGGAGGATACAAACTCATAGCAAGTCCAAAGAGAATGTATTGTGTTACCCAAATCTGCCCCCGGGACTCGAGGTGAGGCTGCCCCAGTGCAGAGCAGAGTGGGACAATCCCCTCCCCTGCCCGGCTGCCGATGCTGTGCCTGATGCCCCCCAGGACACTCTTGGCCCTCGTGGCTCCAGGGCACTGCTGGCTCATGTTCAACCTGCCACTGACCAGGACCCCCAGGTCCCTTTCCACGGCACTGCTTTCCAGCATCTCCTTCCCCAGCCTGTCCGTACAGCCAGGGCTGGCCCATGCCAGGTGCAGAAACCAGCACTTTTTGAACTTCCTATGGTTGGTGATCGCCCAGCCCTCTAATCTGTTGAGGTCTCTCTGCAGGGCCCCCCTGCCCTAGAGGGACTCAACAGCTCCTCCCAGTTTCGTATCATCTGCAAATTTGCTTAGTATCCCTTCCAGCCCTGTGTCCAGGTAATTTATGAAGATGTTGAAGAGCCAGGGCCTAAGTTACTTTGTTACACCTTGTAAAATGAATATCTTTTTACAGAAATCAATTTTATTATAAATAAAAATATAAATAAATAAAAATATGATCTTATAATCATGCCAATTATTAAAATTTTTCCATGATACTGCTAAGGTACTGTTCACTTGGAAGAAAGTATAACAATTGTTTTGAATATCTTGTGAAGGTTAATACAGCCTCTCCCAAAATCAGGTATCTTCTCACCAGATTCAATACTGTCCTCTAAACCAGACATACCTTTGTTCATTTTACTTCAATTATTAAGCCTCATTTAAGTAAGGCTACACTGAAGTGATGCAAATCAAAACTCTAATCTGACCTATTTTCTAGACGTATTTCTACTGATGAAATAATACCTGCACATGGCTCAGGACAAAGCAAGTCACACATGCAGACATTCCTGAATTTCTGTTTTCTACAAAGAGATTCTAGATTACCATTTTTAGCTAGGTGTCAACACTCCACAGTAGCCAAAATAGGCCTGATGATTTACTCTTGTTCATGCATACCAGTTCTTAAACGAGGTTAATTATTCTATTGAGAAAGTGAATCAACTGAGTTTTTAAATGTGAGACATTTCAACAAACAGGTTCTCCAGAGTATTTGCAACAGTCTGACTTCATTTAACTATGCAGCCTTCAGACCCAGTCTGATACTCTTTGTCTGTCTGTATTATTGAAGCATCTTGAGCATTTCATAAATTAATGAGTCAAGATTAAACACTAGAGAGTAAACTGAAGCAAATAAGTGATTATTAATGTTTAAATGACTGAATGTTCAGGGGCCAGAGAGGAAAAGCACCAAGCTGGCAGAATGCTTCCTAAATATTTAGACATTCTAAGTAAAATATATGTCTTATATTTTCAGCTGTTTTTCCTTTGAACCATTCATGAAATGTGAATTCTTTGTGACTTGTAAGATAAATTTCAGTTACTATTTCTACAAAACCTTTCTTTTTCTGGTAAATTATTTTTTTTTCCTTTTCATTATCTTCTCTGAAGATCATGAATTCCTGATTAGTACTAACTGGAATTACCTTTTTCTGGCAACGTATTTTAAGAACAGCAGCTAATGAGTGCTGCAATGAGAGAAGAGGTGGTGGGCCTAATGGAAGCTGAGCAGATATAGAAAGCTGTTGAAGTCAGACATTGCTGGATAATTCCTTGCAGACTATGGATGTTTACAAGATGCATCAGATACCAATCAGGTGTAACAGATGAGGTAATTGTGTTCTTCTGTGACACAGGAACATTAGGTTAATATAAACTACCATAATACAAATCCATTCTGTGACTGGATATTATAGTTCTATGTATTCAACTTTGCAATGGAATATATATTTCATAATTTCATGCATAGTTAAGTATTACCTAATGCAATTTTTAATCTGGCATATTGAAAGTAAAGAACATCACAAATATTATTTACATTAAAATATATTTATGATCTTACCATAGAATTGCTTAGGTTGAAAAAGATATTTAAGATCTTCAAGTCCATCTGCAAGCCTAATACTGCTATGTTCACCACTAAACCATGTTCCTAAGTGCCACATCTACACATCTTTTAAATACCTCAGGGGATGGTGACTCCGTCACTCCCCTGAGCAGCCTGTTCCAATGCTTCACAATCCTTTTGGTGAAGAAATTTTTCCTAATATCCAATCTAAACCTCCCCTGGAGCAACTTAAGGCCATTTCTTCTTGTCCTTCTGCTTGTTACCTGGAGGATTAGACCAGCACCCGCCTGGCTACAATCTCCTTTCAGGTAGTTGTAGAGAGTGATAAGGTATCCCTGAGCCTCCTTTTCTCCAGGCTAAAAAACCTCAGGTTCCTCAGCAGCTCCTCACAGGATTTGTGCTCCAGACCCTTCACCAGCTCCATTGCCCTTCTCTGACACACTCCAGCACTTCAATGTCTTTCTTGTAGTGAGGGGCCCAGAACTTGATTTGAGATGCAGCCTCACCAGTGCCGAGTACAGGGGAACAATCACTGCCCTGGTCCTGCTGGCCACGCTGTTGCTGATACAGGCCAGGATGCCATTGGCTTTCTTGGCCACCTGGGCACATGCTGGCTCATGTTGCACTGGCTGTCAGCCTTGTTAAAGCTCATACAATTGGCCTCAGCCCATTGATCCAGCCTCTCCAGACCCCTCTTCAGAGTCTTCCTACTCATTAGCAGATCAACATTCCCACCCAACGTAGTGTCATCTGTGAACTGACTCAGGGGGCACTTGATCTCCTTTTCTAGATCATTGAAGATATTGAACAGAACTGGCCCCAACTCTGAGCCCTGGAGAATCCCACCCGTGACCGCTGACAGCTGGATGTAAGTCCTTTAGCCACCATTCTCTGGGCCCAGCCATCCAGCCAGTCATTCACCCAGCAAAGAGTGCACCTGTACAAAGCCATGGGCAGCCAGTATCTCCAGGAGAATGCTACGTGAAACATTGTCAAAGGCTTTAATGAAATCCAGGTAGACAATAGCCACAGCCTTTCCCTCATCCACTAAGTTGGTCACTTTGTCATAGAAGATCAGGCTGGTTAAACAGGACCTGCCTTTCATAAAACCGTGTTGGTTGGAACTGATGTCCTGGTGGTCCTTCACGTGCCACTTGGTGGCACATAAGATGATCTTCCCCAGCAGCAGATCTGTTCTCCAGATTCTCCTTCCAGGCCTTCAATTAGTCAGCATTTGTAATGACATTTTTATGAGGTTGCTAACAATTTATTTTGAAATAGAAAATGATTGCTTACCGGTAACTGAAATAATTTATGATTTTCAGATAAATAGTTAATTTATAATAATAGTAATTCACACTTTATATGTGTTTTCTTTTACATTTTACCCCTTATATGTGATAATAATGTTTGATCACAGAGGCATAGTTGAAATTTTTTTTATCTGAGATATAACTATTACAAAATACGAAAGTCTATTCTATCTTTTTTTAATCTTGCATTTGTTTTGCTCCTCTGTTATCCCAATTTCACCCCAGCCTAGTTTGACCGATTTCAAGGGATAAAATTGTTCTTTGAAAGAAGAATCAAGACTACTACTTTTCTGCTGCAATCTCAATTAGAAGTAAGCTATATCCAGTTTTCTTTTTCTCTATATTCACAAGAGATGCACTCCAACAGGAATGTATTTGACAGTGATACAGGGTGCCAAGAGCCCAATATTGACATTGTATACATTTCAGAAGGTTTTGCTAGAGTTGGCCTTAAATAGTCCTATGGTCCTGTTTACAGTTTCCTACTGAAAGTTTTAAATTATACTTTAAATATTCAGAGTCAGATCTATTCCCCATCAATGTTTACCTCAATAGAGCTTCAAGCCTGTTGATGGCTGTTTTCATAACTTTGCTGCAAGGAAACAGTAGAAAACTTTTAGATACAAGGGAAAATGCAGTCCTACCTCAATTTATGAGTAGTTAATCGTGATTACTTCTGGTGACTTAAACAGTTTCATTGCATTCTTATATCAGACAAAAATATTTTGCCTCTCCTTTTATTAATTATGTTTATCAATACATTTATCATTGTACATGTGTCCACATGTGAAATTCCATTATTTACAGTCATCCTATTTTTGTGCCTGTTGTTTTGCACTGAGTTTTGTTTTGGAGCGAACCAGCTTGTTCCCTTTGAGACAGGTCAAGGACTGATTGTGTAGAAGGTTTGTAAAGGAACAGTTCACAACAGAAAGTGTTATAGAGGTATAACTGAATCCCTTTGTCCTGCAAGTTCTAATGGTGGGCAAATCAAATATAGTTATAAAAATTAATTATTTATTAAGACAAATGAACATATGAAATATAACAGACAAAAGATCTTGATGAGACATACTTACTACACAGCATAAAACTAAAAGGACTACTAGTAGATTACAGCATAACATAAAACAGTGCACTCTATCAAGGTACCTATATTAAAGCTAGCAAAAGAAAGAATATTGATTAGGAATTGAAGGTAACTTACCATCAATATGAAGATAATGTACACAGATTCCTTCATTTACCCCTGGAGAGTGACTGTGAAAGAGGCATCCCTATTCACAGGAGAAACTCCACACATTTCCAGAAAAATGTATGGAAGATTTCTGCTTTGTGGAAGTTTTGTGTGACTTTTATAGTTATAAAGTGAATGGCTGTCAGTCAAAAATTCAGCTTATCTTGTCAAATCTCATTTCAAAACTAAGATGTTTATTGGCAGTCGGGAGATGCCAGACCAGTCTTAACCCCATGGTCCCAAAATAACTCACTACAATACAGTTTGTACTGCTTGAGTTATTTATCAGTTAACAAACAATAGATAAGCTTTTGGGATGCCCTGTTACTCTGGGTCTTTGTGCCCTTTGACAGAACAGGTACAGCCCCAGATGGAATCCCTGCTCTGCTAGAGTGACTTAAGTCACCTTCAATACATTGTTTCCTTTTCATGTGTGATAGACTCATAGCAATTTCTGACCTCACAATGACTTCAGGAGGATAAATTTGAGGATGGATGGGGTCTACTGTCCCTGTAATAGGCAGTGAATACTAGTTTTCTGTTGCAATGGGGGCTTGT
>VWZT01011567.1:89921-131381 GCA_013397055.1 Pachycephala philippinensis | reverse complement strand
GGGCGGCGTCCGCTCTGGTCCCGCCCAAGCCCCGCCCCCCGAGCCCCCAGGGGTGAAATGGCGGCACCGCCCGGGACTGGTGTGGAATGCGTTGGGGTTTTTTTGCATGGCCCCGCACAGGCCTTTGGCCCCAGGGCACAGGCTGCTGCGGGTGCTGGAGCGTCCTGGGCCGCTGCCACTGCTCTCATCTCCCGCCCTTGTTCAGTATGAGACAGCTGGGGATGTTCACCTGGAGAAGAGAAGGGGAGACCTCAGAGCCCCTTCCAGTGACTAAAGGGGCTCTAAGGGAACTGAAGAGGACTTTGGACGAGGGCCTGGTGGGACAGGACAAGAGGGAATGGCTTCCCACTGCCAGAGGGCAGGGATGAATGGGATATTAGGAAAGAATTGTTCCCTGTGAGGGTGGGGAGGCCCTGGCACAGGGTTCCCAGAGCAGCTGTGGCTGCCCCTGGATCCCTGGAAATGTCCAAGGCCAGGTTGGATGGGGCTTGGAGCAGCCTGGGATAGTGGCAGGTGTCCCTGCCCATGGCAGGGGGTGGAATAGGATGAGTTTTAAGGTGCGTTGCAACCCAAACCATTCCCTGATTCTATGATTCCCCCTTGGAAAGGTGCCCTGGCACCTTCTAGCCATCCCTCCTTGGCCCCTCAGTGTCTAGATTTCTGTCCCCTCTTCAGGGTTTCACATTGTCTTATGATTTCTTACCTCTATTTCTCACGTCTCTCCACAGGCTTTCAGCCCCTGTTCTCCATTATCCTCTGGTTCACCCCTGCCTCTCTCAGCACATGCCCCAGCACTGTTCCAAGGCTTTGCTTATGGACACTTGTCGCGGTCACCGGCGACAAGTCCTCCGGAAAGGATCCTTCTGCCGACGCGTAATTCTTGTGACCTGGAGCCGCAGGTCTTCTTCGCGGTCTGCCGGGTCCCGGGTTTCGGCACCACTTGTCGCGGTCGGTCTTTCGCGCGACAACCTCCGCCGGCAGAGGATCTCTCCCCCGGGAGCCTCGCCTCATCGTCTCTCCCCGCAGACGTCCTCCGGTCCGTGGGCTGAGAGACGGGGCGAGCTCTCTCGCCGATCGGGGGAGCACCGACAGAAGCGGTGGAGAGTAGAGAGGGGAGGCTCAGGCAGCGTGGGGTTCCAAGGCTATCTTTATTATCCTGGCGGCGGCGGGGTCCCGGGACCGCCGCGCCCGGCCACCACCACGTCTTGGCCGAAGCCCGTCACAAAATGGAGGAGCACATATTTATACAGAGGGGGCGGAGTACAAACGGTGGGGTGAGGTACAGAGGTCCAGTGGGGAGAGGGACAAGGGATCAGGAGAGCCGCGGGGATTGGGAGAGGGGAGGGTGCTTCGGCGGGGTGAAACCGCCTCCACACCCTTGAGAGGGAGGGAGTGTTGGCGCGGCAACTAAAAGACCAGCCCGTCACAGACACTTTCTGATCCGTCATCTTTTGGTTTGTGTCTCCATCACCCAGACTTGAGGGCTCCTGTATTTCTCCACTGACAGCATCCTTATAGATAACTCTGCTTTTTCTTTCCTTGGCGTTTGCTTGTGTTATCCTCAGTCTTCCTGGAGTCCTGTTCCTTGATGCTTTTGTCTTTATTCCAAGGGTCATTTCCTCCCCTGAAGCGGAATAATATCCACTGTCTGGAGCAGTCTGTCCTCTTTGGAATTCCCTTCTGGCCATTTGCAGAAGGATGGACTCACCCTTGCCACTTCACACCCATGGGAGTCACCTACCCTGAGGTTACCTGTAGCTGCTGTTCTTGTTCTGCCTGTGCTGTCATTTCACTTGTGAGGTGAATTATGTCACCTGGAGCATGTTTGTCTCTAGTTCTGCTGCAGAAAGATCACCCCCATTTACATTCCTAGTGATTTGTAGGAGAGCTTTTTCTGGCTTTCCTGAGGTCAATGCAGAAACCACCAGGCATGGCCATGTGAGCTCTGAAGCAGCGCTGCCGCCAGCAGCACATTGGCTGAGGAACGTGCCGGCTCAGGTTTCTCTGCACTGAGCTGCTCTAATTAAACCAGCCACACTTAATCATTTGTGGATAGATGTGGAAATGTTTTAATTCAATTTAAATGTGCAGTTATAAGCTGTTATTGAAGCTGATTTTTCCCTCTTTCTTTGATTTCCCATTTCCTTTATGTATTAATGACCTCTGTATATGTTCCCCCTTCGATGTTTGTTGTGCAGCAGCCACTATCTATTAACCTAGTTTCTGAAATCATCTCCTTTAAAATTTATCAGTAGGTAAAAGATTTAACAGAAAAACAACAAAATGTAAGGAAGCAAGCCAGAAGCTTTCATGGTTGCCAGGAGGCATCTTTATTCCAAGCTCATAATTTATGAAGCTTGTGGTTGTATGTGGTTGTATTCTGGTTGTGAATGAATTTGTAGCATAGTTATATCTGTCCAGTGAGCTGTTGGTGTGAGAAACACTTTGTCAGACTGTCAGTTAGACAGTATTAATTACATTTCTCATCATTTTCCAGTCCCCATTTTTCAGGAAGATGTTAAACGGTAGTAAAATGCACAGTAAACACACTGATCAATTTACTTTTTTTGTTTCCCCAACGGCTTAGGGAAAGCACCGGTTTTTTCAGTACTTTTGAATGTTTGACAAAACCTACCACTCACCATGGTACTATGTGTGGTACTATGAACTAGCAGTAGGCAGTTTTGAAGAGCCTGGTGTGTGCTTCAATAATATTATTGGAGAGTGGTTTGTTAGTCTTGAAATCAAGCATTCCAAGCACAAACCCAGAGAATGGATCAGGAGCAGCCCTGGGGAGAAGGACTTGGGGCTGTTGGTGGACGAGAGGCTCAACCTGCCCCGGCCATGGGCACTGAGCCCAGAAACCCCCCCTGTGCTGGGCTGAGCCCCTGGCGTGGGCAGCAGGGGAGGGGGGATTCTGCCCCTCTGCCCCGCTCAGGTGAGACCCCACCTGCAGAGCTGCCCCAGCCCTGGGCAACAACAGCAGAAGGACATTGTGCCAGTCAGTTTGTGGCTGTGCTGGGTGGTGTGTGGCTGTGCTGGTTGCTGTGTCACATGTGTGTGGCTGTCCGGTGGTACAGCTTATGGTTGCGATATTTTGCTCCTGTTTCCAACATTACACTTTGTCTGTGTTTACATGCTGAACACTTTCCTGAATTTGTGGGGTGTCTTAAGGATGTCTGCTCACACGACCCACATTAGTTGTGCCTCTCAAAGGGGTTAACTTCAGAAATTCCCGTCATCCAGTCATGACCTTGCTAGATGTTAGAGCAGTCAGGAGATGCACGTCCTCAGCACCTGTGGAGGTGCTCCCCCCAGCAGGGACCTGCGACTGGCCTGAGCTGTGGTGTGGCTTCAGGGATGAATCACTGACCGCTCTGTGCAGGCTGGACCCCATCACATTTCGGAGTGGCTGTGGTAGGCAGCAGGTCAGAGCCCACCAGGGAGGGTGACCATGACCATATCTGACCACAGGACTGATCTGACTGAGTGTGGTGGTTTGAAGAGACTGAGTTGATGGACAGGGTTTTAGACCAATCGCTTCTCGCAATTTTGCATATAAAAGGCACTGGCGCGGGGAAGTCAGCCCTCTTCTGGTTTCCGGTCCCTCACCCGGAGGGGTGGCGGGGGCAGGGCCCTCCGCGCCGGGTCGAGCCGAGCCGAGCCCCTGCCGTCTCACCACCCCTCTTTGGGGTTGAGGCACGGCACCCCCCGAGGCGCTGCAAGACCCCTCAGAGCCCGTGAGCAGCTGAGAAACAACTATAGCTGTGGCAGAGCCGAGACCACCCGGAGCTGACAGGCTCCCCTCCCCCACTCCATGTGGCGGTGCACAGACCCGGCGGGAGCCGGGACAGTTTCCTACCACCAACGCAGCGGACATCGAACAGCTCGCAGCATAAAGGAAAAGAGGCTTTTCTTTCCACCGCAAAGCCCGAAAAGAAAGCAGCCCTTCGACCTGGAGGCTGCAAGGTCAGAGAGAAAGAGAAAGCAAGTCATGGGTTTGATGGAGACTGAAAAAGAGGGCGGCAGCGTGTCTTTCGCGTGCAGCTTAAAAAGGCTTCTGGCACACTGTGGTGAGAGACTATAATGTCACAAACTGTTTTATTTCTCGGTCAAAGACATGGGGGGAAGAGAATTCCATGTGTAGCCTGCTGAAGAGAAATGTGGCCACGCCAGGTCACTTAGGGGCTGTAAGAGACTTTTAAGAGAGTTGTTGCTTTTCAGGCTGGAATTTGTTTATCCTTAAAAAGAATACCCCATGCATGGCTTATGACAGCAGTTGTGGGAAGACTGCAGAATTCATGAGAGAAATATATTTCACGGCAGCAGATTTCTGGGCGTGTGTTTGCTAGTGGCAGTTTGAAACACCACCCTGGAGCAGAAGAAAGCTCTTTTTCTTTCAAATATGGAAGAGACTTAAGAACTGCAATTCTGACCTAAAATCACGTGTGTTATCCTTTGTGCGAGTTGGCAGATAAGTGGGGGAGGTGTTAGAGGGAAAGGGGGAGTTTGCTTTAATTTTTATCATTATCATTCTTTTATTACCTTTAATTCTGTTAGTAATAAACTTCTTTATATTCTTTAAAGTTTTGAGCCTGCTTTGCCCTTCTTCTAATTCTTATCTCACAAAAAGATGAAAACTAAACCACCACACTGGGCTGTAGTGGAGCTGTGTCAGGGCTGTCCGTGGGCTCAGTCCTCTTTGGAGCAGTGGGTCTGCAGTCGAGGACTCTTCCTGTGGGTTGGGATGCCCAAGGGAACTCGTGGAGGCTGAGAGCCCTTGCCTCAGTGTGTGAAGGATTCCATATCTGGACTAAGTGTTCTAAAATCTTTAGAGTTCTCAAGTCAGATGGGCAGCACCAGCTCCATTTGACATCACGAATTTGTATTCAAAGGCTGGCCAAGCTTTAATTGATTTATCTGCTTTAAATGGCTTATAAAATAAACATCATTTGAATGTATTATTTCATAGTGTCATAGACTCATAGAATCTCCTGAGTAGGAAGGGGCCACAAGGATCATCAAGTCCAACTCCTGGCCCTGCACAGGATACCTCAACAATACCACCCTGGGCATTGTTGTCCAAATACTCCTGGAGCCCTGGTAGCCTTGGGGCTGTGACCATTCCCTGGGGAGCCTGGTCAGTGCCCAACCACCCTCTGGGGGAAGAACCTTTCCCTAATATCCAGCCTAAACCTCCTCTCGCAAAATTTTATAAGATTCCATGACAGAGGCCAAGCACTGTCTCTCAAGAACAGCTTGGAGATGCTGCAAAGCACTGGAGCTCTTGGGGAAAATTCATCCCCAGTTGAAGCTGAGGCACATCCGCCACCATAGTCATGTGTGAGCACTCAGCTATGGCCCAAACTGATTCTGAATGGCCCCAGGCACCTCCAGAGTGGCCTTCAGATTGTGTCACATCCCAGTGTTGATGCTGACAGGCCCTTCCCATCCTTCCTCTGCAGCCTGCTGAGCTGGCTGTGATGTAGGTAACCTGTAACCTGTCTTATTTGACAATTATATGATAATTAATTGTCCTGTACTATTGGTCTGCTGTGTCCCAGTGTGACCTCTTGTGTTCCAGTCAGAGTTCAGCAGTGGATGTGGGTGTTGCTTCTACTGCTTGGAGGATGTGGTGTGGGAGAAGATGCAATGCAGTTTGAACCAGGTGAGCACTGGGCTGCTGAAGAAAGTCACACTCTCTCCTGTGACATCACAATGCGTCAGGATCTGCCTGAGAGCAAGAAAGAATAATTTTTCCCTACTTTATAGGTTAACCTCATTCATTTGATGTTTGTATCTTTGCTACTTACCTAGCTATTAGATAAAGCTCTAAACCAACTTCTAATAAGAGCGCTGTGTAAAAAGGGGGAAAAAAGCCAAAGTGACTAAATAATTTCTCTTGATAAAAGTGACAAGATCGTCACCTCTGTGTTACTTTTGCCATAACTTCACCTTTGCAGTTAAATAACTAAGCATGGGAAAAAATGGCACTATAAAATATTTGTAAAATCTTTGCAAATGTTGACTTTAAAAATAAAAGCTCTATTATTTGAATATTGAGGTGAACTGTGGCCTCAGAATAGAATATGCACGAGCGATGGAGGCACAGCAAGAGAAGGAATGCTTTGATAGTTTCTGCCTTCCTTGGTAAGGAGAGACTGTATGATGTGATAAAGGCTTTTAGAACAGGTTCTTAAATCAGTTTTCCTCATGCAATTTAACAACATCATTTTAGGTACCTTGTTCTGTTGGCTGTTACAACCAATGGACCTTAATGCTTTTCCTCCCTTCAGTTTTGGGTCTCTACATGAGCTTCCCCACTGCCATGACCTGGCTTATCTGCATGGTATGGCTTTAACTTCAATCTAACAGCAAACTAGAGCTGCTGAATGCAGAAATAGGGTTCTAAGTTAATGACTTGAGGACACATGAAAAGATCATTTATTCGCTTTCTAAATCAGCTCTGCCATAAAATTTGCAAGGTAAAAACTGCAGGGTTATACTTTCTTTCAGAAATGCTCAGCATGGCTGTGGTAACTCCTGGGGTCTGAGCTGCTGCTGGTTTGTCCACACAGACAAAACAGCAGCTTTTTTATTTGTAATTGAAACAATACCTACAAAAATTCAGCGTTTACTTGTTATTTTGTAGCATACTAAGTCAGAGAACGGAGTTGTGCTGGTCATGCTGGGTGAAAGCTTTTTAGCAATTTGAAATCCTTAATTGCTAGGAATTCAAGAGCTATTTGTTTATTTGCTTGGCATTTTGTGTCTGATTTGTGTGACTTTATCTTAGTTCCATGTCTAATCAGTTGTGACCTCAGTGTTATATCATGGATTGACCTGCATTAATTAGTCTGTCTTCACAAACTGCCGGCCTGCAGGGTGAAGCTAAACTGGTGTATCACTAAATTCTCTGCCTGGAAGCTGGGTCTGTTAAATAAAACTTTTTTGACTTGTTTTTTTTTTGTTTTTTTTTTTTTTTTAAGCACTCAGCCACAGCCATGTACAGTTTAAGCCTAATTCATCTGTGGAGTGAGCTCTACCAGAGAGCAAACTCCCATGTGAGCATCTGTGGCTGCCAGCCCAGGTGAACTGTCCCTTCTGGCCCTGTCCAGTCCAGGTCACTGGGCAGGGCTGTGGTCCTGCCTGGAAGCAGAGGAACTTACTCCCCAGCCTGTCCTAACAGCAAACATTCAGGAAGGGAGCATGGATTAACACCTGGGGCAGTTTTAGTTGGCAACCAGTATTGATGGCATTTGCTTATCATAGAATCATTAGCATTGTAAAAGACCTTCAGAACCATCACATCCAATTTTTAAGTTAATCCCCCCATGCCCACTAAACTGTATCCCCAAGTGTTATGTCAACTCATTTTTTGAACACTTTCAGGGTTGGTGCCTCCCCCACTGCCCCTACTGCCCCCACTGTTCTAACCCTTTACCACTCTTCCAGGGAAGAAATTCTTCCTGATGTCCAACCTAAACCTCCCCTGGCCCAGCCTGAGGCCGTTCCCTCTCCTCCTGTCCCTGTTCCCTGGGAGCAGAGCCCGACCCCCCCGGCTGTCCCCTCCTGTCAGGGAGTTGTGCAGAGCCACAAGGGCCCCCCTGAGCCTCCTTTTCTCCAGGCTGAGCCCCTTTCCCAGCTCCCTCAGCTGCACCTGGTGCTCCAGACCATTCTCCAGCTCCGTTCCCTTCTCTGGACACGCTCCAGCCCCTCAATGTTTCTTGTATGCCAATTACGCACTCAAGACAGTAAAGATTGAGATTCTCTATGATTTGTGTGGCAAATGTTTCGTTGAAAAGACCCAGTTGTCACTAACTTCACCATTCTCCAAGCCTTGACAGTTCATCTAGGCATTCAAATATGGATTTTGGATGATGGCATAATGAAAAGAAAACCCCATTTTGGAACTTCCTTTGCCACACAGCAGTTTAATGTAGTTTGAATTTTACTGCTGCATAATTCTCCTCACGTAACTCTGGAAGTAATAGTGCATCAGGATTAATAAATCTCGGCTTTTGGTCTAGGTTATGGCAAGTAATTCCCTGGGACTTCTGACAGGAATGCCTCACCAGCAGCACTGCATCCTCAGGCAGGGGCTTTGTGACATCATGGTCGTGTTTCTGAGCTTTCATCAACTACATTTATTTCCTGGATTAGAGTCAGGATTTTTGATCATTTTAGGAGAAATTGGTTCCTGTCACCTGTGGCTGCCTGATAGAGCAGATAAAACAGACCTGTCCAACATAAGTACTCAGGCAGCTTCAAGAAGAAAGGGATGTGGCTTGTGGGCAGTAAGGGCTCTGGGTTAATTAAATTAGAAATTTCCTGGTTTGGCATGGTGTCAAGTTATGAAGATTTTACAGGTTTTTACTGCCTGTAGTAGAAGTGTCAGTTTTGGAATGTATTGAACTAGCCCTTGTGATTATCCTCAGAAACTATTACCATGTCCCACAAGGGGGTTCCTTTCCTCTGGCCACCAGAACTTTTACTGCTGGCATGTTTGCTCCTCAGCTCTGCACATATTTAGTTTTGAGACTTTAGGTTTAATTTGCAGGCCTGCTCCTCAAAGGGAGCCTTTTTGGAGCTGTAAGATGAGCATGTGTAACACAGAATTCCAGACTAAAATCCTGTAATCTCTGCAGTTCTGTTTTTGCAGAGGTTTATTGGAATTGTTTTATTGTTCCTTGCTGCCACCAGAGAGCAAAGTGCAGCTGGTATCAGCATTTCTGAGGGACTTTTGTCTCAGCAGAGTATTTTGTTCTCATGCTTTGAAGATAATGAAGTGAGTCATTGTCTTTACATCTCATGTGACTTATTACAGACATACATTGCTAATGCTTTCCAAGGAAAAAAACAGACCTTTTGTTCAGACTTGTGGCTTTGAACTAGTGGGCTGGTTGGGAGTTTGCTTAACTAGAGAGTTGCTTTGATTTGCTCTTTTAATCTATGTACTGAGAGCACTTCAGCAGACAATGGAGCTCATAGAATGTTTTTGACCAGTTTCATAGGAATACCTCTACTTTGGCATCAAAGATGAATAAATTCAACAGCAGCTTTTAGTCTACAAGGGTACATTAATGTTTTGTTCTCTTTCTGAAAGCATGAGGTTCGTCTGCACTGGGTGCAGGTCAGGAGCTCTGATAAAGGAGTAGATTTGACATCTTGAAGAAAAAAATTGTCAGTTTGTCAAGCTTTGGGAGAATCGAAAACTGCCTAGACTGACCATCAGTACACATGGTGCTGTAACATCTCCAACCCACTCCGTCATGAGCATTTCATAGAATCACAGAATTGTTTAGGTTGGAAAAGACTTTTAAGATCATCAACTCTGTGTCCCTAAGTACCACATTCACATGTTTTTCAAACATTTCCGGGGATGGTGACTCCACCAATGCATTGGGCAGCCTGTGTCAGGGCTTGACAACCCTTTCCATGCAGAATTTACCCCTAATATCCAACGTGAATCTCCCCTGGCACGAGTTGAAGCTGTTTCTCTCCCTGTCCTTTGTTCCCTGGGAGAAGAGCCTGACCCCCACCTGGCTGCACCCTCCTGTCAGGGAGTTGTGGAGAGCAAGAAGGTCCCCCATGAGCTTCCTTTTCCCCAGGCTAATTTCTCCAGGCTAATTTGACATATCTACTAATGACATACTTCATCTTTTGCCATGGAGATCACAAAGTGGAGTTATAACAAGAAGTAAAATAAAAGGAAAATACAGGTTAGATATTTGTCTTAAGCCAAAGGATTTGCTTCTAAGGGCAAGTACCAAATTACTGCCAAGCATAGGATGAGATGTGTGGAGGAGGAAGGAGTCCTGTGAGCTCCAAACAACGGTAGAGACACTTGTGCTGGAACAGAAAATGCTCGTAACCCTTGTTGGATGCTCCATGGTCACAGCAGTGAAGAGTTGTTCTGCAGAGGACAGGGAAGAACAGGACCATTATCCAGCCCCCATAATAAACACATTTCTCAATGATAAGTCCTCCTTGCCCACAGTAGCAATTCTTTACCTGGTCCATGTTTAATGCCAAACATAATGGCCTTTTGTTAATCTTGCTCCAAATCAGGATTGTCAGTAAGGGTTTTAAGCTAGGAAAGGCTGTTTGAAATGCTGCCTGTGCCTGGTTTAGTGTAGAGAAGGGTGAGAACCATGGGGCCACCAGATTACCTCTTGGAATGAACTGTGTGGTTCATACAGGGAGAAATCCCTTCTAGGACTGAAGACTGCAATTCCCACAGTTTTCATGGACCACTAGGAAAACGGAATTGTACATATTTTGTTCTCAGAATACATGTATCACATCTCTGTAATAGTATGATATTAATTGAATCTTAGTTTCTTGGCTGTAAGAGGTGCTGGGATCCAGCACACAATTGGCTCTATGCATTAATGTCTGTTAGAACCACAGTGAAATTTGGAATGAATTGGTTGGAGTTTACGAGATTTGAGTTGTTTCTGGTAGGTTTTGTGTTGAAATCTCCCTCTTTTGTGAGGAGATATTTCTGCCAGATTATAGGAGGTGATGCTGGTGACATGGTGTGGCATGAGTCACACTGTGTTTTAAACTTCACAGTGAGGTGTGGGTCAGTATATTCATTGTCTGAAAAAGAGATGAGCAGTGAGGTGACATAATCCAATGTTCTGTAGGGCAGATGTGAGGATTTACAGGAAGCCATCGTGCATGACTGAATAGTTAACATACAACAGAAGTAAACCCTGGGAGAAACTCTCCTGGCTTTTCCACAAGATGAGAAGCTATGCTGGCCATCACCACTCAGGAGCAAAATATTGGAGTTTATGATGTTGCAGAGCATTAGCTTATAAAATGTCAGACATTAACAAAAATAGAGGACAGAGAACATTATGCTGCTGTTTTGTACAATGATAGTGATTCACCTGTGCTCAGGATACGGAAGGCATGCAGTTCTGTTCCTCTTGTCTTCAAGACATTTCTTTAGAGAAGGGGGTGTCAAGCCCTGGCACAGGGTGTCCAGAGCAGAGGGGGAGTCTCCATCCCTGGAAATGTTCAAAAACTATGTGGATGTGGCACTTGAGGACATGGATTAGTGGTGAGCATGGTGGTGGTGCTGAGTAGATGGTTGGACTCAGCGATCTTAGATGTCTTTTCCAACCTCAACAATTCTGTGATTTTTGGAGAGGATATGTAGGATGTGGGGAGGGCCTGGGGCCGGTGACAATAATAAAAAATATTTTTCATAATCAAAAGCATAGCAGAACTGCCATTGCAAGAATGACTGAGCGGGCTGGAACTCTTCAGCCTGGAGAGATGATTTAAAGCAGATACTGGATCTGAAGTGGCACAAAGCCACTGAATAGGAACTGATTGTTTGCTGTCTCTTCCTGCACTGCACGAGCTTGGGCTGCTAGTGAGGCTGTGAGGAGCTGGCTTCAACGCAGATGGAGGAGGCGAGGATCCTGGGAATAGGCACTGTATCCGTGGGATGCTCGAGGATGTTGCGCCTACAGAAAGTTAAACGGGAAAAAAAGCAGGCTGAGCAAGTACTTCAGAGATGTTTCGAGCTTTACCAAAGGACAAATTATGACAGGCTTGGGTTATTCTGGGGGCTGAGAGTTGAAGTAGAGGGACTTGCAAGGGAGGATTCTGTGCTGCCTCTTTGCTCAGCATTTGCTTATAGGCACCATTGGAGACAGGATATCCTGCTGGACAGACCTGACTGTGTGTCTTGGTTTGAAAGACAGGTGTCTGCCAAGGCAGGAACCTCCCTTGGAATAGAAAATGTGACCTTCTTCCCTCCAAATTATTGTAACTTTGAAATTAAGGGGCTTTCAGGCAAAGATATGGGAAAAGGAGTAACAGTTCTTTACTAGTATAGGTATATGTGTAACAAGGCAAACAAACAGCACCGGCAGCGACACCAACAGAACCAGAGCCCGGTCCCGCCCTCTCTCGGCTGCCGCCCCTTCCCCTTGGGCGCAGTTCCGCTCACGGCCAGCAGGGGGCGCTGGGGGCTCCCGGCCGGGCAGGGCGGGTGCGGCCACTCTCCCGCGCCTGCAGGGGGCGCTGTGCCGCGAGCTCGGCCACCTCTCCCCACACGGGGCNGGGAATGGCGGGTGAGGCAGCGGGAGAGAGAGAGAAGGGGCTTTGCTTTACAGACTCACAGGGGGCAGCCAGGCTCAGTGCCACTTGGGAAGCTGAATGGACTGCAGCAGGAACCTCGGAACGGCAGCTGAAAGGGCAGAGACGGGCACACCCGGGGGGCAAAAAAAGTGTAGCAAAAACTCCGGAGCCATGCCAGGAGCCGCAGGAGCCATGCCAGGCCCGAAGCAGCTGCAGAAAGCAGCGGGGCTGGGCAGCGTCAGGCAGGCTTCCACAAGCAGCTGCCCCAAGCAGCTGGGAGATGGTCCTTCCGGGAGGGCAAGGGGGTCAGGGTCCCCTTCCCTGTGAGGTCGGGTGTTGGAAAGGTCCCAGTTCAACAGCTGTTCTTGCGAGCAGAAGCTTACCCAAGTAAGGAGAAGGCAGTGCAGGACAGAACTCCGTGGTGGCAGTGAATTCTCCCCACAGCCGCAGCTCAACAGGCTCACCTCCGATCCCGAGAGCGAGGGAAGAGCTGAGCCCAACCCCTGACCCCCAGCCAAAATCTCACAGTATCTCTGCACTTCCCAAGAGAAAGCCCCCCGAGCTAAGGGACGGTAGCAAACTGCACCTTTCCCCCTCCTCCTCCTTCCAGCACATCTTTTGTCTCTTAAGTATCGTTAACCATGTCTCAGGCAACAAATGGGAGAAAACTCCCTGAGAGAAAGAAAGGAAAAATCCTAACCTCCAACAATGTGCTTATTGCCAGGTAGTACCTCTGTGACAGACTTCACACAGTCGCTTTATCACTATTGCATAATTTTCTCCTCCATGTGGGCGTTGCTGCTTTTCCTGACTCCTGTGTCAGCCAGTCTTGACTCCCTCTGTAGGCAGTGGAACACAGTGGCCCCGGTGAGGTACCTGGCAGGTGTTTGCGGCTCCAGGACCTCTGGGGACACACAGATGTTATTGGTGACTCAGAAGTTTTCGGGCTGGTGGCCAACAGGCGGTCAGGGTGCTAGGGCTGTGCTTTGCCCTGGCACTGCAGCCTGTGTGAATCCTCTGGTTTCGTGTCAGCTGTCAGGGTACCTGAGTCATAGAACCACAGGATCTCCTGAGTTGGAAAGGACCCACAGGAATCTGGCCCTGCACAGACACCCCAACAATCCCACCCTGGGCATCCCTGAGAGCAGTGCCCAAACGCTCCTGGAGCTCTGGCAGCCTCGGGGCCGGGACCATTCCCTGGGGAGCCTGGGCAGTGCCCAGCACCCTCGGGGGGAAGAACCTTTCCCTGAGCTCCATCCCAAGCCCTGACACAGCTCCAGCCGTTCCCTGGGCTCCTGTCCCTGTCCCAGGGCAGAGCTCAGCCCCTGCCCCTCCGCCTCCCCTCGGGAGGAGCTGCAGCCCCCGAGGAGCCTCCCCTCAGCCTCCTCTGCTCCAGCTGAACGAGCCAAGTGCCCTCAGCCACTCCTCAGCCCCTTCCCCAGCTCCGTGTCCCTCTTTTGGACACTCTCCAACAGCTTTGGATCCTTCTCATCTTGTGGTGCCCAAAGTGCCCCCAGCGCTGGAGGTGAGGCTGCCCCAGTGCAGAGCAGAGCGGGACAATCCCTGCCTTCGACTGAAGTGACTAAAGGAGTTGTTGCGCGTGGGATTGATCTCAGACCTCCATTTTTGAGGGATGGGCTTTTTTCACTAATACACTGTGTTTCAGACCTTAATAAACATCTCTAGGCATTGCCAGAGGTAATGAGTGATAATGAGTTAATGAATCAGCTTTAACTCTAGTAAATGTCAGAAGTTCTTCTAGACTTCAGCACCTCACCTGCTTCCTTTGAATGGTGAGATTATGTGTTTCTTTTTCATCGGTGTTCCAGACCTCATTATTTCTAGAAAGTCAAAATTAAGCAGTCTTACTTTTTTTTCCCCCAATTGCAAAATTACCTATGTTGAATTGGTACCTGTCATGCTGGCAAGAACATTGGATTGTGTAAGTTTTAATGAGGTATCTTGCTTTAGAAGTTTGCAACATAATCTACTTTTGGGTTGACTCAAACTGGGAACCATTTGGAAATGGAATGGACCTCTTACGGGAATGAATTAAAACTACCTTCTTGCCCAGAGTTGCTGTCAGTGAGTTCTGCTGTTTCCCTGCACCCCCAGCTGAGCTTCCCTGGAGTGAGCACAATTACCCCGTTCCTGCTCCCAACCTGTTCCCTTCTAACACCACAAAGATGTCCTTAGGTATTTTTCTAGAAACAATTACGTAATATTTGATGCAGAGTAAGAAATTGAACTTATGAACTGTCTGCTGTCTGCCATGTCAATCAAATAAAAACAACTATCTTTTACTACAGTCTGCTTTATTCCTCTTTTTTTGTTTTTCTGTTGGAATTCTGTATACAGGATAATTAGTTATGAACAACTAATATCTGTGAGCAACTATGAAGAGCAAGCAGAACCACTGCTGCTGGAATCCAGCATCCACGGCTTCTGTATGTCTATGTTTTATCTGAAAGGTCTTGCAGTACAGGTCGTTGGTTCTCAAATTAGACACTTGAAACAACAACTTCCTTTGGTCGCAGAAGGAGATGAGCTTCCTGCCCAGAGGCTGTTTCTGGAGAAGCCTCTCTCTATGTAAAGAGAAAAAGAATTTATTCAGTGTGAAATTGCAACCTTCTTGCTCAAACATCTGCTTCTTGTCAGAAATTCAGTTCTCATAAATAGGTTGTGTTTAATGCATGTTCTGCAGTAAATCTGCTGGATGGGACTTGGAGCAACCTGGTCTAGTGGAAGATGACCCTGCCCATGGCAGGGGGTGGAACTGGATGGGCTTTAAGGTCCCTTCCAATCCAAACCGTCCCATGATTCTATGATTCTGTGATAATCATGTCTCCAAACAGGATTTGGAGTACCTTGAATGCATAAGCTATATTTTCCCATATCTATTTGTTGAGAGAATATGATGAGATGAACTGTGAACTATAAGTATTTTCCATTAATTTATTGAAATTGTAATAGAACAGGTGATATTCCTGTAGCACTGAATTTGAGAAATTAAACCATTACAGAATTAGCATTTCACCTTTTTGAGGTGTGATATATTTTATCTTACTCCATCACTGATTTATTTTTGATGTAGGGCGGGCAGGGAGAGGAAGGTTTCAATAGGTACAATCTTTGAGGGACTCTAAAAATACCTTCCTCAACATGTATATATTGAAAAAATAAGATAATAAGCAGTATATTTGTAACTAATTGCTGTATTTGTCCTGCTGAGGGAGCAAGAAGTGCTAAAAACTGGCTCACATTTCTCTTTTCCTCTGAGATTTTTAGTAATGAGAAAAACTTCCTTGTCCGGGTAAAATGCAAATATTTCTATGATAAATGTAGTTTTGTGGAATGATTACGTGCTGTCTCAGAACTTACAGTTATATAGCTTTTCTTTTTTCACCTGAAATTTTATCATTTTTGTTAAATAACCTCCTTCTGTTTCAAGAAGAAATGTATATTGACATGCTAAACATCTCTTTCCTAACTTAATTTATATGAACGTGTGGGAACACATCTTCTGGGATGCCTTCAGTCCAGCAGCTGGTTATTGATGAGTCTGTTCGTGCCTGGAACCAGGGCCAGCCACCCCCTTGGAGGGGTGTGTGGAGGGAGCTCAGCTGACTGAGAGACACAAAACTCGAGGGGGGATTTTCCCCCGACCTGTGTGACTGTCCCCATTTGCCACCTGAGTGACAGTGTGGTGGTTGTGGTGGAACAAAAGAGATCTATTCCTCAAAGAGCTGTTTGCAAAGAGCTACAACATCTCACAAGTGCTTAACCCAGGAGTTACCACATCTAAAACTGCACATTTTTCAGAGCAAGTACGTGATGTACCTGTAACTGCCTGGCCTCTTTGAACTTTGCTCTACATTTGTTGTGGTGCTCAGTCTGTCCCGTACTGAAAACTTAAATGACAAACAGGTTGGGGCAAAAAGGTCTTTAGTTCTTCATACTCGGTGAGGTCAGTGCATCCAACCAAGTGCATGTGCCAGCAATGTTGTCACCTGGATCTAAACCAGCTACCTCAGGTGTGCTCTGCAGGCAGCAAAAAGCTGATCACATAGGCACGTTTTGACACGGAGAATGACAGAATCCTGGGATATCCTGAGTGGGAAGGGACCCACTCAGTCCATGCTGCATCTAAGTCTTGCAGCCAAGACTGGACTGGTTGTATAAGAAGCCTAAAATGAACGGGTTCTGTGTGAATTCTTGCAGTAATGATGTCAGATGAAGTTAAAAAAATTCACAGAAAGTTCACAGCAACTTGACACCATGAGAACAGGGTGCAGACCAATGGAGCCCCTAGGAAGAGAACATCAGAAATCCCTATTTTGTTAACAATTGTTCAAACAGATTGATGCAGAAACTGTAATTGAGTGTAAGGTAAATAATAACTTGGTGGTAGCTGATAGGATGAAAACACAGCCTGAAGTTACCTTAGATTACTATAATGCTAAAAAACAGTCCCTCAGGGAAATTTGTCTGTGTGAATGAGGGTGTAATGAGCTGGATCAAGACACCAGATACACATTAAGAATTACATGATGGAAGTGTGAGTGACCAATCACCTGTTTCTGTCATTTTTCTGTGTTGCCTTTTTGTATACAAGCCTGTGCTTGTTTCCCAGGTGTGCCAGCATTGTGAGGGGCCTGGCATCCTGTTCTGCAGAATGGTGTTAAAACCATTGCTGCGTGGGTTGGCCCTTGCACACGGGGTGACAGAGCCCTGCTTTAGGGACACAGAAGTGTGAGGCAGTGGAGGAGAAACTCATCAAACTGCCAGTGCTTGTGAGCTTTTTATACTTTGCAGGTTTGAATGTGACTCCAAAGGGTGTTTTTTTGTTTTCAATCTGAGTGTTTCAGAAAATTTTCCATTTATGTTCAGAGGACACAATGTTTAATAGAAAAACAGTACTTTCATTGAAAGGGGAATGAATATGTTGCCCTGTCGTACCAGGGGCACTTAGAATGACAAAAGTGCAACAAGAAAGGCGTTGTTCAACAGGCAGGAAGCCGAGGAAGCAGGAGCCCTGCAGGATGTAAACCACGTCAATGTGGGCTCTGTGGTGTCTGCTCTGTGGCTCACAGGAGCAGGTGCGATGCATATCCGGGGAGCCTGGGGAGGTGGGACATGTTTGTAGGGTTATGAACACCACAGAGCCTGTTTATGTTTTAGAAGGATGTACATTAAGGAAAAGTTCTTTCAGAAACATTTCTGAAATAAAAACTGTGATAGAAGTATATGCTTTAAGTCAGTTCACCACTGTAAACGAGCTTTTGGGATAACCTGGTGTGATCTAAGTGGGTTGTTAAGCTTTGCCAAAAATTCCTAGCTTGAAGTTGTCATCTATCCTATGAAACCAAACCATTTCACAAAGGCTTTCTATCACATTTTTCTCAAAAGTAAGGCTGATGTTACAGTTAACAAGGAAATAACGTTATCACTTCAGAAAAACCCAACAACTTAAGCAGAGCACAATCAAACCTCAAGCTTTATTTCTTAAAATATTCCTGAAAATTATTTCACAGTTGTTTTTGACTGTTGTCATGGTTTGACACTGGTTAAAACGCTAGGCACCTACGAAAACTGTTCACTCACTCTCCTCTGCTATAGCTGAGCAGAGGAGGGGAAAAAAACAAAGGGCTCATGAGTTGAGATAAGGATTGGGAGAAAATACTCTAAGGGCAAAACAGGCTCAAATGTAAAGGTATAAATTAAATTTATTATTAACAGAGTCAGAGGAGGATAATGAGAAGTAAAATAAACCTTTTAAACACCTTTTTCTTCCCAGCCCCTCCCTCTTTCCCACCGACAGTGCAGGGACATAGGGCGTGGCAGGGGGCTGGGGTGGTTCGGTCCGTTCGCTACCGAGATCTTTTTCAGTTCGCTCAGGGAGAAGAGTCTCTTTTTTCTGCCGTGAGTCCCCCCCACAGGCAAAACAGTTTTCCCAGAACTGCTGTGATGTGGGTCACTGGTTCACGGGGTGCGGTTTTTTAAGGATAGGCTGCTCTAGTTTGGAAGCAAGGGCCCTCTCTCTTTCTTCGGGTCTCCCACTGGATTACAGCTTCTTCTGGCCTCCGCTCACTCTGGCATGGGCACCTTTTCTACGGGCTGCGAGTGGATTTCTGCGCTCCCCGTGGACTTCATGGATTACAGGGGGACAGTTTGTTTTACTATAGTCTTCATCACAGCTTGTAGATGAATTTTGACTCCGGTATTTGGAGGACCTCCTTCCCCTCTTTCTTTTCACTGACCTTGGTGCTGCCATGTTGACTTTCTCCACATGTCCTCACTTCCTCTTCTTTCTCCGACTAGAAGAAAAATTGCTGCTCATAGGTATCATTGTCAATAAGTTTCATTAATTCAAAGATTCTTGCAGCATCTCGCAGCACCAAGAAGTTTATTTCATCTAGGTTCTGCGTCGGGGAGTTGCGCGCCATGTTTCTGCTGCCGGCCATGCGGCCCGGCCACGACTGCGTGGGCGGTCGCGGCTGCTGCGCCGGCGCCATTCAATGCCTCTCTTCATGCGGGGGCGGAAAAGGAGAAGCCTCCGCTGCTGTCCCTGCCCTTCTGCCCACAGCACGGCTGGCTAAGGGCAGCCAGGCAGATAAAGCTCACCACGGGCCACACCGAGATGGCAGTGGCCACGGTGGCCGCATAGTCACACGCAGCACCAGGATCGCCACTGACGGCGACGCCTTGCCATCCCTTGGAAAAAACTGCCTTTGCACTGTTCTGATTTCCTTCTTAAATATGTCATCACAGAGGCGTTACCAGCCTCTCTAATTGGGCCAGCAGCATGTCCATCTTCAGAGCCATCAGAGATTGGCTCTGTCGGTTATGGTGGAAGCTTCCAGCAGCTTCTCACAGAAGCCACTTCTGTGGCTCCCCCCTGCTACCAAAAACCAGGCTGTGCTATGTCAGCACAACTGTTCAAGTCAATGTCTCTAAAAACCTTTTGCTCCAAGTGTTCACTCATCTTTGGACATTGTACTTCATGTCTTCTCTGAGTTCTGGCTTTGAAAATGTCTGAGCACAAGAATTGTCAAATTTTTCATGTGACCTGGAAAGAAGATCACGCACATGGTCTCAGTGTGGTCATTGTCTTTACTGGAGTTTTTCCCAATGTCTACTTCTATCCCAGGGTACTTACAGGAAGGTGCCAGTACTTACTCCTCACTCTTAGAGAGGCTGTGACAGGTCTGTTTGTCTGTGGGGCCAGCTGAGCATCTGAAGTTACTCAGCAGTTACTGTTCTTTGCTGAGCCTGGAAATGTGGCATGAATAGAAGTTTAGCAGCAGCTGATCCTGAGAACTGCACAGAGAAGGGATGCTAAGGGTGGAGAAAGTGGTGTGAGCTATAACCTATTCAGAAACGTTCTGCAATATTGAAAGCATCATGGAGACATTCATGTCATCTTGTGATAAAAAGCTTAAAATCTCTCAGGCCTAACTACAGCTTTGTAGTTGATATAACCATCATCAAAGAAATAATTACAATTAAGTTTTTATTTGCAGCGCACAAAGGTTCTAGGAGAGTCTTGAATTGTCTTTTGATTTGAAAGACTTCTTACCATTGGAAAAACTTGGAATCATAGAATGGTTTGGGTTGGAAGGGAACTTGAAGCTCATCTTCTTCCACACCCCTGGGCAGGGTCACCTTCCACCATCTCAAGTTGCTCCAAGCCTCGTCCAGCCTGGCCTTGGACACTGCCAGGGATCCAGGGGCAGCCACAGCTGCTCTGAGCACCCTGTGCCAGGGCCTCCCCACCCTCACAGCTAACAATTCCTTCCCAATATCCCATCCATTCCTGCCCTCTGGCAGTGGAAGCCATTCCCTGTGTCTTGTCCCTCCATCCCTTGTCCCCAGTCCCTCTCCAGCTCTCCTGGAGCCCCTTTAGGCCCTGCAAGGGGCTCTGAGCTCTCCCTGGAGCCTTCTCCTCTCCAGGTGAGCACCCCCAGCTCTCCCAGCCTGGCTCCAGAGCAGAGGGGCTCCAGCCCTGGGAGCAGCTCCGTGGCCTCCTCTGGCCTGGCTCCAGCAGCTCCACGTCCTCCTGCTGTTGTTGCCCAGGGCTGGGGCAGCTCTGCAGGTGGGGTCTCACCTGAGTGGGGCAGAGGGGCAGAATCCCCCCCTCCTCTCCTGCCCACGTTGGGGGCTCAGCCCAGCAGAGGGAGGGTTTCTGGGGATCAGTGCCCATGGCCAGGGCAGGTTGAGTTTCTTGCCCACCAACACCCCCAAGTCCTCCCCAGAGCTGCTCCTGATCCATTCTCTGCCTAGCCTGGGTTTGTGCTTGGGATTGCCCTGACCCAGCTGCAGGAGTTGCACTTGGCCTCATTGAACTTCATGAGATTGGCACAGACCCACCTTCCTAGCCCATCTTTGCAGAGGTTCTAACTTTGCCAGGTGTGCCTTTTGAGCGTTACCTGTTGGACACTGGGGAGGCTGAGTGCCAGCGAGGTGCTCAAGCAGAAGCTTTTGCTTAACAAAGCAAAGCTTTTAGCAAAGACATTGCTTCAGTGTTGGGTTAGAGGTGCAAATGTCAGTAATAAATTTAATCCACCACTGCCAGCTGCTCTAATAATTGCTCTAATGAGGTGGAATAGAACAAATCAGGGAAGATTTCATAGGAACAAACAGCTGACAATAGTATGAAGGATTTTTAACTTAAATGCTATTAAGGATGTCTTCCTAAATAGCTAAGAATTGGGCTACTGAGCCAGTTTTCTTCATTCACAAACTGCTAAAAATAGAGGAAAGAAGCAGCAAGCTTGTGCAAGAGAAGGTGACAAAACTGAAGCAGACTACAACTGTCTCTGAAAGTGTACCTTGAGGGCTGCTGGGTGTACATCCTGTTTGACATGACTGAGTAGGAGAGGTTGACACTTTCCTTGCAGGACAAATTGCTGTGTGAGGCTTTTGATTTCAGACATATTCATCATGATTTGTAACTTTTTTACAACATTATTTTTCAACAATGCTTGATTAAGCTGTTGAACTTTTGCCGTGCTGGTTTATTTTGTGCATAATCACCTTACTCTGATTTTTCAAGTATACATTTATGGGCTTTCATGTAGGGTTTTGTATTAGTCAGGCTTTTTTTGTCTGTGTGCAAATACTGTTTTCAGTGCTGGGACAGATGATGACACATTTATATTATTTCCATTGCTATTATTTTGTAAATTCCTGAAAATGTTACTTTGCTTTTACTACTGAAATCATACATTAAGGTTTGAAAGCTAAATTAAATCTTCATTTTCAGTGAGATCAGGTTTTGTTCTTCCCGTTCTTACTATAAGCAGGGTCAGATAAAAAGAAAAAAAAAGCCCAAATGTAAGTATTATTTATGCCCGGAAAATGCCCCTGAAATCACAGGCAGGTGGTTGACTGGCACCAAGAAGGGGTGATAATCTTCAAGAAAACATACCTGAGTGCCCAATGGACTCAAAAAAATCTGCTATAAGAAATTCTTTGCTAAATGATTGCTACTTCCTATAAGCTTTAAAATTAAGATATCCATCATGGTGACAAACTTTGTCAATGGGTGTGAATGAATTGTGCTCCAGTTAAATTTCTCTGTGGGGTTTTCAATTGGCTCTTTCTAGAGCCCTCTGCAGCTTCAATGGATGTTGCGTTTCCTTCCTGTCTTGAATTGCGGTGTAACATGGCTGGGAGCTTTTAAAATCACTGTTACTCAACAGGGTGGCAACATTTTATTAAGGAATAAGTATGTACACCTTGAGAAAATACATTCTGATGAGAAATTCCTGCTGTTTCTGTCATGGTTAGTTATCCTGAAGGATGTGCTCTGTGTCTCAGATTGGAAATGGTGAAGGCTAAAACATCCAACTTCCCTGTAAGCTCTGAGTGCAGCTGCAATGGGTTTGTGTTTAGTATTCAGAGAGTAATGCCAGAATCCTACACCCAGATAAAAGATGTGACAGGAGGTGGGGAAAAAACTTCTCCTCTTGCACACGGCCATCAAACTGCAGCAGGTGAGTGATGGGAAAATGCCAGTAGAGAACAGAAATATCCATGGAGACCCCTGAAGACTCGGTCTCAGTGGCAGAGGTGATATATTCAGCTCTTCGTGTGCTTTTGAGGGACAACTTTTTGTATGATTGCTGCAGTTAAGAAGATTACCAGACAGCTGTAAAATCCTGCGTGCACTCGGTTGTCTGAGATCATTAACATTTTTAGAAAGGAGCTCTGAAATCGGCTCTTCATTCTCCTGATGTTCATCCCAAGGAAGCTCTGCCACCAAGGTCAGATCGAAGGGTTGATTCACTGGAGGTGTGTGCATTTTGGTGATAAAAGAGCAAATATAATTTCTTACTTGGCTATTTATATAATCAAAATTCCCACAAAAGTGGATACGTTCCTGGTAGTTTGGTGACCTGTGACAAAACAGTCTAGTAATTAATTTCAAAGTGCTGCAAACCCCAAGGCAGAGTCTCAAGAATGGGCAAATGTCCAGAGAAGTAGCAAGGTTTGGTTAAAGGGAAAGCACGTTTGTCTGGTTTTTTTACTTCCATCGTGTCACTTTAATCCTCTCCAGAGACAATGGGACTTTTTGTAAACAAGGATTTAAAAGAAGGATTCACAGAGACCTCAGAGCCCATTCCAGTGCCTAAAGGGGCTCCAGGAGAGCTGGAGAGGAAGTTAGACAAGGGCCTGGAGGAACAGGACAAGAGGGGAATGGCTTCCATTGCCAGAGGGCAGGGCTGGATGGGATATTGGGAAGGAATTGTTGGCTGTGAGGGTGGGGAGGCCGTGGCACAGGGTGCCCAGAGCAGCTGTGGCTGCCCCTGGATCCCTGGCAGTGCTCAAGGCCAGGTTGGACGGGTCTTGGAGTGACCTGGGATAGTAGAAGGTGTCCCTGCCCAGGGGTGTGGAATAAGATGAGCTTTAAAGATCCCTTCCAACTCCAACCATTCTGGGATTCTGTGATTCTATGGATTTGTCAGAACTGTATTTCCAGCCCCAGGCACTCCCACTTGACTTCTACAAAGCTCATGTTGCTTTTCGGAACACTCACAGTTGTTATTTATAGAAAAGCTTTTAAGGGAAGTCTCAGATGCTGTAACTGTGGGCTCATTCCAGAGAATCTAAAGCTCAGTTGATCGGCTTCTCACATTTTCTCACTTCAGGTAAAGCAAGATTTCAGAATTATTTAAATAGTTTTTAAACATGTTTTTAATTCTTTGTCTGCTGATGTTTGCTGTTAAAAATCTGACTGCAATATGTTTATTATTGTGATGGGTTTCCTTTCTCATCTCTTGCATTGACAGATGAACCTGGACTGCAAGATCCCTGTTAGGAAGGTAAGTTCGATGCTTTAGAGACTGTAAGCTGCCAGGAACTCTTTACTGTAGAAGAAGAAAAAATTCTTCCCTGTGAGGGTGGGTAGGCCCTGGCACAGGGTGCCCAGAGCAGCTGTGGCTGCCCCTGGATCCCTGGCAGTGCCCAAGGCCAGGCTGGACGGGGCTTGGAGCAGCCTGGGGCAGTGGAAGGTGTCCCTGCCATGGCAGGGGTGGCACTGGGTGGGCTTTAAGGTCCCTCCCAACCCAAACCATTCTGGGATTCAGTGAATCTGTAATGAAATGATGCACAGGTAGAGAAGAGCAGTTAATACGAGTTTGCTGAATGTCCGTGACAGTGGGATACTGAAGATTCTCACTGCAATTAACACTTTTAAACTACTGCGATATGTGGACAACATTTTATTTATTATTATACTTCTATCATTAGTAACACCAGAAATTGTGTTGATGTTGCTCAGATTTAAGTAAAGGGATTCATCAAAGTGAGAAGAGCATAGAACCATAGAAAATCCTGTGTTGGAATAAACCCACAAGGATCATCAGTCCAGCCCCTGGCCCTGCACAGACACCCCAACAATCCCACCCTGGGCATCCCTGAGAGCGGTGCCCAAACGCTCCTGGAGCTCTGGCAGCCTCGGGGCCGGGACCATTCCCTGGGGAGCCTGGGCAGTGCCCAGCACCCTCGGGGGGAAGAAGTTCTCCCTGAGTTCCATCCCAAGCCCTGACATGAGGGTCCTGGTTAATTTGGTTCTCCACACTGACAGTGTGAGATTGGGGTGTCCCACCAGGTGAGAGTCCCACTGTCTATAAATGAAATGCTGCTTGTCCTCAGTGTTTCTATGTGCCATTGACTCCTCTGTCCCATTTTTTATTGCCTATGTGGAAAACCACAGAATTTATTGTAGCACATAAAATTGTACAGTGAGTGACTCAAGCCTTCTCGCATCCTGCTTGCTCAGTCGTTCTTGGTTTGATACGCAGCAGGAAAGGTTGTTTACATGTAATTACTTTTTTTCATTAACAGTTGCAATTTTCTTGACTGTGCAATGAGAGCATTGACTTTCTTGATCAATACCAAACAAGCAAACATTAAAACCTTACAGTTACTCAAGTTAGATATGATGAAAGAGAACCCAGTCTGAGATTAAATTAAAATTGCAGTAGCCAGTCTTGCCTGAAACCTCTGTGGCTCAGGGCAGAAGGCTGATGAAGAAGGCTTCAGCTTGGACACCAAATTCTTGGTTTCGTATTTTCAAAGGAGCTTTAGGTGATGTTTTGCAATATAAGCTTAATTTCTGTGTATGGTGTAGTGGTGGTAATGAACTTCTAAATAACTTAAAATTCCACCTTCCACAGTGTGTAGGAAGAACTGCAGATTTCTGTGTATTTCCTCCAGACAGCTGCCTTCATTTCAGTTGGGTTGTTACCATTTTATCTCCTTCTTCTCCTGGCATGGTTTAAAATGCTGGCTTTGAGGGGAAAAAACATAATCAGGGGACTTGAAATCTCAGAAGAATACATTTAATACAGTAAAAAGAAGAGAGACAGGTGGAAGAGCAGAGGGTGAAGGAGGTGGAAAAAATTACAAACGAGATGCTGCATAGTAATCATATTATGTGTATGAAATAATGCTAATATGATTGCCATTTTTGCCTGTAAAGAAGTCCTGGGTTGTCTTGCATTTTAAATAGTCTATTGCAGGTAGTTTTGTTGTACTATAATTCTCCAAAATTGTACAACCCCTGATGGGACAGTGGAGCCAGGTGGGGGTCAGTCTCTTTCCCAGGTAACAAATGACAGGACGAATGAGAGGGAACAGCTTCAAGTTGCAGCAGGGGAGGTCTGGGCTGGGTATAGATGAAAACTTCTTCAGGAAAGTGGTGGTCAGGCACTGGAACAGGCTGCCCAGGACAGTGGTGGAGTCACCATCCCTGGAAGTGTTCAAATGATGTGTGGCTGTGGCACTTGAGGACATGGGTTAGTGGTGAACCTGGAGGTGGTGCTGGGGTGCTGTTGGACTTGATGATCCTGGAGGTCTTTTCCCACCTTAACGATTCTGTGATTCTGTGATTCCATAATCACTACAGAAATTGCACCATTGTGTAAGAGTTCAGTTGCCTGTAGCAACAGTTCCTTTCCTTCTGTTATGTTTCCTTCCCTCCTACTCCTTGCTCTGGAAGAAACTCTTCCCACAGCAAAACATATAGAGAGCTATATTAAAGAAAAAAAAAGAAATAAATCCCACCCACGCTCTGGTATCATGTGTATCCTTTAAACATTTTATCACTTTAGATTTCTGCCCTCTGGCCTGAAGTGCCTGAGGCTGCCAGGTTTTGCTGTGTGGGTTTGGGGTTTTCCCCCACCCTTTGGAGCAGGGATCCTGGGCTCCAGGGGCTGCTGTTTGGGACCAGCAGTGTACAGCGTGGTACAGACATATGGAGACACTTCCCTCTCAGTGTTTTTGAACAAAGTTGACCAAGCTGTAACGTGGCTTTGGTGCTGTCATAGTGGTACCTGGAAAAAAAGTGCAATGGAGACAACCAGAGCTGGACACTTTGGTTGTTGGATGTGACACCACCAGACAGTAAGAGAATTGCCACAGGCTTCAGCTTCATGTATTTGTTGAAGGCTGGGAGAGCTGGGGGTGTTCAGCCTGGGAAAGGGAAGGTTCTGGGAAGACCTCAGAGGCTCTTCCAGTGCTTAAAGGGGCTCCAAGAGAGCTGGAGAGGAACTTTGGACAAGGGCGTGGAGTCACAGGACAAGGGGGAATGGTTTCCCACTGCCAGAGGGCAGGGTTAGATGGGAAGGAATTCTTGGCTGCCCAGGGTGCCCAGAGCAGCTGTGGCTGCCCCATCCCTGGAAGTGCTCAAGGCCAGGTTGGACAGCTCTTGGAACAATGTGGTCTAGTGGAAGGTGTCCCTGCCCATGGCAGAGGGTGGGACTGGATAATCTTTAAGGTCCCTCCCAACTGAAACCATTGTGGAACACTGTGATTCTTCATTTAAAGTCCAGTTTCAAATCACTCTTCACATTCCTTCAGGCTTTTTGGAGTATTTTGCATGGCTTTTTAGAACTTACTGAAGAACATTATTTCTGTGTTGTTTATTGTCAAATGAAGCTGTTTCTTCTTTAAGTACATTTATGGGGGGTGGAAAGAAGGTTCTATTTAAATTCTGGGATAAAGGTCACAAGCCATACAAAAAAATATATTTGGAGACGGATGTATTTCAAAGCTTTCATAGACGTTTACATAGATGCATTGTTTTATAGAATCAGAATCCCAGAATGGTCTGGGCTGGAAGGGACGTTAAAGCTCATCCAGTTCCACCCCCTGGACAGGGACACCTTCCACTATCCCAGGTTGCTCCAAGCCCCGTCCAACCTGGCCTTGGACACTCCCAGGGATGGGGCAGCCACAGCTGCTCTGGGCACCCTGTGCTAGGGCCTCCCCACCCTCATAACCAAAAATATTTCTTTCTAATATCCCATTAAAACCCACCCTCCTTCGGTTTAAAGCCTTTCCCCCTTGTCCCATCACTACATGACCATTGTATGAACTAACCCAGTGCAGCATGTTCTGAGCTCTGCTGGAGCCGGTGCTGTCCCCCTGTACACTCAGTGCTACCATAACCTTGTGCCTTGATTGTGATCTTCATTTTGCCATCCAGTTATCATCATCTGTTACTGGTAAATCAGAAAGATTGGGAAGTGTTGAAATATCATGAGCATTTCCTACCCTGACCTTAGTCAGATCAAAAGAGGATGGAAAGGTACATCCGCTGCTTTCCTCATTAGAAATTAGGAAGTAAAGCCACTGGACTCTGCCACAAGTGCTGCCAGTAATGGGAACCAAGTTATGATACTAAAGATTTTAACTGATGGAGCAGGCCCCGTTCAGGGCAAGTGACACAGATGCCTGAAAAATCCAAGAACCAGATGTGGCGCAAGCCTCTGAGTGCTGCACATCCCCCCAAGACAGACACAACACACCACCTGATATGTCCCCACAAAAGAGCTGCCCTGACATCGGGGCTGAGTGTCACCAAGTCTCGTGTTCAGCTGGAGCTGAGCATCTTCCACTTGTCCCTTGAGCATGCCCAGGCTGTGCTTTCTTGCTGGGACAGAGATTTGGGCATTGTTATTTGCTCTGCACAGGTTTAGGGAAAATACCTCTTCTGTCAACACTGTTCCGTGGGGCTGCTGGGGACAGAGGGGAATCGATCCTGGAGGCATCAGTCTGGCTCCTGGTGATGCAGAGAGAAAGATGCAGGTGTACAAGAGCACCTGAACCAGTTCTGGACACAGCCACTTGCAGAAAGGTGAGCTTAAGGCATCACCTAAAGCTTATTCAGGGTGAAAGACCCTTTCAAATGATCCTCTCTCCGAATGAACCAACAACTGCCTGCAGAGCTGCCTCCAACTCTGTGGCCCCCAATACCAGAAGGAGGTGGAGCTGCTGGAGCCAGGCCAGAGGAGACCACGGAGCTGCTCCCAGGGCTGGAGCCCCTCTGCTCTGGAGCCAGGCTGGGAGAGCTGGGGTGCTCACCTGGAGAGGAGAAGGCTCCAGGGAGAGCTCAGAGCCCCTTGCAGGGCCTAAAGGGGCTCCAGGAGAGCTGGAGAGGGACTGGGGACAAGGGATGGAGGGACAGGACACAGGGAATGGCTTCCACTGCCAGAGGGCAGGGCTGGATGGGATATTGGGAAGGAATTGTTAGCTGTGAGGGTGGGGAGGCCCTGGCACAGGGTGCCCTGGCTGGCCCTGGATCCCTGGAAGTGTCCAAGGCCAGGCTGGATGGGGCTTGGAGCAACCTGGTCTATTGGAAGGTGTCCCTGCCCATGGCAGGGGTTTAGAAAGGAATGATATTCAAGGTCTTTTCCAACCCCAGCTATTCTGGGATTCTGTGATTCTGTATTTCTGGGTGGAAATATAAACCTTTGCTGTGATAAAGCATGTTTTATCATCATGTAGCATGTTTTAACTCGGTGATGTTCCCTTTCAATGCTGGAGATTGGACGTCAAAGACATGTCTGCTCTTACAACTTACTGTCATTTTCTGGTTCCCTTTTTGAAGGTTTGAAATGCAGGGCAGACTCGTCAGGCTGGAAGGTGCATTTCTGGTGAATCCAATGGTACCATCCAAGTGGGCTGAAAGGGATTGAGTTGGGAAAAGAGAGCCTGTGGCTTTGGAATTGCTAATGCCCAGATCTTGCTGAGATGACAGGAGCTGGTTTTTCTGTACAAAATGTGTGCTGTTCCTGATGAATATTGTCACTCATCTCTCCACCTCCAAACTCGGCTCCTTTGGGTAACTTTCATTTTGCCAGGAATGGCTCTGTAGGATGCTGAGCCTTGCTCTCCCATCTCCCAGGATGCCAGGAAGAAGACTGGCAAGTAGGCAAAGCCTCAGCCTAGAATGTGAGACAAACATTCCCATACTATTGCCCATTTACCCAGTGGCTTGGGAAGGGCAGCACAGTCATGATGTTTCGGCTCTGTAGCTTTTGGAGAGACCCGGGCACACAGTGGTTCAGCTGTACCCACCGAGCCGGGCACTGTCTTTGCTGCACCCGAGAAGGCAGTGCTGAGGTTCCGTGTGTTAAAGGCTCAAGCTCTGGCTGGGTGGCTGGATGTAAAGGGGACACCAGCTCAGGCAGAAGCAAGTGGGAATCTCTGCTGGCTGTGCAGTAGGACAGGGAAAGCCCATTTATTACGTCTGAGGGAGTGGTTCCCTGTGCGTGAGGCCGAGTTCTTCAGCCTGTGGTCATGTCTGTAACAAAACCGGATGTGGCAAAACCCGAAAGTACAAAACATTTCTGTTTGTCACAGGGAACCTTGTGCAGATCCTGGGAGTGCAGCACAGGACTGTAAGGATGAACTCATGTGTTTTTCTCCAGCCTGAACAGACCAGGTTTCTAAGGATCCATCCCTACAGATACAGGGAATAATGCAAGCAGTGCTCCTGGGGAAACCCACCCCAAGACTCCTATAAACAGTCTGGCTTGACTGGCTTGGGGAAGTTGTTTGTGGATGGAAAAATATAACCAGGACCTGAAAGTATCAGCTAGTTTGGATTAGTTTTCTTCTAAACTGCCTTTGCCCTTGAATTGCCAGTGTTTTCTGAAGGCTTAAACATTATTTNTAAGTACACCCAAGAAGATCCCAAGACCCCTGAATGAAGTCTGGGGTTTGCCTACAACTGCATTTTCTTCTTTTTCACCATTTTGCTTAGAATATTGGAAATGCTGAACATGAGTGTCTGGTTTTCTGGCTGGGATGATGAACTGCTGAGGGGCTTATTCCCTCCTGACTCGTTGCAGATGCTGCAGGATACAGATAAGCTGGTTCTCTTTAACAGTGGTGCTCAGTTAAAGGTCTCTCTGCCATTGCCTGTCCCAGCCCGTGATGCCTCTGGGTTGTAAGCCCCAGGGGAACAGGGAGGGGTGGCCCTGCTCCCGGAACAACCTGCCCTGAGGCTCACAGAGTCGATGCTGAGACAGGATGACACTTGGGGATCCCTGGTCCCAGCTCTTCCTCTCCTGAGACTCAGCCTCCCTGGAGAGCTGTTGCCACCACAGGCACCCACTCCATGGTCATTGCTCTGGCCAGGCCAGCAGTGGTGACAGCAACTATCCCTTTTTGCAGGGAGATACTGATTCCCCCACAGTGCCACAGGGCACAGGGTCTGGCGAGCTCCAGTTCCCTTCTAGCAAGGGTGTATAACTATGCCCTCAAAGGGCAGAAGTTGCTCTAAGTGTTGTCAAATAATGAGTCATTTCTGATGGAGGTTGGAGGGCGCAGGCGGTGCTGGCGCAGGGACCGCCCGGGCGCTGCATCACAGCCTCACCAGCAGAGAAATCAGGAAATTGGGCCCCGGTTCTGCCTGGGAGCTACCCTTGAATGTAGAGCTTGGCTCTGTGTAGAAAAGAGACTCTCCAGAAGTTGAGGAATCCATCTCCAGGCTCAGCTGTGAGCTTCCCCTGACATCGCTGCCCCCAGCCCCACATGGGCACCGCTGAGAGGTAAGAGCGAGGTCTGAGAGGTGCCGCGGGCAGGTGAGGTGTCCTCCTGTCCACTCTGGCAGCAGGGCGGGCCAGGCGCGGTGCTGAGCGTGGTGGGCAGTGCGGCAATGCCCGGGTGTCTCCCGTTTTCCAGCAGAGGAGCTGTAGCTGCCCTTTGTCCGAATGCCAGCCGGTGTCTGTGCTGCGGGGGGAGGGCGCAATGTGTCGGCTCCACCGCAGGCAGAGGTGCAGCCCCCGCGGGCGGTGTCCCCTCCTGTCACGGTGCTCTCAGCTCTGGCTCCTCAGCCGGGGTAACTCTGTGCACTGGGAATAAGCCTGAGCTCTCCAGTCCAGGGAGACAGCTCTACCAGCGCCCACCATATTTCTGTGCTTCTCAACCTCATTGCAATCCCTCAGGTTTATCAATCCATAAAAGTACAGAACAGCCTCAAAACAAAGAAGGAGGCAAATATCTCCTCTCAGGCTTTCTGCTTGCACACTCTGCTCGTGGGAACATTCATTCCAGCGATGGGAACCGCACGGATCAAACACCTCCCGGAACAAAGAGCTGCTTTAGGACAAGGCATGTGAGAGTCACCAGGAGGGAGGTGATTCACTGCTGTCCGTGCAGGTGCCCGGGTGAGGCACTGGCTGGTGTCCAGGCTCTGCCAGCGGCAGGTGTCCATGTGGGGGTGTGTGTCCAGCACCCCGAGCCCCAGGGCCAGCTGGGCAGAGGAGAAGCTCTTCCCTTTGGTACTCGACTGGAGGATCTGCCCCTTCCCAGCACCACCAGCTGTCTGCACACAGGGGCAGGACTGACCAAACAGTTGCAGCTTTTCACCTGCAATTTCTGTCCTGGAGCAGCAGAAAATGAAGGACAGTTGTCAGAGCTGCCATGAGCCCTCCTGGCTCAGCCAGCACGTCCCTCCTCAGACCAGGATGTACCATGGCAGGGCTATGGAGCAGACCCTGTTCTGAAGCTCTGTGTTCATGAGGTCCTCACCATCCCGGAAGTGATCTGAGCTGCACCCAGTCATGTCAGCCTTTGGCTGTTCCTGCAGGGGAACAGGCACACAGTGACTGCCTTTGCATCCTCAACTTCACCAAGACAATCTGTGTGCCATGGCTGGGCTGCGGGGCGAGGGGATGGCAGTGCTGGCCAACGATGGCTTCTGCTAGAGACAAAACTGCTGCCTTCTGATACTAACCTTGTAGCAGCTGCAATTGGCCCTGTTTTGCTGTTGTGGGTAGGGCCTGGCATAATCAGATAGTCCTTGGAACTGCACTGCCACACAGATGAGTTTATCACCAGTGATGCAGAGGAGTGATTGTGACTCACCCTCCAAAGGAGGAATGGAGCAAAGTCATCTCTGCTCCGAGGAGCTCATCGCACAGCGTGGGCAGCAGGGCAGGGGGGATTCTGCCCCTCTGCTCTGCTCTGATTAGACCCCACCTGCAGAGCTGACTCCAGCTCTGAGACCCCCAACATGAGGAGGACGTGGAGCTGCTGGAGTGAGTCCAGAGGAGACCACAGAGATGCTCTGAGGGCTGGAGCCCCTCTGCTCTGGAGCCAGGCTGGGAGAGCTGGGGGTGCTCACCTGGAGAGGAGAAGGCTCCAGGGAGAGCTCAGAGCCCCTTGCAGGGCCTAAAGGGACTCCAGGAGAGCTGGAGAGGGACTGGGGACAAGGGATGGAGGGACAGGACACAGGGAATGGCTTCCACTGCCAGAGGGCAGGGCTGGACGGGATATTAGGAAGGAATTGTTGGCTGGGAGGGTGGGGAGGCCCTGGCACAGGGTGCCCAGAGCAGCTGTGGCTGCCCCTGGATCCCTGGCAGTGTCCAAGGCCAGGCTGGACAAGGCTTGGAGCACCCTGGGGCAGTGGCAGGTGTTCCTGCCCATGGCAGGGGGTGGAATGAGATGGGGTTTAAGGTCCCTCCGAAAACATACCATTCCCTGATTCTGTGATCCTCCCAAGGAGGTGACGGTGGGGATGAAGGACTCTAGGAGGAAAAGACCCACGATTTTAAATTGCAAAGTTGTCATATGCATGCCAGCATAACCAGTTGGTGTCAAGGGTAGCACAGGGACGTTATGCAATCATCCCACAGGCAGTGCATGTGACTGTCCCATCTCAGCCCAGCCTTGCCTGTCAGTGTCCCTGCTGCCAGGCAGCCCCCGCATCAGCCCTGCTGCATCCCATGTCAGCAGGGCCATGGCTGGTGCCTCTTGTGGCCCTGGTGACTCGGAGCTCCTGAAAGAGGAGGTGAAAAAGCAAGTTCCTGGTAAAACCACATTACTCCCCCACAGCTGTGGCGCTGGGCTCCTGCTGTGCAGAGCTGGTGGGAGCTGGGGCCCCTCTTTGGCAGCAGAGGCAGAGAGCAGGAGTGCTGGGTCCTGCTCCCATCCGTGTGTGGGACAGGAGTGTCCCAGGACAGAGTTGGCACAGGCAGGGTTTGCAGCCTGCTCTAAGCCTTTTCCTCCATCCCGTGGGGCGAGGCTGCATGAGGGGCAGGAGCTGCGCTGGCCAGGGGAGCCTGTGGGACAGCAGCGGTGGCCTGGGACAGCAGCCGTGGCCTGGGACAAGCCAGCTCAGCCCTGTCCCTCCACAGCCCCTTTGGTTTCTTCTGCAGGTGGCAGCAGGAGAGGACAGGGAGTCCCTGATGCGCTGACGCTTGGCCATGTCTGGGGTGAGCGGGGCTGCACAGGGACACCAGCAATTCCAGCTGACACTGGGGTCATGTGTGCCCCCAGGACTGAAGTGGGGTGGAGGAGGGCTCATGCCCAGTGCCCCTGGTCCCCAGCCAGGGTTTCAGACGGTCCTTGGGGCTGGCCCTGGTGCCTGTGGGAAACAGAGGGGTCCAGCTCTCCCTGTCCCTACTGACGCTGCCTTCTCCTTGCAGAAGCACTGGCCCCCCGGGACGCAGTGTGTCACCAAGCATGACCACACCAAGCCCAAGCCCCGGGAGCTGGCCTTCCGCAAGGGTGACATGGTCACCATCATCGAGGCCGTGGAGGTGAGACCTATGGGTGCTCAGGTACACGCTCGCTGAGAGGGCATGGCCACAATGGGACTCTGGTGCCATCAGCTCAGCTACCAGAGCCAGTCTGTCCCTTCCCAGAGGGATGCCCACTTCCTTCCCTTGCTCTGAGACCCTCTTGTCCCCAGGGCAAAGGCTGGTACCGCGCCAGGCACAACGAGACGGGGCAGGAGGGGCTGCTGGCAGCCAGCGCACTGCGGGAGCGTGGGGCCATCCGTGCCGACCCCAAACTCAGCCTGATGCCGTGAGTACAGCTGGGGCGACTGGGGGGGCCCGGGGGCCCAGCTGAGCCCCTGGGAGCTGCAACAGCAGATGAGTCCAGTGTGTTCCCCCCATCCATGTTTTGGGTGGGACAGAGCATCCCGTAGTCATGCCCTGCGATGGAGAGCTTTGCTGGGGCCAGTACCTGGCTTTAAAGACCCCTAGTTGTGCCCACCCAGCTTGGATGGACCTAATGGAGAGGGGTTTCATGCAGTGGGGTCTGTGCAGCTTTGGCAGGAGCTCTGCTTTCCCCATCTCACTGCTGCCCCTGAGGGATGTGCCCTGGCTCAGCCCGCTCTCCAATGCCGCTCTCCTCAGCTGGTTCCACGGGAAGATCTCAGGGTTGGAGGCAGTGCAGGAGCTGCAGCCCCCTGAGGACGGGCTGTTCCTGGTGCGTGAGTCTGTCCGGCACCCCGGTGATTACGTGCTGTGCGTGAGCTTCGGCAAGGAGGTGATCCACTACCGCGTGGTGCACGAGGAGAACACACTCAGCATCGACAGCCAGCAGTACTTCTCCAACCTCATCGACATGATTGAGGTGAGAGCTCCAGGCAGAGAGTCCCACCAGTGCCAGAGAAGGGCAAGGACCTCATGGGCTCACACAGAGCAGTGGCAGGTCCTTGTCCTGTTCTGTGTGGTTTTCATTGGTGTTCGTTACCTGGTAATTCTCTATCCCCATCAAAGGCTTGTGGTTCCCATTCAGTTTGGGGTGCAATGGGCAGATCTGGGATATCCCAAACTAGCTGTGCCGCCTTGCAGTCCCAGTCCCCGGCCAAGGGCCACATCCCTATCCCTGCTTATTCAGTGCTTCACACAGCAGGAAGACCCTGGTGGCCTCTGCCTCCCCTGGACTTTGAGGCATTTCACTGTGTCTCCCTCCACTCAAAGCTCCCTCTCACCTGCTGTCTCCACAGGGCTCTCCGGCTGTTGTGTGAGCTCTCACCCTTCCAGTGAGTTTTTCCTGGTGATCCATCCTCACCCTGTCTCCTCTCCAGGGAGTTGCACTGCCATGTTTTCCTTTTAGACACAACTATTTTTGGGTGGCTTCTTTTCCTTCTCAGCTGCCCCAGCCCCACTTTAAAACTCCAGAAGTTGTCCTGTCCCATCCCATCCTGTCCTATCTTGTCGCACCCTGTCTGGCTGCTTCTGCTCCCATCACCTCTGCAAACTGCCCTCAGCTGCTGCAGCACCTGCCGGGGGTTCAACCCCACTGGTAGCATCCCATATTCCCTGTGGTCCATCCTGGTGTTCCTCTGGCTGTGGCCTGAGGAGAGCAAGGCTGAGACATGGGCTGCCCTCGAGGGTGGTGATGGTGGGATCTTGTGGAGCATCCCAAAGCTGTTGCCTGGACTCACATCCTGAGCCTGAGGGTAAGAGCTGGCATCACCTCCACCTGTTCATCCCTTGGCAGCATTACATGAAGGAGCAGGGAGCCATCTGCACCAAGCTGGTGAAGCCCAAACCAAAATCTGGGATGAAGTCAGCTGAGGAAGAGTTGGCCAAAGGTAGGGGATGGTGCGAGGGGGCTGTGGTCTGTGTTTTAGGGACAAGGTCCGACTGGTGGCCCCTGCTAACCTGCCCTTGTGCCCATGCCCAGCTGGCTGGTTGCTGAACCTGAAGCACCTCACGCTGGGAGACCGCATTGGGCAGGGCGAGTTCGGAGGTAGGTGAGAGGATGGGGCTGGAGGCTCCCCAGCTGCAGCTTCCCCCGATGGCACCCCCTGATCCCTCTCCCTATCTCATGGCATGGGGGGCTCAGCCTGGGGTGCAGGAGCCTAGGTGTGGGGCTCAGCCTGACTCTCCCATGCTCTCCCAGATGTCCTGCAGGGCGAGTACATGGGGCAGAGGGTGGCTGTGAAGAACATCAAGTGTGATGTGACTGCTCAGGCCTTCCTCGCCGAAACAGCTGCCATGACGTGAGTGCCCCATGGAGGTGTGGCCCAACCCTGCCTGTGGCCTGGGACGAGCAGGCACCTCCTTGACTCGGATCCTCTCCATTCCAGGAAAGTCCGGCACAAAAACCTCGTGTGTTTGCTGGGAGTGATCCTGCACAATGGTCTCTACATTGTCATGGAGTTCATGAGCAAGGTGAGAGCACCTGGCTGCTCCTCAGCCAGTGGGACCCATCACCACTTAGATCTGGGGGCAATATCCCTGTCTAGGGGCTGAATCAAACAGATGCTGAGCGCTGCAGCACCTGCAGGAGGCAAAGTCTCCTGCAGCCCCATCCTGTTGGTCCTGACTCATTTTATCCTCCTCTGTCAGGGCAACCTGGTGAACTTCCTGCGCACACGGGGCCGGGCGCTCGTCCCGACCCAGCAGCTCCTCCTGTTCGCCCTGTAAGTCCATCTCTCTCCTCTGGGCTGGGATCCAGGGCTCTGCATCCCCCTCTGCAGCCCCAGGGGACACACGGTGACACGGCTCTGTCTCACTCGGTTGTGGCAGGGATGTGGCTCAAGGCATGGACTACCTTGAGTCCAAGAAGTTGGTGCACCGGGACCTGGCTGCCCGCAACATCCTCATCTCCGAGGAGAACGTGGCCAAAGTGAGCGACTTCGGCTTGGCCCGGGTCAACCCCAAGGGTGCAGATGCCACATTGCTCCCTGTGAAGTGGACAGCACCGGAGGCCCTGAAACACAACGTGAGCAGCAGTGAGAGGGAAGGGACTGACCAGGGGGTCCTTACAAAGCATCTCACCCACCCCCTTGGGTTGCCCCTGCTTGTTCCCACTCCCACTGACCCATCCCTGCCCTGTAGTGCCTCTGGCACAGTCAGCCCTGCATCTCCCAAAATTCTGTCTCTGTCCTGAGCAGGCGTGCAGTGGGAATTGGGGCAGGATGATGGGACTGGGAGATGTTCATGCCCTGGGGAGCTGAGGGGGGGCAGGGGGCAGTCACTGTCCTCTGTCTTGCCCTCGGGAAGCAACGGGGACCCAGCACAGCCTCAGCTGGCTTCAGCCTCCCCTTCTCCTGCCACCACAGAAATTCTCCTCCAAGTCGGATGTGTGGAGCTATGGGATCCTCCTGTGGGAAACCTTTTCCTTTGGACGGGCACCCTACCCCAAGCTGGTGAGCACTGTGCGAGGGAACACCACAGGTTACATCCCACTGGCACTGATGGGACATCCCACTGCTCCCTGACCAGAGCAGGGAAGGGGATCCCAGCTGGCTTCTCCATCCTCGCAGGCCCTGAAGGAGGTGACGGAGCTGCTGGAGCAGGGGTACCGCATGGATCCCCCTGAGGGCTGCCCACCCACCATCTATGCCCTGATGAAGAGCTGCTGGGAGTTGGAGCCAGGCAAGCGCCCATCCTTCAAGAAACTCACAGAGAAGCTGCAGAAGGAGCTGAAGCACCTGAGGGACATTTAACCTCCACCCTGCTACCAGGACCCAGGACCTGAAGCCCCTGGACCCTCCAGGGTTGGGAGTGGCAGGGCAATAGGGGCCAGGAACAGGATGGCCTGTGGTGGTACTCTCTCCCTGTAGAGATGGGGCAGCAGCATCCCTCCATCCCAGCATGGTCCTTCTACCCACCACACGGCCCAGAGAAGGTTGCCATTGGATCTATCTCCCCTGGCCCACCAGAGTGGGGAGTGCAGACCCCGTGGGAGCCGTGCCCACACCCCCTGTGCTCAGCCCCAGGAGTGGATGCTGCATCTGGGGTCCCTTCAAGCTGCAGCTCTCAGTGATGGCAGGCAGGACTGGACATATCCACTCACTGGAGGATGAGACACCACCCTGACTCAGCCCTGCTCCAGCGCCCAGCCCCGCACGGGGATGCCAGCACAGCCAGCTAAACCACATGGATTTGGGCTTTTTGATTAAACCAAAGAAATTAGTTCAACAGCATCTTTAAGCCTCTGGGGTGAAATTAGGCCTATCCCTCACCTGGGGCCTGACAAAGCCCAGTGAAAGGCTTTGGGGGGACCAGGAACTCTGGCCCTTAGAGCCTTCCGTGCCATCCAGCCCCTCTCCCATCGGGGCTCTGTGCAGCAGGGAATTACAGCCTTTTAATCAGAGGCTGTATGGGAATTGCTGGCGTATAGATTACGGATGCGGGGCACATCCCCGGCAGTGGGGAGCCCCCGGCCCTGCAGGCTCCCAAGCAATCTCGAGTCTCGGTGGAGCAGGGATTAGCGGGGGCAGGAGGCTGCCGTGCGGGTGGGTGTGCACCCGCCACCGCCTCGTCTGCTGCCAGTCCTTTGACCCTCGATTGCGTTTTTTCGGCTAATCCTCTTGTGTCTCCTCTGTGCTGACTTCCTGCACCTCCAATCCCCGTGTGCATGGTTCTGGGTGCCCACAGCATGGGGCTCTCCCCAGGGCTTGGCCCCAGCCCCACGGGTGCTGCCCCAAAGTGGGATCCATGTAATGGGGGGTATTTCAGCCTGACCCAGTGTGTGCCGCAGTTTGATGACTCCTTCCACCTCCCCATCACTCTGATATGGCAGCACCTGCTGTCCCCCCACACTGGCACTGTCCCCTGCAAGCACCCTTGGGTGCAGCGAAGGGAAGGTCTTTCCACCCTGGCTGTGGCTCCCCCTCCTAATGCCTTAATCCGGCCCTGATCCGCAGTGCCCCTGGGGCTGGTCCCACTGACCTTGCAGGCACTGGGACCTGGTGGGCACCCTGGGGCACAAGCTGCCACCACCACCCACCATGGCCTCCTTCTTCACGGCCGCCCTGAAGAGCTTCCAGGGGGGCAAGGACGAGTCACCCAAGGGGGCCCCCAAGGATGACAAGGCAGCTGCGCTGCCCAGCGGCATGGCCTACGAGGAGTTTGAGGAGTACCAGCGGCAGCTGCTGGAGGAGAAGTAAGGCTTTGCTGGGGCTGGGCGGGTCACTAGGGTCCCCCAACACACCAGAATGAGGATCCCACCTGCTGTGGGCTTTCCCCAGGGTGGCACACGACAGGGACGGGGCAAGAGGAAGTGCAGAGCAGGTGCCCTTCAGTGTCTCTCCCCCACAGCATGGGAGGTCCACAGAGGTGCTGGCACAGGGCTGTGACAGTGCCTTCGTGCACCCCAGGTGACAAGGGGAACCCCCAGGGTTCAGAGCCCCAGGGTGGTTGCAGCCTAGCACCCTTGGGGCCAGGGGATGCGGAGTCAGCAGGGGATTGGATTAAGGTCCCACGTCCCCAGGACCGGGTGCTGTGGGAACCCAGCAGCTCAGCACCAGGGAGATGAGAGGCTGCAGGAGGAGCCAGTCCCTGCAATGGGCACCTTCATCAAGCACCTCTAAATCCGGGTGCTGGGGCTGGGTGGGCAGGATGTGGCTCCTGCTCCCGGGCCCCCATTTTAACCCTCTTGTGGGTCGCAGACCTTCTCCTCCCTCCTACCCTGGACCTGCTCTGCAGGAGGAGCAGGGTGATGTCGGGGTGGTCCTGGAGGGGCTCAGTGAGGTGGGGGTGATGGTGTGGCACCTGCTGCAGGATCGAGCGGGACAAGGTGTTTGCACGGAGGAAGGCAGAGCGGGCCACGGTGCGGATGCACCTGCGGGACAAGTACCACCTGGCCCAGGTAAGAACCAGCCTGTCTGCGGTAGGACCTGGGGGCTCCCCTTGACCCTACATCCCCTGAAACAGCCCCAGGCCCACGGCTGCCGTGCTCCCCTGGACGGGAGGGATTCCTGAAGAGGGCAGCAGACGGCCACTGTCTCCATCTGACCATCTGCCGCCCACTGTCCATCCAGCGTCCGATCTGGCACTGGGCAGTCCTGGAATCCCCCCGTGTCCCCAGCACCCTGGGACCGGCTGTTCTCTGTCCCCCGTCCCCTGCTCCACCTTGGTAGGCACCGTGCCTGTCCCCACCCGACACCCTCTCCCACCTGCGTGCAGGACGAGCGGGACGATGCCCAGGTGCACGTGGCCGGAGGTGCGGTGGAGCTGCCGCAGGACCTGGCAGCCATGGTGCACAGCGAAGGGGAGGAGGAGGATGGCAGCGCCGGGGCCTTCGCCTTCCTGGCGAAGCTGCGGGAAGTGGAGCTGCCGGCGCTGCGGGACCGCGCACGGGGCGGCGTGGACCAGGTGAAGGAGAAGTGCGCCCTGATGTAGCAGCGCTGCCCGGCCGCGGCAGGGGGCACCGGCAGCCCCTGTCCCCGGGAGCCACGGGATGCGGGGGCTCTGGATGCCTTTACTTGGGGTGGGGGTCCCAATACACATGTTGGGCGTGGGTTTTCTTCCCCAAAACCGTTCCCAGTTGCTTTCCCAGGGTGTGCTGGAGTGCAGAACTCCTGGGTCCCCTCCAGCCGTTCTGGTCAGGTCCCTCTCGTGGTGCTCCTGGTGTGAGCCCCCACATGGGGCAGGTCCCTGACGCTGTTACCCCCGAAGCAGCCGTGCACATTTGGCTCAATAAACACAGTATTTGCCGGCACCGTTTTGGTCGTCCTGCCGTATCCCGCGCCCACAATCGCTGTCCTGGTTGGTGAGGGGACATGATGACAGCGCTGGAGCCAGGCTGCCCCACATCCCCTGAGCCACCAACCAGCCCAGGATGCTTGGCCGCTGGGTCCGAACCCCCCTTCAGCAGCAGCCCCCAAGCACGGGGTCACTGAGACCCAGTGATCACCCTGGCTATCCCTTGGGGACAGCACTGGGAGGGGGTGTGGAGCATTTACTCCCCTACTCGAGCATCCCCTGCCAGTGCGGGCAGCAGGGGCATCCCTTTGGCTGGGCCGGGGTGCCCGGCTGCCTCTTGCCCCGCCAGGGACTCTCTCCTGGGCGCTCGGCAGCAGCGCTGGCTTAAATGCCGCCGTGCCGGAAGGCCGGGGGCTGCTGAGATCACTAATACCTGCCTATTTTAGCGAGGTCTAATCTTCCTGAGTCGCCTGTCCCCGAGGACTAAGCTCGCTGAACCCGTGTAAAATGTACGGCCAGCGCTGGCCCCAACGGCACCTCCCGCCGGAGCCGGAGCCGCCGGGAATCACGCTGTGTGTGCATGAAAGGAAGGACGCGCTGAGCCGCCTCCGTCCTCCCCACGCCGCTGCCATCTGCTCCGGAAAGGCTGCGGGGTCGGCCCTGCCCGGGCTGCCCACGGCCGCGGCGGCCGGGCTGGGAGGGGGCGGCCGAAGCCAGCGCAGGTGGGCTGGAAGCTGTGTCCCGAGCTCAGCGTGCCACCAGAGCCATCGGGCTGAGCCGCCGCGGCTGGAGCACAAGGAGCAAGGCGGCCCCTGGATGCACGAGGTGCCCAGCTCCCCCTGGAGCCCCTCTGGGTACCAGTCCGGGGCCGGGTGGCTGCTGGAGCATCCCTGGATGCGTGAGGGCCTCGTCTGGGCCTGACACCGGGGAGCTTCCTGATGTTTGGTGGCCCCACTGTCCCTGCTGTCCTCATCATCCCTGCTGTCTCTGCCACCATTCCTATCCCCGTTCACCAGCTTTTCTTCAGAACGTAGAAAATCTCACTTCAGGCACAAACCCCACCTGTGGGACGGGGCCGTCTGCGCCACACCAGTCCCTCAGCAGGTCCCTGACAGGGTGGTGGCAGCTGTGGCACCGAGCACAACGCTGATCCCACCCCACATCGCTGCTCTTCCCAGGGCTGGGCTCACCACCGAGTGCCGGCTGCTGGGATGGTAGCACTGAGGTCCCGAACGAGCTCTACACCACCACCTCAGTCCTCCATCCTCGCTCCACATCAGGGCCCCATCCTGCCCTCTCCCGGTGGGGCTGCATGGGGACTCCCAGCGCCAGCTGGGATTCGGGTCAGGACCCTCCGCCAGGTCTCCTTGGCTAATCG
>VWZT01011567.1:70083-86282 GCA_013397055.1 Pachycephala philippinensis | reverse complement strand
CTCCCTCATTCCCAGTGCCCCAGCTCCTTCCAGCTCCCCCCCTGCTCCATGGGACCGTGGGACATGGCTGGGCAGGGCAGATGGGGATCCTGATGGGGTGCTGGGTCCCTTGGGGGGTCCGTGCCCCAGGAGGGTGCTCTCGGTGCTCAGTCCCCCTCTCTCCTCTCCTTGCAGGTGTGGAGCTGCTCAAATGAGAAGCGGGTAAGTGAGAGCAGGATGGCAGTGGGGGACCCCATCCCCTCCCCGTGTCCCCAGCCCCAGGACCGCTGTGATGCTCACACAGTGACCACAGGTGCCCTGTTCCCCCAGCCCCCCCTCACCGCTGCCTTGGGGCACCCCAGGGTGCAACACCCAATACCCCTGCCCTGACTTACGGCTCCCCTGAGGCATCCTGAGACTGCTGGGCTGGACCCAGAGCCCCCAGGGCTACAGACACCCCGCAAAGGGCCGTGGGGCATCGGGGTGGGCTTGCAGCTCCTAAAGGCACACACACCGTGCTGCACTCACTGCACACACAGCACTGCATGTGCACAGCCCCTGCCTGAGTACAGCACCCACGGGGTGTGCAACACTCACTGCACTCGCTGCACAACTGCACTCACTGCACTCACTGCACACACAGCCCCTGGGCACGCACCGACTGCACTGGACACACTGCCCACTCCACACACCCGTGCCACATGCTCTGAGCACACCACAGCAGCACCAGGCACACGCTGCTCGAGTTGGGTGCCCTGCACACAGACACAGCACACGCTGCACAGGCATTGCACATCGCCACACGCATGCACGCGCTGCATGTGCCACACTGCACGGTGTGAGCCATATGCACTGCACACACTGCACACACACAGCACGTGCTGCACACCCAGCTGCACACCCTGCACACACAGCTGCACACGCACTGTGCCCACAGGCTGTGCATGCCCTGCACACACGCTGCACAAACGCTGCACACACACTGCACACACACTGCACATGCTGCACATGCTGCACACACACTGCACATGCTGCACACACACTGCACACCCAGCTGCACACGCTGCACACGCTGCACACACACTGCACACCCAGCTGCACATGCTGTGTGCCCACAGACTGTGCATGCCCCGCACACACGGTGCTCCTTGCACACCCATGGGGCTGTGCATGCCCTGCACAAGCGCTGTGCGCACACGCTGTGCCCTGCGTGCAGCAGTGCAGACACTGCGCTGCGAGTGCTGCGTGCACGGCACCCAAGCGCTGCACCCCAGCACTGCTCCCATGTGGCACAAACCACCCCCACAGCCCCAGCCCTGCACCCAGAGACCCGCACACCATGCACATGCTGCACACCCTCCACCGCATGCTCAGCCCACTGCACATCCCCCCCACACCTGTGCCTCACTGGGAGCACCCCGAGCACCCCTGGGCACCTGCCCGGGTACAGGCACAGACGCAGCCACCACGGGCACGTTGCGCGCACCCCCACTGTGCACACGGGCACCCCCACGCAGACACCCCTGTGTGCACAGCCTGGGCAACACCCCACACCCACCCCCTGCCCACTGCCCTCTAGGACCCCCATTTACCCCCTCTCAGCGTGAACCCACACTCCTCTTCCCTCCCCACTCCCACTGAGGCATTAGGTGGGTCTGTGCTGGAGGGTCTGGGCAATGCAGTGCCTTCCCCTTGCCCCAGGATTACGGTTTTCTGCCCCATTTCCATGTCTGCCGACATCCTTACGGTGGAAAGAGACCCTTAATCCCCTGCAAATACTGCAGGAAGATTTCAGATGCCGGATAAAAAGCTTAAAGATGAAACGTTGCGAGGGTTGAAAATGCTTATAAGCGTCACCAAAATGGTTATTAGCCGGGGGACAGTGCTGGGTCACTCCCGCCCAGCCTGGGGACTGACACTGGGTCCTCCAGCATTCCAGGGCCAGCCTTCACCATGGAAGAGGCTGGACAAGAGGAGCTGGGCAGGAAGGAGGGAATTAACCCAGGCTTGGTCCCCTCCAGGCCCGGGCAGAGAGAGATCAGGTTGGCTCTCTGTGGTGGCACTTTCATAAAATCCTCCACTTTAGAGGAAATCTGACTTTCAGCACCAGAGGGTTCACTGGCCTGGTGGCATCTGACAGCAGAGCCAAGCGCGAGGCATCCTTTGGATGCTGGGTCAGTCCCCAGGGCTGCGGATCAGCCCCCAGGACACCCCAGCCCTGGGATCCTCTGCTGTGGCAGAGAGGATTATGCCTTTGCATAACCTGTTCCTACGGCCACCCTACCTTCCCATCCCTCCGTTTACTTGTCCATCCACCTCTGGACTGGGGACACATCGGGGTCCAAAGACTCCCCACCCCTCTAACTGGACGGTGCCCCTGCAGGTGCCACCATGTTCCTGAATAAGTGCGAGGGGGACCTGGGTGAGCTGCGGAAGCCAGGGGACAGCGAGGGCACCCCACCGGCCGCCGCCGAGGAGGAGCAGCCCAAGAAGAAGCACAGGCGGAACCGCACCACCTTCACCACATACCAGCTGCACGAGCTGGAGCGCGCCTTCGAGAAGTCCCACTACCCCGACGTGTACAGCCGCGAGGAGCTGGCCATGAAGGTCAACCTGCCAGAGGTCCGCGTGCAGGTAGGGAGGGCAGCACCCCCGCACCCTGGATCTGTGCACCCTGGGCAGTGTCAGAGGGACCCCAAGGTGCTAGAGAGCTCTGCTCAGCTCTCAGCTCTACTGCCAATGCCTCCTTCTGTGCCTCAGCTTCCCCGTTGCTTGAGACGGGAGCGGCATCTCTGCAGAGCCAGTTGCTCCCGACAAAGCCAGGGCAAGGGTTTAATGGCTGAGCCTTGTTCCCCCATGGGGTCCCAGTTTGACCCACAAGGTCCCAGTTGGGCCCATAGGCCGGAGGCTCTGTTAGGGCACAGAGATGGTTTTCAGAAATTTTTGCCCCTTCTGGTGGTGGCTGCTCCCATCCCTCCTGCTGATCACATGGGAAAGGGGCCAAAAAGCCCACCTTGGCCCATTGTGACCCCTTCCAGGTCTTTTGGGCTGGGAAAGCACAAGATCCTCATGGATTTGAGGGTTTTAAGCTTGTTGGAGCAGGGCAGATAGGGAGGGCAGGGGGGCTGGGGAGGTTTTTCTCCTTAGGCTGCAGCAAAAGGCTCACGGAGGGACAGCAGAGCCCAGGAAGAGCCTGGGGTCCCACCAGTCTGCTCCCCACCATGCCTGGACTGACAGGGTGAAATCGGGGGGGGAGAAGAGGTCAGGGAGTTGAAGTGACAAACCCACTGTGAACTAAAGGAGTAACCCCCATACAAATGAACTGAATTCCCCAGGCCTCAGCCCCAGTCAAGACAATGCAGCCTTTTTTGTGGGGGTCCAGACCATAAAGACACCTCTGCTGAGCTGTCTGAGCAACAACCAGTTTCACAGCATCACAGACTCGTTCAGGTTGGAAAAGCGCTCTGAGACCATCCAGTCCAACCATTCCCCCAGCACTGCCAAGGCCACCACTAATCCATGTCCCTAAGTGCCACATCCACACCTCGTGTAAGTCCCTCCAGGAGTGAGGACTCCACCACTGCCCTAGGGAAGAAGTTTCCACCAATATCCTATTTAAACTTCCCCTGGCACAGCTTGAGGCTGTTTCCTTTCCCCCTGTCCCTTGTTCCCTGGGAGCAGAGCCTGACCCCCACCTGGCTCCACCCTCCTGTCAGGGAGTTGTGGAGAGTGAGAAGTTCCGCCCTGAGCCTCCTTTTCTCCAGGCTGAGCCCTCCCAGCTCCCTCAGCTGCTCCTCATCCGACTTGTGCTCCAGTCCTTTCCCTAGCTCTGTTTCCTTCTCTGGATATGCAGTTTGCACCAGTGCAGCCCAGTGTCCACCAACAGCCACGACCAGCGCATGGAACCCTCCCCTTTCCCACCCAGCCATTCATCTTTCCTCCCCTTTGCCTCCTGCAGCAGACCCCTGTGCCCTGTGCTGCTCTGGGGACAGGAGGATCAGCACTTTAATGAGCAGTTCCTGTGGGGCCAGACGTCACTGCTGGATTTGGGCCGCCGGTCCCTGTCGCTCCTGCTGGGTTTTGGCACAACTGTGGCTGTTTAACTTATAAAAGCTGTGACCAAGGGGCTGGGAAGGTCAGATAGCACTGTCCCATGGACTGCTGGGAGTCTGCAGGGCCAGGGTGCATGTTCCCATGGAGCAAAAGGGGCTGTGTGTTTACACCTCTCACTTTCCATACCTTGGAGATGTCCTTGGTCTCTGGGGCTTGTGGGAGAGGTCTGGCAGAGGTGCTGGGATTGCTGGAGCCCTGTAGGGCAGCCCTCGTGGGATGGGGTACCCCATACAGGATGCCCCCACCGCGAGCACTCCCTGTGGGACACTCTACATGGGATACTGCAGAACGAGGCACCCTGCATGGGACACAGTACGTGGGGCACACTGCAAGGGGCTGGCTGGGCACAGTGAGCTCACCCTGGCTCTCACCTCACAGGTCTGGTTCCAGAACCGACGGGCCAAGTGGAGGCGGCAGGAGAAGATGGAGGCCAGTTCCATGAAGCTCCATGACACCCCCGTGCTCTCCTTCAACCGGCCCCCCATGACCCCCAACGTGGGGCCCATGAGCAACTCCCTCCCGCTTGACCCATGGCTGACGTCCCCCATCTCCAGCGCCACCACAGTCCACAGCATCCCCGGCTTCATGGGAGCCCCCCAGGCCCTGCAGCCCCCCTACGCTGGGCACTCCTTCCTCAACCCCCCCCCGCCGATGGCGCAGGGCATGCAGCCCATGGCCCCCGCGCCCTACCAGTGCGGCACCCCCTTTGTGGACAAGTACCCGCTGGAGGAAGTGGACCAGAGGAGCTCCAGCATCGCCTCGCTCCGCATGAAAGCCAAGGAGCACATTCAGACCATTGACAAGACCTGGCAGCCCATTTGATGAACGCTCCCCTCCGAGCCCCCCAGCTGCTGCTCCTGCCCCCGGTGCTGGCTCAGCCCCGTGGCCGTGAGGGAGGACAGTGGGTGCTCAGCAGGACCAAAGCTGGCACTGGCCAGGGATGCTGGGCTGCGTCTTCCCCACACTGACCCAGCACTGGTGGTGTCAGGGGAGCAAGTCAGGGTGCTGGTGGAACCCCGCGGCTGGGGGGGAAGCACCCCAGGAGAGTCCCTTTGCTTCTCTGAGGCACCAAGATCAGCTGAGGACCTGGCTGAGGCTCAGGCATCCCACCATGCCACCGGGCGACCCACCACACCCCAATTGGACACCTCCTTTCTCCACACCCCCTCCCATTCCCATTATTATTAATTTTTTTTTTTAATGCTGCAGATTTAAACAAAACTGAACAGAAAGCTCTAGTTTTGTAGGGAGTACTTGGGGGGATGTTTTAGCTGCGTCGGGGCACGCCGCCGGTCGTGCCGGGAGACGCGCCGGCGCCGAGAGCACGGGTGTATTGTGAGTAAAGAGATAAGCTGGACGGCTGCCTCATGCTGGAGTTGGGCGCTGCCGGGGCCTTGGTCGTGCCATGCCACGCCGTGCCCTCCTTAGCACTGTGGGGCTGCCAAGCCTCTGCCAGAAGGGAGCTTTCCGTGGGGGCACAGGAGCAGCATCCCTGCACACCTGCCTGCCCTGCTCCCTCGGGACGCTGCATGCAGGGCTGGCCAGGTGCAGGCACAGGTGACCTGATCCAGCCCCTGCTGGGACTGGCTTGTGCTGCACTGTGGCTTCAACAGCTTGTCACAGGTCACCTGCTCGACTGCCCCTTAGGGGCTGTACCCGCTGCCCCCTGCCCTAATGCTCCCAGACGTGCCAGTGGCAGAGCTGCTGGAATTGTGCTGGTGAGAGGATGGGTAGCAGTGGGACCTCCGAGGCCCCTGGCCAGGGTTGGTGAGAGGAGGGGGCCGGCTGTGAGCCCTGGGGTCACCACAACAGGGTTGTTGGGGCACGCCAACACCCGGCTTACCCCTTGCCAGTGTTTCCTGCCAGGTGGGAGCTGGGTGATGGTGACAAGGTGCCACGGCCTCAGGGGTCCCCAGAGCAGCTTTGCAGCTCCGGGGGACCCCATCTGCTCACCCGCCAGAGCTCGGGGCGCAGCCAGTGTCACCAGCACCCTCACCGATGGCAAAGGCCAGCGTGGCCCCAGCGCATGGCTGAGTCCACAGTGGCTTTGAGGTGCTTAAGCACAGCTGGACAGCAAGGCAGGGGGGCCTATCCCTGGGTGAGCGGGTGCCCCACATCCCTGGGATGCCCTGAGGTGTCCTAGGTTCCTGGGGTGCCCCAGTCCCTGGACGAGCCAGACGAGGGACAACCTCCCCCCCACCAAAACAAGATGTTTCCCCAGAAAATCTTCCCACTTCGTACCTGACAACAGTCCGCAGCCGGGCTGTGCTGGGGCAGCCCCATCCCCACCGCGTCCCCCCGGCCCAGATCCCGCTCGGCGCCAGCGCCCGCAGCCCCCCCAGCCCGGGGTCTCACCCCGACCCAACCCCCCCGGGGCCGGACTCTGACGTCCCCAGAGCCCCGGGGTCGGGCGGATCTGGCCGGGATGCCAGCGGGCCAGGCGAGGCACTGACCCCAGCGAGACCCTTCTCCTTGTGCCCCGTCCCCCGGCTGCCGCTGCTCGTCTGTTTCGTTAGCGACAATTAAACCTTTAACAACCCATTAAACGCATAATCGATGCTCCCCGGCTCCCCGGCCCAGCTAATGGGGTGAAGCGCCCCGGCCGAGGCGAGCTCCGGCCGGCAGATAATGAAGCAACGGCTGCGGAAGTAATGGGGTTTGATCCGGGGGACGGGACGCGCTCAATGGGGGCTGCGCTTTTCACATGACATAATTGCCGAGGCTGGCGCCAGCCCGGGGCACCCCTCGGCCTCCCGAAAGCCAACAAAGGCCGGCTGGCGCGGGAGCGGCAGCGCCGCACCCCCGGCTCGTTTGATCGGAGCCTAATTGGGGCGAGGGTGCTCCCCCAGCCCGGCCCCGCAACCGCCGCCCGGCAGCGCGGAGGGGCCCCGCGATGAGGATGCGTCTCCTTGGGGCTGGGGGTTGTGTGCATTATGGAAATGAGCCGTTTTCCATGGGGTGGCACGGGGAATGTCGGGGTTCCCTCACTTGGTACCCCCCTTCCCTCCCGTGGGTGTGCCCGGTGCTGCGCTGCACCTCCTGCAGGAACGGGCAAGATTTCTGACCCCAAAAATGCCATTTAAACGCAGGGAGGGCGCAGAAGCGCCGAGCCGCCTGGCCGGACCACTTTATTGGTGCTTTCCCCGGTGGATACCCACTGGAGCCTGCCCCAGCATGTGGGGGTTCGTGTGGGAGACATCCAAGCAAAAACGCCTTTCCCCCCTAGATCCCAATCCCGTCCTGAAATCGCTCACTGCCCAGATGGGGCCGGTTGCAGGGGTTGTACTGTGAGGAGTGGGTGCTACTGGGAGCGGTGGGGGCACCGGGGGGTGCTCCCACCCTCTCGTGGCCGAACAGGAGCCCTCCCGCTCCCACCCCCTCTAATCTCCTCCCGCGGGATTTGCCCCCTAAGCTGCTTATTTCTCTCTATTTCTCCCAGGCCTGAACGAACCCAGCCCTGCCCCGGCACGACACCTCGAGCCCGCTGAGCCGTGGTCTCTGGGCACTCTGCCCCTGGCACTGCCCGGCGGTGGCCTGGCATGTGGGGCTGGCACTGCCCAGGGATGTGGGGCTGGCACTGCCTAGGGATGTGGGGGTGGCATGGCCATGCCAGGGGACGTGCGTCTGGGGCCAACAGTCCCAGTCGTGCTGTGCTGCGAGACTTGCACCCCTTGGCACAGGCCAGGATGGCACTCAGCCTCTGCACATCACCTCCACCCCCTCCATCCCCTGGCCCCCAGGAGGACAGACGTGGTGCCAGGGGACTGCAGTGACGGGGGGGGACCACACTGTCCCTCTACAGGTTGTGGGAGCTGGGGGCCTCAGGGCTCAGGTTCTCTTCAGGGGTGTTGACCCACGAGCTCCCCACCACCCCCCAGCTCCTGGGGGGGGAGGAGGAGAGGGGGCTGTGGGGCGGCGAGGGGGAGGCTGCCCACTGCAGGTTGAGCTTGGCGACGAGCGGCCGCCCCACGTTCACCTGCTGCCGCTCCTCCACAAAGTCATCCACGCCCTGGTAGCGGTACTGCAGGCAGATGGTGAAGGCCAGCTCCTGCTGCAGGGGACACCAGCACCATGGGCTCCTGTCCTGGCACGGCCATGGTCACGCTGTGCCCCCGACACCGGCCCCCGCCCACCATGGCTCTTACCCGCAGCTTCTGCAAGCCACAGATCCGGCTGTAGAGGCAGCAGGAGGGGCAGCCGAGGCTCCAGACGGGTGCCAGCGGGCTGCCCACCTCCTCTGGGCTCTCCTTGTTGGTGCACTTGAGGTCCACATCCAGCTCCTGCCATGGACAGCGTCCAAGTGAAAACCACCACAGTTTCCCCCCCAGTTCCCCGGTGTTGCCCTGGTGGGGGCTTCGGCAGCTGCTCCCACCTCAGGAATATCCATGAGCCGGGCCTCACACTTGGTGATGTCCTTGGGGGCAGCCACCACACGCGTGTAGATGATCATGATGTTGGAGAACTCGGCAGCGAAGCCCAGCTGGACGGTGACACCACAGTCGAAGCAGAGGTGCCGGCTCTCCGGCAGGACTGGGGACGGGACAGGGAGCGCAGGGCTGGGACCTGCAGGGGCTCAGGGCTGGAGCTGTACCCACAGGTGAGGTGGCCGCTGGGTCACCCTGGAGCAGGGGTGCCAACGTGGTGCTCCTGTCTCCCGGCTGGTGGCTCTGTGCCGGCAGTTTCTCCTCCAGGTGGGAGGAACCCAGCAGATGTTTGCAGCCTCTCTCTGCTCCTTGGGCTGTCCCCCCTCTAGATGCCAGCTTGGGACGGGGTGGCCATGACTCACCGTGAGCCTTGGCCCACTGCAGGTTCCTGGCGGAGGACTCATCCTGGCCCGGGGGGCGGATGGGGTCTGTCAGAGCCCGTCTTTCTGAGAGGTTGCTGCGAAGCTCCAGTGCCTGCCGTCCCCGAGTGATCTCCAGAGTGCCCATGTCTGCGGGGGCACAGGGGGTCAGCAGGGGCCACCGGGGGGGTCATTGTTCCCCACTGCTCCTCACTCACCCTCAGCCACCTTGTCCAGCAGCACCGTGATCTTTTCATCCTCCAGTAGCCAGCGCTTGAGAAAGGTGACGAAGATGCCGTTGGAGAGCTCGCCCTGGCTCAGCTCATAGGCTTCGGCATCCGCGCACCTGCGGGGACAGGGCAGTGGCTGGATCCGTCATGGGGTCTGGCACTCCCTGGGAATTGGGCCCAACAGGATGACAGCCCTAAGGAAGCCAGAGTTGGGTGCCCAGAGCTCTTCCTGTTCCCATCACACCATCTGGCCAGCATGCTGGGGACAGGTGAGAGCATGGCTGGATCCTGGATGCTTAAAGCATCACCAGCCCAAACCCCTGTGCTCTGGAGGAGTCTTGGGGCTTCATGCCAGCAGGTGCTGCCCAAAGCCGAGCAGTGCCATGGGCACCTCCCTGCCCTGTGAGGGACTGGGGGCTGCTGCTCGCCCAACCCCTCCAGCATCGAGGGTGGAGGGATGCAGGCATGGGGGTCTGAGCCCCTGCCCCACCCTGAGCCAGGCAGGGAGACTCAGCCCCACTGCCTGTGCCAGGGGATGGTGGGAGGAGACCCACGTGGCATAGCCAAAGACGATGTTGGCTGTGACCTCCAGCGCCCCAACCTGCGGGATGACATCATCGTTGAGGTTCCTGCAAGAGAAGAGAAGAGAAGAGAAGAGAAGAGAAGAGAAGAGAAGAGAAGAGAAGAGAAGAGAAGAGAAGAGAAGAGAAGAGAAGAGTGAGAACCTGTCCTCCCCCAAAACCCACCCCAAAGCACACCAGACCTGGAGGGCTGCTCTGTGCCCCTCTGCCATTACAGCGTTTGCTAGCTCACAGGGGCAGTGAAGTTTTGGGGCATTTAGACACAGACAATGTGTTTAGATGCTACCCTGGGAGTGCTCCCCTACCCTCCCCTGGGAGCCACCACCCACAGGTCCCTGTGCTGGGCCCTCCCTGAGTGGCAGCTTGTCCCCAGGTGGGTGGCAGGGCCGGGTCACCTCTTGCGGCACATGTCAAGCAGGAAGATGTTGAGGCCGGTGCGGCGCTGCTGCATCTCCCTCAGCACCCGCTGCACACACAGGCAGTGCTCGGACGTGTAGGCGCTGGGCGCATCAATGGGCACCATGAAGCTGTTGCCAAAATTTTCATAGCCATGCCCCGCATAGTAGAGCAAACCTGCTGGGGGAACAGAGGGCAGGTGACATGGTGGCATCCCCTGACTTGCCAGCACCTGCTTCTTGCCTGGCTGCACCCCGAGACTCCACCAGCATAAAACCACCCAGTTCCCCCTGGGCTGGAGCGAGTGTTGTCGCACCGTAGACGCCCTTGTCAAGAAGGAGGAGGAATTCATTGACGGCCATCTGCATCTCGGCCTTGCGCAGGTCCAGCAGTGACACCACCTTGAAGTCGAGCTGGCGGAGGAGGGCACCGAGGGCGTGAACATCCACTACGGGCGCCTGCAGCTGCTTGTGGTGCAGGTAGTGCATGTTGCCGATCAGCAGCGCCACTTTGTCCGTGGCTGCAGGGACGGGAGAGGGAGGTGTTGTTATGGAGTGGGACACTCCTGCTGTCCATGTTACCCACAGCCCAAGGAGGTGACACCCAGCTCTGGCCAGCATCGCTGTCCCTGGGTACCCTGTGGCATCCTGCCTCACTGATCCCTGAACCCTCAGGTTACGGTTAAGGGTTAGGGTTGGGGATTTGGCTTGAGGGTTAGGTTGCTGATCTACTCTCCTAATTCGGGTTGGGGTTGGGCTGCTGTTTCATTCTCCCAGTATGCTGTACCCAAAGCACTCCTGGACGAGTAAAGCCTTACGGGGTGACAATGGTGACACTGGTGACAGTCAGAGCCCCGCAGGGCCACCAGCCCCTCCTGGGCAGGCTCTTACCGTACAGCTGTCCAGGGCTGCCGTGCTCTAGGGAGCCTGAGAAGAGAGAAACGCTGTGCCATGGCCCTCCAGTGCCAGGGGAGCATGGCGGGCAGAGCAGCACAGACCTGTCCGCTCTGCCCCCACCTACCTCCATCTCCCTCCTGCCAGGAGCCTCCAGAGGTGAAGAGCCGTGGGCCTGTGGCAGAGGGGATGTCAGGGACCCTATGCATGGCATCACCTCCCAGCATGGGCTGCAGTCCCCCCAAAACTGTGGAGCAGCCATGAGGGCTTTACTGGGAACAGAGCAGGTGGGACGTCACAGAGGTTTGTCTGGGGCCCTCACCGATCTCCACGTCCACCTCCTGGCTCCACACCTCGTGGAAGAGGTTGAACACGCGGCAGGAGTAGCTGCCCCGCTCGGCTGTTGTCACCAACTTCACCTGCCAGCAGGATGGAGCAGGAGGCTGGGGCAGCGTGCCAGACCATGCTGCACTGTGCCGCACCGTGCCATGCTATGCCATGTTGTGCCATGCCAGAGGTCCCTCCATACCTGGAGCTGGGGTGCCTGTGCTCCTTCCACGGGACGCCGGTTCCTGAACCACTGGTACTGGGGTGGAGGGTTGCCAATGGCTCTGCACTCCAGTGCCAGCATGTCCCCCTCGGCCAGGCGGCACGGCCGCGGCTGCCGCAGGATCTGCAGCCCCGCCATGGTCAGGCAGTAGCCACTGGCTGGGGAAGGGACAGGGTGGCACATTAGGCACCCAGCCATGGCAGCACTCTGGAGAGCTGCGCCAGGCCCCAGGTTCTTCACCCGTGGGCCCTGGCACCCATAGCTGGCATGAGGCAGCAGGCATGAGGAGGACACAGGGCATGTGGCTCCTCTGTGGGCACCATCACCCCAGCTAGCCCAGAGACCTTCACAGCTGAGCCAGGGCATTACATGGCAAATGATGCCACTCAAGACCCACCCCTGTCCTGATGGGGCAAGAGGTGCCCTGCAGGACATGTCCCAATCCCAATGGTGCAAGTCGTGCCCCATGGCTACCAGCCCAGAGACACAGATCTCGAGACCCACCTGAGCTGGGGCTGCTGCTCTTCTCCACCTGGACATGAGCCCACCTGGAGAAGGTGAAGGTGGCCCCGCAGTTCACCCGGCAGATGTACCACTCGGGCTGGTCCACCAGGGCAGCCGTGTCAATCACCAGCTCTGGGGACGTGGCTCCAGGCACCTACGAGACAGAAGGAGGCCAAGGAGTCGTGGGCTCCCTCTTACCCACGCGGGTGCCCTCACCATGGACAGGGTGTGGGGCCCTGCTCAGTGTGGCACAGTGGGACCTCACCTCCTGCCTCCCACAGAACCACTGGTATGCGAGCCCCGGCGGGCCAGTTGCGCAGCAGGTCAGGGACACCTGTGTCCCCTCCGCCACCACCTGCGACTCCGGCTGCACCGTGATTCGGATCATGTCCTGGACTGTGGGAGACGAGAGACCAGTCTGGGCTGCCTGAGTCCCCTGTCCTGCACCACCCCATCCCATCCAGTCCCATCCTATCCTGTCCCATCCCCATCCACAACAGATTCTCCTCTCCCAGCCTAGCCCATCCTATCACATCCCACACCTCTGTCCTGTCCCAGCCATCTCATCCTACCTTGTCCCATTGGCACATTCAGTGCTATCCCATCTACCATCTCGTTTGAGTTTATCCCATCCCACTCTGCTCTATCCTATCCTATCCCATCCCACCCCATGTTGTCCAAATCTGTCCTGTCCCATCTGATCAGACTGCATCCCATCCTATCTCATCCTGTTGCATCCATCCCACTCCACCCTGCCTGCCCAGGACCTTGCTACCAGAGCAAGACCCCCAGCAGGAATTGCTGTTCTTCACCCCCATCCCCATTTCCTCCTGCTGAGCCCCTGCCCTCTGGTGCTTCCCTCCAGCCCCCGGTGCCCGCTGCCCGTCCGTACCGGCGGAGCTGAGGACCCGGCAGGCCTGCTCGTGCCCCAGGCGCTCCAGGCAGCACAGCAGGTACCTGAGGGTGCAGTCGCGCTCGGCCAGGAGCTGCAGCAGGCACTGTGTGGGGCTGCCGCGGGGCTCCAGCACCTTCAGCGAGCACATCTCCAGCTCCTCCGCGCTGCAAGTGCCCGCAGCCGTCAGAGCCACGGCCCCGTCCCTCGGAGCCCGGCCAGCGGCCTCGGCGGTGCCCAGCCCGGGGAGGGAACTGCCCCGTGCGCCCCTCGCTCAGCCCACGGCAGAGCTGTGCCCACGTGCGTTCGTAACCCGGCCAGGACACCCCCGGCAGTGCTCCCCCAGCCCTACCTGCACTTGAAGCGTTTCTCGGCCCCGGCCAGCTCGGCCAGCTTGCGCCAGCCCCGCCCGGCGTTATCCAGTAGCTCACACAGCCGGGCCACCACTTCCTCGCCCAGCGAGCCGATGGGCATGCTCCAGTCCCCCATCCCTCCTGGGGACGCCGAGGGGACGAGCTGTCAGTGGGTCACGGGGTGACAGGCTGCCGTGCCCCCCTGGACCCCTCTGGGCACAGGGTGGCTTAGGGGGGAGAGCAGTGAGATCACCGGTGTCGGGACAGCTCCCGGCAGGAGCCTGAGGAGCTGCTGGGACCTGGCTGGGCAGTGCTGCTGGATCTGGCCACCGGCAGCCAGCCAGGAATGACACGCAGTTCTACTCTGAGCTGAGCGGCCCCAGGGGACCTCACTCATTCCCCCAGCCTCGGGCAAGGAGCCAGGGTACTTTAGCCCAGCCCCAGGAGAGGGACCTTCATGGAATGGGGGTCCAGGGAACCAGAAAGAGGGGATGGCCCCCGTCACCTCCCCTGTCCTGTCAGGTGACACAGAGAATGGGGCCCCAGTACCCCCTCCTTCTGGTAGAGGCCCCAGTGGGGCAGCAGCAGCCACCTTGCTGTCACCAGGCCTCTCGGTGGTGGCTCTGGAGCCACCACGAGGGGCCTACAGGGGGTCAACAGAGGGTACATGGGTGTCTTGGGACTGGGACCCAGCTCAGCTTGCCCTGAATCCTGGGAAAGGTTTCCATGTGACATGAACCACCTGGATAGGGGCAGCTCCCTCCTCCTCCCCGTAGGTCCCTTCCCAACAACGCACCCCAGAAGGGCCCTTGTGCCCAGGACTGAGCTGCCCAGAGCAGCTGGATGACACTCACCAAGCAGGGGGCTCCAAGACAAAGGACAGGGATCCAGGTGCTCCGCCTGCTCACTTGCTGCTGGATTTGGGGTCTGGACACGCTGGGGGTGGCGAGGGGAAGGTGAGCTGCAGGCCCGACAGGGATGGGCGCTCACCGTGGGGTATGGCCGAGCCCCATCAGCTCCGAGGGTGTGCACTGAGCCCCAGCCAGAGGAAATGAAGGTTCAGCCCAAAATCTCCCCCAGGCCGCTGTGCTGCAGCACAGCACTTCTGCTTCCCTCTGCCTTCCTTCCTGTTGTGCAGCACGTGGGCACAGAGCTGCCACCCCCCACCCACAGCCCCGGCGGAGCTGGGCATGGCCGGCCCTGTCACAGGGCACACGGCACCAGGGACACTGCCGGGCCTGGCAGAGGCTCCACTGTCCCTTCCTCACTGCCTCTTTTCTCCAGAGCCCAACTCGAGCCCAAAAGGAGCTGCAGGGCTCCTCCAGCAGTGTCCAGGGTGGAGGTGAACTGAGGTGACAGAGGCACCTCTCAGCCAGTTGTGCGCAACACACATGCAGAACCGAGGCCAGGGGAAGCTGCTGGGCTTTGCTAGGCTGAAGCTGCCCAAGGAGAGTCAGGGATGGGGCAGTGAGGCCCCCATTGCTGTGGGGAAGACCCTGTCTTCACCATCCAGCCCAGCCAAGCCCTGGCATCCCAGCACCACTGCTCCTGCTGCTGGAGGAGGAAAAGAGAGCACAGTGTCAGGGTGGCTCTGCAAAGGGCCACCATGTCCCCTCCCCCACCTTGCCTGCTCCCCACAGCACTGCCAAAGCCTGGCCCACATCCTTCCACTCCCAGGGAGCATAAGCTGCTCAGGCCCCGAGATCCACCGGCCAGGGATGCAGTGACACAGGTGGGTCATTCCCCACCCCACATGCCCACGGAGCCCTCAGCTCCAGCTGCTGCGGCATAGCCAGTGACAGAGCAGGGAGCAAGACCTGTGTGCAGTGTGGGCTCCCTCTACGACCCCAAACCTGAGCTTCTGTCTTAACAAACACACTGAGACCTTGTGGCCTGTGTTGCCTTAGCCCTTGGTATGGAGGGAACCTGCACCAAGCTTGCAAAGGGTCTGGGTTTTGTCACAGCCTTTATAACACATACCAGCCTCATCAGAGATTTATTTTTTATTTACAGCAAGGAAAAGAGACCAAAAGCCAGGGCAGGTCCCAGTGCCACCTGTGCTGGCACACGGAGAAGCCCCAAACTCAGCAGCACCTACAGCTTCTTGCCCTTTTTCAACCTGTTGCGCTGCCATGTGTTGTACTTCCGCAGGCGCCTCCAATACTCAAGCGAGTCAGGGTCCAGCTCCTCCAGCTTCTTGGGGGGCCCGAGGTGGATCTTAAAGAGCCTGGGGGTGAATGCAGAGGATGTGAGGCTGCGGGAAGGAGGACAAAGGGACAAGCACAGGATGGAGGGAGCAATGGCCATGAGTGACCAGGATATGCAGATCCCTCACCCCCACATCCACAGTGCACCCACTCCTCTCTCCTGACCCTGAGGAGGGTGTCTGGGTTGCAGAGGGGCAGTCTCCCTCCTCCCAGAGCACTTCGCTGTCCCCCTTACACAGCTCTGTGCCCCTGGGATGGCACCTCTGTCACACAGAAGGAAGTGGGGCAGCACCCACCAGTCGGGGTACTCGGAGTCGGGCTTCAGGGCCACCTCCGGACCCTCCTTGAAGTAGTTGACCCCCATGGCGTGGGTGGCGAGCATGGCGGGGTCCGTGCACACCTCCGGCCCCTTCAACGCCTCCTTCGGCACACCCTTGCCTTTGGCCTTGGCGGCTGTGGGAAAAAACGGCAGCGTCAGGGCAGGGGATGTGCCGGGGGACAAGGACGCGGACAAGGGACGGGATGGGGACTCGAGGGCAAGAGCATCGCGCGGAAGGACCACGGGCCGGGGCCGGGTGGGAGTGCCGGGGGGCACGAGGAACGGAGCTGGGGCGGCACCAGCAGGAGGGCGCGGGGCCGAGGCCGGGGACCGGGACACGGGGCCAGGAGCGCGGGCAGGGCAGGGCCGGTTCCAGGGGCGAAGAGCGCGGGACCGGGG
>VWZT01011567.1:52091-69709 GCA_013397055.1 Pachycephala philippinensis | reverse complement strand
CCGGGGCTCGGGAAGAGCGATGGAAGCGGAGGCGGTGCCGCAGGGCTCTGCCGCTGGGAGCGCCCCTCGGGGTACGGGGCGCCCCCGGACCCCCAGCAGCGCCGAGCCCGCGGGCATGGAGCTGGATGAGACGCCCGAGCCCCGCGCCCGCCCGGGCGGGGCCGGGTGGGCCGAGGATGCGGAGGACGAACCCTCGGAGATCCAGGGGCTGCTGGCTCAGCTGGAAGCCCTCGACCCCAACCTCCGCGACCGCTCGTCCGCCCCAGAGCAGGGCTCGCCATCCGCCTCGGGCGCCGGTGCCCGGCGGGGCCGCGGGCAGTGCTCGGGCAGGTGCCGGCCGTGCCCGCTGCACGTGGCCACGGGCCGGGGCCTGGCGATGCGTCCCTGCTGCCCCCAGCACTCCGCCTGTGACCGGCCCTGCCACGGGCTGCTCTTCGCCGAGGCTGACCGGGAGGACTTGCTGAGCCTCCTGTGCTACGAGGGGGGGCTGCCTGAGGCTGGTGCCGAGACCCCCTTGGCCCACTCCGATGTCCTGGCTGGGGCCAACCTGGAGATGCTGCAGGCTCAGGAGGAGCCAGCCACTGTGGAGAAGCCTGAAGGGCTGGGGAGGCCAGAGAGCTCGGAGGAAGAACCTTCTGGCAGCTGGTGTTATGGAGAGGGGCTTTGCGAGGACGATTCTGCCTGCGAGGGTGCTCGGGAAGGTTCCCCGGAGCCGGCGTGGGCAGCGCTGCCTTCTGCTCTGGCCCCCGGGACAGAGCAGCCACCTCAGGGCGCTGTGACCGTGAGTGCGCCGTGCCTTGGGCTGCGATGGGGCAGCAGGAGTCAGGACATGCCCTTTGGCTCTGCTCCCTCCTGGGATCTGGGATGGGGCAAAGGAGAGGCAGGGATGAGTTTCCTCAGGTCTTACAGGGCCTTGCACTGCAAGACTGCCCAGACAAGACCCTTGGTACCAGCTTTGGCTCTGAAAGCGTGCTTGCCTGGCTAGCTGATTCCTGTGTGCCCTGGGGGAGAGGCTGGTGGGTCTGAACAGCCCTTCTGGTCCTGGGATCCTGTGCCATCCTCCCCTCCAGCCCCAGGACCCTGCACTATCCAGCCCTGGGACCCTGTGCCATTTCCCCCATTCCAAGGGATGCTCTGCCCTTGCTGTCCCACTGCTCCAGGGCCAGGCAGGCTGAATCCCTGAGGTCCCAGCCACAGCCTCACTTGCCCTCTCGTTGCTTTGCAGAACAGGGAATCCCCATCATCCTGCCCAGCCTTCAAAGAGGGTGAGTCGCTTCTGTGCTCGAGCAGCAAGAGCATCCAGGAGTCCTGACCCACCTGCTCTGACTCTGAATGGGGGTGGTTGGGGGTCCCAGTTGGGGAGGGAACAGCCAGCTCTGCACCCATCCAGAGTGGGTGCACCAGGCTCCAGGTGGCTTGTTTGAGCCTTTGCTGAGGAAATGGAGATGCGTCAAGGATCAGGGAGGGGATATACTTGGGGGAAAGGGATGCCATGTGTTCCCAAGGGAAGCGGGAAGCAGCCCTGGTCCCCCGGTGATGCCAGGTGCCCATGTACCAAGCACTGAGCTGCTTCATCATGTGTAGGAATGCAGCTTACGGGCAGCAGGAGTTGGTACCCCCAGTTTCAGAGGTGGGGGAGCAGCCCCTGCTCAATCCCTCCCAATGCCTCAGTTCCAGGCCCCTGTGACCCAGAGGACCTGCTGGATGGTGTGATTTTTGGGGCCAAGTACCTGGGCTCCACGCAGCTGGCGTCGGAGAGGAACCCCCCGACCAGCGTCCGCATGGCACAGGCGCAGGAGGCGGTGGACAGGATCAAGGTGCAGGAGGGATGGGGGGCCTGGTTGCGCCAAGCCTGGCCCCCTGTGGGTGTGGGGCAGCACTCGGGATCTGCCCAAGGGCACCTGGCTGTGGGGCTGGGTCCCAGCAGGGTCCTGTGACCTCTTTGTCCTGCAGGCACCCGAGGGGGAGTCCCAGCCCATGACAGAGGTGGATCTGTTTGTCTCCACACAGAGGATCAAGGTGCTCACTGCTGACACTCAGGTGAGCAGGAACAGCAGTAACCACATGGCCCTGTGGCTGTTTCAGCATTCCTGTGTGGTATCAGGATCTCAGCTTTGCTCCCACACCAGCGGAGTGTTGCCCAGGGATGACCTGTGGATGAGGACACATGTCTGGGAGGGGACGTGTCGCTCTATAGCCATCCTGTCTCATGTCCTTGCCTCTCTGTGTGGCTGCACAAGGCTTCCCATGCGACCTGCGCCCTGTGGAGCTGCTGGGATCCCAGACCAAGCTCTGGGGAACCCAGGCTTGAAATCTGGGGACCTCTTTGCCTCAGGATTAGTTTCTGCATTATAGCAAGAGGGAAGAGCTGTCCTGTCCCCTGGCAGCACCCAGGAACACAAATGAGTCCTTGATGAAGGAGCTGTTTGTACCTTTTGGCACAGACATGGTTTCTGCCCAGCATGTGCTGGGCAGCTGCACCACATCCCAGCACCACGGCCAAGCCCTTCCTGCTTGCAGTGCCACCAGGCTCGTGGCTGCCCACGGGGTCTGATGGCCCAGAGGGGGCTGAACTCTCGGCCTGTGTCCCCCTTGCCAGGAGGCCATGATGGATCACTCCCTCCAGACCATCTCCTACATTGCCGACATTGGCTCCCTCGTGGTGCTCATGGCACGCCGGAAGCTGCCACGGCGCTCGGAGGTGGCGGAGGAGAAGCGGCTCTACAAGATGATCTGCCACGTCTTCCAGTCGGCTGATGTGAGGCGACACATGGGTCCCTGGGGTGGGTGGGTGGCCTTGGGGACCTGAGCCCCATCCCACTGTAATAACTGGGTGTTCCGGGCTGGGGCTGCAGCAGAGACCCCTCCCTTCCCACAAGGGAGAGGACAGGAGCCCAGGCTGAGCATCTCTGTGACATGCAGAGGCCCAGTGACCAAAGTGGAGGGAAGAGTTGGCTCCATACAGGGGCCCATTCAGGTAGGGAAGGAGCCAGGACGCGGTGGAGCTCCCAGGGACGGTTGCTGTGCTGGGCATTGCAGGGCACTGGGAGCTGTTGGCTCCAGCCCTGAGCCATGGGCAGGAACAGCTCTTGTGTTCCCCAGGCGCAGGTCATCGCCCAGGCCATTGGGCAGGCGTTCGGCGTGGCCTACCAGCGCTTCCTGGAGGCCAACAGCATCGACCCGAGTGAGCTGAGCCCACGCCAGTACAGCCATGCCCTTGAGGACCAGGAGCAGTACAACGCAGAGCTGACCCACTTCTCCCGGCAGGAGAACTGCAAGGACGTAAGAGCTGCTTCAGGGGGTGGGTACAATGTGGGGAACATGTTGGCACCTCTGTGTCATCCACTCCGTGGCTCCCTGAGCAGCTGAGGTGCTCCCTACGAAACCGGACCCCATCCCAGCCAGCTGTGAGCGCAGCTGTGGGCTGGGACATGTGCTCCACGACTCTGGTGGAGGTCATGACCATAACCCACCTGTTCTTCCCCCAGGTCTGCATCCGGAAGCAGAAGGGGGAGATCTTGGGCATTGCCATTGTGGAGTCGGGCTGGGGCTCCATCCTGCCCACCGTGGTCATCGCCAACCTGATGCACGGGGGCCCCGCGGAGCGGTCAGGCGAGCTGAGCATTGGGGACCGCCTCATGTCAGTCAACGGGACCAGCCTGGTGGGGCTGCCCCTGGGCACCTGCCAGAGCATCATCCGGGTGAGCTGGGGCAGAGTGACGTCCTGCCTCACCCAGGAGGGAGATGGAGACTGGCCTGAATGATCTGGGAGTGACGCCAGGATTCCCCCGGGGCCCCCAGGTGTGGAGGCAGGTGTGCAGAGGTCATACCTGTCCTGCAGGCTGTGACAGTTCCTGCTCAGAGTGCTTGGGAGGAAGGCAGGGACAAAGCTGGGGCCTGTACTTGCTGTGGCCCTGCCTGAGGAGTGGGGTGGAGGAGGAGGCAGGCAGCTGTCCTGAAGGGAACCCGTTGCATCATCTACCTCTCAGGTAGGAGGCAGGATGGGAAGGAGCTCAAAGCGAGGACAGCGTAGCCTCAGGGGCTTGTCCCTGGATTTGTATTTGCAGTATCCCTTTGTGTGCCTCAGTTTCCCCATTGAAAACAGGTTGCTAATCCTCAGCCCCCACATGAGCAGCTGGGGCTGCATTGCCCCTCAACCAGTGTGAATAGCTCTCCAAAATCTGACCAAGTCCCATCCCACCTTCCAGGAGCTGAAGCATCAGACCGAGGTGTCACTGAACATTGTGCACTGTCCCCCTGTCACCACAGCTGTCATCCGACGCCCTGACTCCAAGTACCAGCTGGGCTTCTGTGTTGAGAACGGTGTGGTGAGTGCCCGTGGGATGGGAGCTGGGCCAGGGTCTACCTGAGGGACAGGCAGAGCTGGCTGTGTCCAGGGAGCAGCCTCCAGCTCCCACACTCCATGTGCCTGCCTGGGCCAAGGGGTCACAGGGCTCTGCTGTGCACAGCAAAAGGCTCCTCACAGCCTGTCTGCAGCACCAGTGGTTGTATCCCTCTCCCTGGTGCTCTGCAGCTGTTTGCTTTCAGGGTGGTGGCTTCTTCCTGGGTTTCTGGGCATGACCCCACTGACAGTTGTTGCTGTCCCCAGTGCCCCAGCCACTCCCTGACCTCAGCCCTCCCGTGGCTGTGTTGGGAAGGCAGAGAGGGGCATTCCTGTGCTCAGTGGGAGCTGGGTGGGTGGGTGGCACAGCCACCTCGCACACCGACTGGTGCTCTCCCTAGGATTGGAGATGTGGGTCTCTCCTGATGCCCCAGGGAGAAGCTCAGTCTCTGCAGCCCAGGCCCGAGGGGAGCAGGAGGGGTCGGTGAGTGGGGCAGCCACAGCCTCGTCAGCCAGGGGACAAAATCCTGGGGGCTGCCCTTGCCCCAGCTCAGCACATCACTCTGGCGGCAGCAATGCACAGGGACATCCCTGCCCTCACTGCGTGCCTGGGGGCTGGAGGAGGTGTGCACCCCAGTCCAGAGCTCTGGCTGGGAGCCTACAGGGCTGTGAGGGGTTGGAGCAGTGGTGATGCAGGGCTGGGCTGCGGGCACAGCCCTGCTCTCACAGCACTCCCTGCTCCCAGATCTGCAGCCTGATGCGTGGAGGCATCGCCGAGCGGGGCGGCATCCGCGTGGGGCACCGCATCATCGAGATCAATGGGCAGAGTGTCGTGGCCACGCCCCACGAGAAGATCATCCAGATCCTCACCGAGGCAGTCAGCGAGGTGAGGTGGGCCCCCATGGAGCCACTGGGCTCAGAGCTGTGCACCAGCGCCCTCCAGCCCGGGCTGGTGCCTCTGACCTGTGCCTCTCTGCCTAGGTCCACATCAAGACCATGCCAGCCTCCACGTACCGACTGCTGACGGGGCAGGAGCAGCCCCTCTTCCTCTGAGCCACCATGCGCGGGGCAGGCAGGAGCGAGCCTGGGGCTGCAGGGGAGGGACTGGCTCTGCCTTCTGCCCCCAGCCCTGCATCAGAGCCCTCAGCAGGGCCTAAGCCTGCACCTCTCTTATTTTACTCAGGACACACTGGGAGGCTGGGGGCTGATACCCAGCCTGAGCAGCATCAAGGCCTGTGGTGCCACGGTTTGGGCACCTCTCGCCCTCCAGTCACCTCTCCCCACCTCACAGTGCCTGCACAGTGCCTGTCCTGCTGCTGCACAGGGTCCTTCACCTTGGCCTTGTGCTAGTGGGAGGAGAGGGGACCCTATGTGAAAGTTCCCCCCATCCAGTCACTGACTGTTGTACTTCTGCACTCACCAACGGTGCCTTTCTGGAGCTGGGGACGGTGCTGGAAGCACAGCTCAACTGCAGAGCTCAGCCCAGCACAGCCCCAGAGCAGCACTGACCCTGCACATGCATGTGTGGATGCACACTGGCACCCCTGGGGGACACCCAGCAGCTCCCAGACTCAGCCTTAAGGGCAGAAGCACTGTTGGCACCTCCTCTTCTCCCCTGGCTTGGCCAGAGGCCTGTTGGGGTGCAAACAAACTCCGTTAGACCCATTGTACCAAGCTGGGAACCTGCCTCAGCTTTTCCCTGGTGCTGCCTTGAACCGCTCTGCACGCACAGCCTGGCCCAGATCCACAGCCCTTGGAGCAGCAGAAGGGAACATGGCACTGCTCACCCCCACATCCTGGGAGCTTGGGACTGTGAGCGTTTTTGTGAGCAGCTCTCTGGGCCCCCAGGGCTGCAGCAGTGCTGACCTGGCTGTGCCTGTGTGCATGGTTGCTCTAAAAATAAAAACTTTGGGAAATACGGGAGGCTGCATTTGAGGAGCTGCAGGGGGGCTGCAGCAGAGGAGGCTCAGCTCTGGGGGGCACATCCCAGGCCTGCGGACGTGCCAGGCCCCAAGTACCCCTGCAGTGCCTCAGCGTACACAGGGCCACTGGCCAGGGAGGTGCCTGTGTCCCAGCACGGCAACCCTGCTGCACAGTGTCCCCTGCATGCTGCCACCCAGCACCCCCAGAAACAGCCTGTCCTGATCCAAACATCCCTTTTATTCCAGTAGCAGTGGCTGTGGCCAAAAGGGAAGGAGGCACATGGTAGTGCAGGCACTTAGTGCTTCAGGGTATAGCAGGATTGGGCCCAGCCTGGCCACAGGGGCACTACCTGAGCTGTTACCTGCACCCAGGTGTGCAGGGTGGTGAGAGGGCTGGCCCAGAGGGACAGGCCAGCAGTGCCACTACACATCTGTGGCTGGGCCCCACTCGTAGCCTTCATCCTGGTCTGAGTCATCCCTGGCCCGTGTGAACCTTCTCCTCACCGCCGCGTGCTCGTATTCCCTGGGGGACAGAAGGGTGGTGATGACTCTGTGTGACAGGGACAGTGCCCCTCTGGGACCATCCCCAGCGCTGGGCGGCTGCCACCCCCACCCTGGGGCACAGGGTACCTGATGCTGTCATAGTGCCGGCTCTGCCGTGGCTGTTTGGGCACCTGGAGGAGAGCAGGTGGGGGGATCAGGGGCAGGGCAGGGGCTGTGCCCCAGCCTGGGGCATTTGCCCCTGGCCACCCAGAGCCGGGCACAGACACACAGCTGGACCCTGCAGCAGTCAAGAGGTGACACCGTGCCTGTGCCGTGAGGATGGGAATTCCATCCCAGAGCCAGATACTGTGCCACCGTCTTCTGCCTCACTGGGCCCTTGTACCAGTCTGGGGGAACCCACCTGTTCACTTTGGCTGTGGCTCGGGGCCAGCTGTGCTGGCTCGGAGGAGTCCAGACCGTGGCTCGGGGCCAGCTGTGCTGGTTCAGAGGAACGGGCCAGCCCGGGCTGGTCATAGGCATCCTCTGCCTCACCATCAGTGTAGGCACCCGCCTCCCCATCCGTGTCATCGTAGTCACTGTTGGCGTGGCTGTCACACGTCAGGTAGCCTGAGGCCACCGAGGTCGGTGGGTTCAGCAGGTCCAGACTGTCCTCAGGTGCTACATCTGCCTGGGGGGTGGGGATGACAGAGACGTGGGAGCCCAGCTGTGGGGGGCCATGCGCAGCCCCATCACCTGCCTGGCTGCAGGCCCAGGAGGCCGAGCCTCACCACAGAGAGCCTGTGCCTGTACCTGCTCTGCTGTTGTCCAGACAGGCTGGCTTTGCTGTGTCCTTATGATGTCCTGGATCTGCTCGTACCAGGCATTGCCACTGCCACTGAGGCTGATGGTGGCTGTGAAGAGGTGGCTGCAATACTTCTTCATCTTGTTGGCCTGGGCATAGAGGCGCCGGGAACTCTTCCTGGAGTCGGGCGCCAGCCACTGCCGCATGGCCTTGATGCCCTGCCGGCTCTCGGGCTCGCAGAACACCACCACGGGGTAGTACTGCACGTAATTGAGGCGCTCCACAGCCGAGGGTGTGATGTCCAGCAAGGCATGCTTGTTCTGGGGCAGGGCACAGCCATCAGCCCTGCTGGGAGCGGGGATGGGGGCCGTGGGCTTTCCACAGGCCCCAGCTGGCTCCAGGGACATGGGAAAGGTCTCACCTTTTCTGCAATCTGCCGCACCGAGTCCAGCTTGATGACCTTGGACGATGCCCCATCGCGGGGCACGCTTGCTGCAGGACACAGAGATGGGGCATGAAAGGGGCTGCACCTCCGACAGCCCCAGGCTGGGCATGGAAGAGGAGGGGAGAGGGCCAATGTGCCCAGGAAGGTGTGGGGTGTCATAGGGAGGGAGCCAAAGGTAAAGAACTCTCACCATCTGGCTGCTGGATATAATTTTCTCCCAAGTGTGGGGGCACTTACGGGCAATTTCGAACAGCTCGGGCAACTCCCTGCTCAGCTTCTGCACAGCAATGTCTGCGATGGGGCCCAGGATCACCACTGGCCGCTTGAAGCTGGCTGTGGGAGGACAGAGGTGCTCAGGGTGGGTGGGGGCAAGGGCAGAGCTCCCAGCACCTGAGCACCCAGCCCCACTCCTCACGGTGCCCACAGTGACTTGCCCTGCTCCTCTCAGGAGAGGGGGGCCCATCAGCATCTGCGGCAGGGCAGCCCCAGGACCAACGTCCCCAAGGTGGGTCAGGCTGTCCTGGTGCCCACCTTCCTTCAGGACCACCCTCTCATATGGTGGGTAGCGCCCCTGCTTTGTAAGGGCAGACAGGTCCTCCCGGCTCTTCCGCAGCATCTTCTTGGCTCCCCGCAAGCCCCGCAGCTTCCAAAACTCAGCCCTTGCTCCGGAGGGGTTGGCACCAGATGTGGCTTTCAGCACCAACTCCAGGCTGGCGATCTGCTCGGCCCTGGGAGAGGAGAGGGCTCAGGACCTGCAGCCTCTGGGTTTGAGGAGCATGTCAGGAGAAGCTGGCACCCCTGCTCAGTGGCATAGCCAGGTGAGGCTGTGGTAGACTTCTCTCTCTGGGACTTTGGACAGCTTGACCATCAGCTGCCCCACCACCCCAGGAAGGGAATTCACCAGCTCACACTTCCCACCACTTCCCCACCAGCCCTTGCCCTGCCTCTCACTGAGCCCACCAGCCATGTCCCCAGCTCCCTTGGGAGCCTTCCCTGGCTCTCCTTGTCCAGGGGCTGTTCTTGGCTCCAATCCCTACCTGCTGCGGTTGGGGATGATGCCCTTTTCCTGCTCCTGCAGGTCCCTGCCCATGCGCACAGCCAGCCAGCTCCCCAGCCTGCCCCGGTACATGGTGTCCAGCACGTGGAACACGTCCCCACGGACAAAGCTGAGCCCTGATGGCGTATCCTTCTCAAAGTCAAAGTGTGTCCGGATGTAGAACGAGTCACCCACATTGGACGAGATCATCTTCCTGTAAACTGGAGCCCAGGGCAAGAGAGACCATCAGGGGAAGAGGTGGCAGAGGAGGAAGATGCTGGAGAGATTTGGGAAGGCACTAGGCTGGCTGGGAGGCTCCACAGTAGCCCTTGCTGCAAAGGAGTGTACTGGGGACACCTCTTCCTCCCGTGGCATTCTCAGGCATGCTGGGGACAGCAGGATCTGACTCCCCAGCACACACTGCCCTCTCCAGGCTGAGCCATGGTGCCAGAAATCCCCTGCGCTCCAGGAAGCCAAGGCACAAACAGGGCCAGGATGGTCTGGTCCCCTCCCATCAGCTCTCTGGAGGAGGTGGGGGGAAGAAGGACTGCCCTGCAGGGGCAGGAAGGGCCCTGGCAAGCCCAGCAGGTCTAATGCTTGCCCAGAAAAGACAGAGGATGGAGAGGCACAAGCCCAGGATGAGCCTGGTCACCACTCACTGTCCTGCTTGCTCTGGGTCCACAGCGTGACCTCCTCGCCCGGGGGCAGGGCCATGAGATATTCCACAGCCTCCTCACGGGTCAGGTTCTGGAAACTGGTGTCATTCACCTGCCACAGAAAAGCATTTGGACATGGTCCTGCCAGCAGGACAGAGGGCATGGGCACCAGCAGGGGACCCAGGGACAGCAGTGCCCAGGGCAGAGTGGGAGAGGGAACTGGTCCCTATCGCCCTGGAGGTGATACCCTGGGAAGATATTGGATCCAAGAGGGCTGGGGCCAGTGAGGTGCAGCAGCATATGGAGCATTTTCAGTCCCGGGTACCTGCAGGATCTGGTCACCTTCCCGGACGCCCTGGCTGTCAGCTAGGCTCCCCTCCTGCACGCTCGACACGAAGATGCCCACATCGTTCCCGCCCGTCAGCCGCAGCCCCACATTCTTGGCCTTCACAAACCGCACGACCCTGGAGTTGGTGCTGTACCTGCCACGGGGAAGTACAGTCAGCCCAGTGGTGACATGCAAGGACAGGACAGGGAGGCACTGACCCTGTGACCCCAACCCTGTGCCACAGCAGCTCCTCATGTTCTGCAGCCATTCCCCCTGCCTCTTGCAGACATACCCATCCTTGTGGGCAGCTTGGGCAGTGGGGCTGGTGTGGGGGCTGTGGTCATCCCCCTCCACGGCTTCCAGAAGGTCTGCAGGAAGGAGAGCTGGTCCAGGAGCAGCAGTGGCTGTGCTGAGGCACAGGGAGCCCCGGCATGGCTCTGCCAGGGCTTTGGGCAGTGGAGATGCACAGGAGCCTGGAGCCCCCTCTGTGCCCAGTCCACTCACCTGCGCCCCGGGCATCAGCTACAGTCACCTCAGCCACAGGCTCCCTGTCCAATCGTCTCCTCTCCCTGGAACAAGGGCGAGCAGGATTTAAGCAGGGCACAGGCAGGCAGTGTCAAATGGGCAGTGGCGACAGCAGAGCAAGCTGGGAATGGCAGTACTACCTCCAGGGACATTGGCTTAGGAACAGAGAAGCAGCATCCCCAGACAGGTGGAGAACACAGCATGATCTGCCAGGGGACAGAGGGGCTCATGAGGACAGTGTGGGCCTTACAGTGGTGAATTTGTCCTGGCAGCAGCTGGAGGTCGCGGGGAGGCCTCTGGAGATGTTGCATGGGACAGCTCAGAGTCGATGTCTGAGATATCTGCAGCAGCATGAGGGGAGATGCATCAGTGACCATGGAGCCCCTGCGCTGTGTATGTGGCCCTGGCCCCGCCATCGTGTCTCCTCACCGTCCATCTGGGAGCTGTCACTCTGGCTGTTGACATCAGGGATGTTAACCAGGAACTGCCGGTGGTCCCGGAGGATGTGCAAGGTCAGGATCCCCTCTGTCCGCTCGATGAGCTGCTGGGTTTCAGCCAAGGACATGTCCTGGCTGGCTACTCCATTGATCTGGAGGGGCAGAGTGGGAGGCCTCAGGGCACCTGCTCCTGGGAAAGCCACCCCCAGGAACACCCCACTGGGATGGGATGCTCTGACTGCCATCTTCCTGGTCCATTCCCAGCCCCTCCAGCCCAGCCCCAGCTCCCACAATTTCACCTATTCTGTGTCTCTGTTCCTGGCTGCCTCCCAGTGTGAGCTCATTGTGTGCAGAGGAAACATTAGAGTGGCTTGTTCCACCTGCCTGGGGCCCTGCCCAGAGGCAGGAGCTGCATGGACCCCTCAGACTCCTGAAGCTCAGTTTTCCTTTGCCCCAGGCCCAGCACTGTCCTTCCATGCCCTGGCCTGGTGCCGGAGAGTCAGGCCCCAAGCAGACCCTGGAGCTGGGATCTCCCTGAGTGTTAGCAGCTTTTCCCAACAGATTGTGGGATGTAATCCCTTCTGTTTGCCCCAGAGCCACCTTGGCACCAGTTCCCAGCAGCCATGGGTCTGCCTGGACCAGGTGTGCAAACAAAGGGTCTCCCTCCCTCTATTTCCTCCTCCCCAAATACTTTAAGCATCATTTTACCTGACAAATACCTCTATGACTGTCATCCAATGGGGACATGGACACACAGCAGGGGACCACACACCGTGGGGACAGTGGGGTGGACACGACCCCAGTGTGCCAGCAGGATATGCCACCAGCCCTGGCAACGCAGGGAGCTGGGCCCTGAGAGCCCCTGCAGGGTCCCTGGGACAGCCAGGGAGTGGGCACCAGACAGAACTGCCTCCAGCACAGCCATGGCTGGCCCCTGCAGTGACACTAGCCAGGGATAAGCCCTCCAAAGAGGGGCAGATGAGACCCCCAGTGAGTGCTGTGCACCCTGGGGCCCCCATACCTTCAGGATGAGGTCTCCCTCCTGTAAGGAGCTGCCCTTGGCCGCCAGCCCGCTCTCCACTATGTGCTTGATGAAGAGCTGACTCCCCAGCTTCAGGCCATACTCTGCACCAGAGAGAGCGGTGATGGTGGCAGAGTCAGGCAGATGCAGGACCTTCTCAATGTCCCCCCTCAGCATCATCCCCGCAAGCCCCAGCTCCCCTTAGGGTACTGGCAAGCCCCAAAGCTGAGCTCTGTAGCCCCTGACTGAGGGCAGGGGGTTTAGTGCACCCAGCATGGCATGCACTGTCCCCTTGCTGCAGCCAGGCCCTGGCACCCACCCAGCCATCACCTTCTCCCTGGAGGAAGGCATGGCCAAAAATCAGGCAACAAGACCCAGGGACAGCAGGAACAGGAGGGTCTCACCTTCACTCTGCTTCTGCTTCACCAGGACTGACGTGATGGGCTTCACTGGCACATCCTGGTGTGGCAGCCACTTGAAGCCCGACACCAGGGCCAGCCCGTTGGTGTCCCCGTCCTGGCCAAAGGCATTGGCAGAGCAATGTCGGCCGTGGCCTCTCCGATCTGAGCCACTCTGCATCCGGTGGCTGCTGTCCTGGCTTTGCCTCTGGCTCCGTGACACCAGCTTGTGATGGCGACGGTCATCGTGGTGGTGACCAGAGCTCCTCTCGCTGGATGAGTCCCCATCGTAGCCCTGGCTGTGGTCCAGGTCATCCCGGGAGCGGTGCAGCCTGTAGTCATCGTCTGAGTCATAGTGCCGGGGCACAGCGGGGGACCCAGGGCTGCTCTTGCTCACAGGGAGGTGAACCTTCTTCGGTCTTTTCAGCGTCTGCAGGTGCAAAGTGAGAAGGAGAGGATGGTGGGTACAGCTGTCTCTGCCAGGAGATGTCCCTGCAGCAAGCCCCAAACCCTGGGTGCGTATGGGACAGGGGAGCTGGGATGGGGACAGGCACAAGCGTGAGCATGACACCAGCCCCCATCTCACCACAGAACACTCACAATGTTGGCGATCTTGCCACAGGTTTTAAGTGTCTGGATAGCGAAGGAGGATGGGACGTTCTCCATGGAAAGGCCGTTCACCATCACGATGTGATCCTTCCTCCTGAGAGGTAAAATGCAGCTGTGACTCTGCCCCAGGCACAGCTCCCAGCCCAGGGAGTGAGTGTATCCCAAGGGATCCCATTCCAGCCAGGCAGGGCAACAGTGGTGCTGGCCCTGTCCCAGCAGGAGTGATTCTCCATCCTTCCCACCCTTGCTGGCAGAGAGCACCCCCCATGGCCCCACATCTCCATGTACTCACTGGAGCTGACCCATCGCTGGTCCCCCAGACACCACATCTGAAACAAACACCGCTGTGTCGCCAGTTGTCTTGTTGGGATGGTCACGGCCTCCAGAGACAGCAAAGCCAAAGCCCCGGTGAGGGTCCTAGTGGGTGTGGGCAGAAGAGGGGTCAGGCAGAGTTGACCTCATAGACCCTGTCCCCTCCCATGGCAGGGCCACCCCAGGCCACACTCGCCTTGCTCAGTGTCACCGTGTGCTGCTCCCAGATCAGCATCTCCTCCATGGTAGGCACCCACCAGCACAAGCTGGGGAGACTAGCAGTGGCAGCCGGACGGCCAGGGGGCTCCGACTGGCTCTGGCTCTTCTTTGCAGCCACTGGCCCCTTCCTCAATCGAACATCAGGCTGCAACAATGAGCAGTAGCAAGGCTGAGCCATAAGGGACTGTGAGGCTGCAGGGGACAGAGCCCTGTGGTGCCAGGACACCAGGACTGGCAGCTATGTCACACCCCAACTAACCCTGCATGGCTCCAAACCCAGAGCTGCCTCTGTGCACCATGAAATCTTGGACCCCTGGGGGTCCATCTCCATCCCTTCAGACATGTGTCCATGGAAGGGGAGGTTTTACGCAGGGCAAGGACAGGACTCATCTCCATGTCTGGGACCCACTGCCCATGCCATCCTCATCGTCTCACTCCCCTTCAGCAGACCTTGGCGTGCTGCTTTGGATGGTGTTTCAGTGCCTGTCCACCCACTCTGGGCTCCTGCAGCTCTGCCAGCTGGTTTGGCAGCACCACTGCCCCGGTTTCACCGTTTGGTTTCCCTGGGTTTTCCCCAAATCCAATGTTTTCCACCTAGGACAGACGAGCCTGACATTATTCTGACAGAATAAAGTCCCTTTGAGGCTGAAACTCCTGGGATGGGCCCAGGGATCTCCACCAGCTCCTGGCTCCCTGGAGAGAATGTCGGCATGAACCCAGAGAGACATGGGTTCCCATGTGGATGGGTGACAGCAGGACCAAAGCCTCCCACCAGTTCCCATGGGGTGGGACAGGGAGAGGCCACTTTGATCAGGGCCTCACAGAATCACAGAATCATCAAGGAAGGAAGAGGCCTTCAAGATCATCAAATCCAACTGTCACCCCAACACCACCATAATCACCCCTAAACCATGTCCCCAAGTGCCACATCCAGATGCCTCTTGAATGCTTCCAGGGATGGTGACTCCAGCACCTCCCTGGGCAATTTATTCCATTGCCTGACCACTCCTTCAGTGAAAAAAAAAAATCAAGTATCTAATCTGAACCTCCGTTGCTGCAACTTGAGGCCATTTCCTCTGGTCCTGTCTCTTGGCAGAAGAGGCTGATCCCCACCTCACCACAATCTCCTTTTGGGAGCTGTGAAACCTCCACAACCCCTTTGGGAATGGGCCACGGGGCAGCTTTGGTGGGACCAGGAGGCCTCAGAGACACCCTGTGGGCAATGCCGGGGTGATGCTGCATCAGGGATCTGGCAGGGGGGCAACCAGCCCTGGGCAAGCGCGGCAGCTCAGCCCTAGCACAAGGACACCCCACGGGCAGCCCCAGCTGGAGCAGTGCTGAGGCAGACGGCTGAGCCCCCAAAACAAGACCCAGCTGAGCCCCTGAAATGACACCAAGCCCACTGCAGCCCCGGGGAGGGCCAGGGGAGGCCTGGGGTAATCATTCACCCGATGGGCAGGCTGCAGCCACGGGTGTGGAGGGCAGAGTCCCCTCTGCGTCACCAGCTGCCGAAACCAGCCCGAGTGCCTCCCTGCCACCCAGGGACATGTGGGACCAGGGGGTAGCTGGGGCTGGGCAGGACCCCAGTGTAGCAGCACCCACTGTCCTGTACTGGCACTAGGAAAGCTGATAATAAACAGGAACTCCCAGTGTGGCACTGGGGTGGTTTCAGCTGTGTCACCAGTGTTGTTTGTGCTCCCTGGACACCCACAGGTGACATGGTGAGAGCTACAGGTCCAAGAGACACCAACCTGGAGCAGCCAGATCATCCCCCTCCCTAGGATGGTGACATCTGCTGTCCCAGAGCCACCCCTGATGCCACCCAACACAGCCTCTCACTGTCCCCAGCTGGGTCCCACTACTGTCCCATCACCAGGGTGCTACAAACTGGCCACAAACCTGCATTCCGCTGCTGCCTGTTGCTCTCCCCGGGCAGTGGCTGGGGCAGCATGGGGATGGCAGCAAGTCCCATGTCACCAGCGGCACAGGCAGTACGCCCACAGTGCCACCAAGCCCTGTCCCTGTCCCCAGTCTCCCCTCAAGACCTGGCGTAGGGCCTGCACCAGCCAAAGGCCGAGGCTGGCAGCAGGAGGAGCCGGCTCAGCCGGTTTCCGACAGAAACCAGCCCGCACTTGGAATGGCCCCGCAGGGAGAGGCAGTATCTGGGCAGAGCTGACCATGGCCCAGCCCAACACACCCAGCACCGGGCACCGGCAGCACTGGGAGCCCCACACCGCCCCACACATGTACCGTGGCAGCACCTCCCAGGGGCTTTGAAGCCAAACAAAGCCAAGCTGTGCTGGGGCAGCTCATCCCCCTGCCAGGTCCCCAGTTCGGGGCTGTGCCTGGCCCCGGGTGACGCCACCAACAATGCCCGCCGTGGGGACAGCAAGGAGTCGGGGGATCATTTATTGAAAAGTGACACACACTGTCCACCCCAGCCGTGCATACAACCCCACCACCCATAATGTTTCCCAACCCCCCATCCCCTGATAGGGGTCCTCATCCTGAGAACCTCAAAGCCTTCCTGGGATCAGCAAGGTCCCTGCTCTCAGCCAGTGCTGCAAAACCACTCGTCGCTTGTCTGGTCCCGGCTATGCAACATTGAGGTCCCGGATCCCTCCAGAGGCTGCTCTACCCCAACCCAACCCAAAGAGCGATGGGCTGATCCCGACCCCTGCTCTGGGAAAAGGTCTCTGAAAGGGCTGTTTCGGACCGAGTGTAAATCAGCAGCAGAGAGGCACGTCCTCCAGCCCTGGGGCGTGGAGTTGTGATCCTCCGGGGTATCTCCCTGCTATGGAGCAGAGCTCCAGGAGGGTCACTGGGTCCTGAAGCCACCCAGAGAGGGACAAAGCATGGCCGATTCCCCAGGTGAAAGCACGACTGAAAGCCAGAAAGCAAGGCTGACAGATCCCGGGGGACAGAGTTAGGCACTCACCGAGCCTGGGATCCGACCAGGAAGGAGCTGAGCTCCCGGGCTGGTGGCAGTGGTGTCACTCCAGGGTGCCTTGCGTAACCCTTTGTAGCCCAGACTCTGCCTGCAGTGGGGAAGGAGCAGGAAGGTGGTCCCGGGGCAGCTTCTCGGGCACAGCAGGTCTCCCGGAGGGCTGTCCATGGTGTCCTCCACCGTGATAGTGGCTCAGTCACATACACTCACCGCCCTCCCAGCGCTGCATCGGGACAGGCTCACAGGATGCTGGTGGTGGCGGTGCCTGGAGATAGGGGTTCCTGCCCCGCAATCCCTGCCCTGTCCACGGAAGCGGTGGGACTCTGCCCCAGACTCCCAAACCCTCCCAGGGTCACCCATTGCCCCAAGAGGGGACAGACACAGGGGCCAGCCTGGGGATCCCTGTGATGGCTGGAGAAGCTGATGATGGCCTCTCCTCTCCTTCCCTTGCCCCTGTCCGCACCTGGGGACCAGCCCTTCGTCATCCCTCGTCCCGCGGGGCCGCTTTCCTGCGGTGACAGCGATCAGGTCCACGCCGCGGCTCTCCGCCTCCCGCCGGGGCCGGTACCGCTCCCAGCCCAGCGCCAAGGCGGCGTGGGGCGACCAGTTCCTGTGGAAGCCCCCGGCCCGCAGCCGCCACCCCGGAGCCGGGGCCATGCCACCGCCTGCCTCTCCGCTCGCTCGGCACCAGCTGCTCCCAGCTGAGCCCTGCGGGGAGCCTGGAGCAGCTCCCGCCGCTCCCCAGGACCAGCTGCAGTCGGCGGGGGCCGGCGCCGCCGAGCAGCCTCATTAGTGCCGGTGGCTCCAGCGCTGCCTCCTGGCCGGGGCTACCCGTCCGGGACACGCGTGGCCCCGGGGCCTGGAGAACCGGCGGGGCCGGCCCGGGCTGACCCGCGCCCCGAGGCTGACCCGGGCCGGGCGGCGCCACTAGATGGTGCCGCGGGGCCGGGAGGAGCCGGGACCCGGCCCGAGCTGGGAACCGGCGGCGCTGAACGGGGCCGGGGCCGCGCAGGGGGGAGGGAGCGTGTCCGGGTCCCGGTGCACGGCCCGCTCGGTCTAGCCCAGCGGATTGTGGGGCTACCAGGAGCTTCCGGAGAGAGGGAGGGGCGGGTAGGCGGCGCCCGGCACCGGGAAGG
>VWZT01011567.1:0-51350 GCA_013397055.1 Pachycephala philippinensis | reverse complement strand
GCCGAGCCCCAGCGTGTCCCCATGTCCCGCCGGCTCGCAGTGGTTCAGCCCAGCCGTAACCCCGGCCGGGCCCCCCCGCGGGGCGCTCGGAGTGGTTCAGTCCAGCCCCCCCCTCCCCGGAGTGCGCCCCCCCCAGACACCGCGTGGTCCCGTCCAACTGCTGCTTCCCTTCCCCCCTTCTTCCCCGGCCCCGGGATGGTTCCGGCCCCGGCCCGGGACTCCCGGGACACCGGGATGGCGCTCCCCCTTCTCTGCCCTCGGGAGTCTCGGAGCTGTGAGGGGCAACGGCGACCCCCGGACCACCCTGCGGGGCACAGGCCGCCCGCCTCCGGGACTGCTCCCAACCCCGGAACCGACCGCGGGTGGGCCTGGAGGGCCGTGGCGGGGCCGTCCTGCCCCGTCCCCTCTCGGGGTTCGCTCTCCGGAGATCACAGGGTAGGGGTGGAGGGGTTGGTCGGAGAGCCGGGCAGACCCCGGGCTTTGCCGCCGGCCGGGGTCCCTCCTGCCGGAGGGGGCCCGTTTGTCAGGGCCCAGAGCGAGCCCGAGGCCGGCAGTGGCATTAGCAGAAGGTTTGGGGTTTCTGAGTGGCAGGATGGATCCATGGGGCTGTGCCTGTAGACCTGCCCCCGCCTCCCCTGCTGCCTAATCATTTCTAGTTCATTAACAGCCTCAGGATTGCTGGCTGAGCCGTGCCTGTGATGTTGAGCCGTGCTCGTGATGTTCAGCCCCGCTGCTGCCGGGCTGACACGTTCCTCCGCGGGCCCGACGCGGAGCTACAGGCACCTGCCGGAGTCCGGGGTGCTCAGAGGGTTTGGCTGTGTGATGACAGCGACCTCCGTGTCGTCAGGCCTTTAAATGAGTATCATTAGATCTTCTGAGAACCAGCTAATTACAGTGGAAGCCGTGCTCGTTTCGCAGCAGAGCCGGGGGTGTGGGTGTTGTGTGTAACTTTGGGTAAGGTGCCGAGGTTTAGGCTGAGGGAAGCTGTCCCCAGCCATCCTGCTGAGGATCCTCAGTGCTGCAAGGAAATGCAGGGGCTGGCAGCCTGCAGCCTGCCTTCCCAAGGCTGCTTGCCGTGCTCCCACACACCCTTGGACCTCTTTTCTCCCAGCACTGGCTGGTGATGCTGAGGGACTGAGAGAGAACCTCTTGCTGATCAGAGTCACAGAACAGTTTGGACTGGAAGGGACCTTAAAGCCCATCTTGTTCCACCCTTCTGCCCTGGGCAGGGACACCAATGAAAATACCATTTGTCCTTTTGATTTCTCAGTCACCTTTCTGTTTTTTGGGGAGGGTAGAGAGTTGTTGCTCAGGACTAGGCAAAGTGTCTATGGAGACTGTTGCTCAGGAAGGGTTTAAGGAGGGAGCATGTATTTTTCTTCTTCCGTGAGCAAGTAAATCTGAATTTATGAACCTGTAGGCTGTCTTACCTTACGCTGATAGTAAAAAAGATGAAACGGAGCCAGTAATCTCACCGATGCTTTGATTTCTCAAGTCAAGTTGCTTACTCCTCACTTGGGTAGCGTCCAAATTGTGTCACTTGGCCTCAGCCGCACTTGCAGCTGGAGCTCCTGGGGGGCTGGGGACAACATGCACAACAGCAAATGAGTTTTTGCTGGAGAAAAGCAAACCCCGGGGGATGGAGGTGGCCTTTGGTGGGCTGTGGGAGGGCACAGCTGCACCTGCACAGAGTGGGCTGTGCTGTGGGTCTGGGGTTCTCACAGTTCAGTGGTCTGAACTGGGTGACAAATCCCTGTAACGCCCCGTATGCCTTCGCTGCTGTGTGGAGGTGTTGAAGTGCCCATGACCCACCTACACGGGTGCTTCGTGCCGCTCCCCTTGTGCTCACTGCTCTGCATGTGCTGTTGATGAAGGATCACTGGCGTAGCTGAAATGTGCTGCCTGGCTCCTGGCTGGAGAGGAGGCATCTGGGTGCTGTGTTCTGCCTGAACAACATGGCGGGGTTAATCCAGACTGTGGGGTCAGGCCAGCATAGACCCTCCCCAAGCCCTCAGTAATTATAGAAAAATTACCAGTTAGTCTGGTACAGGAGTAAAACTGCGTGGAGAAGGGCTGGAAGTCAGTGAGAACTTGGCAGTAGGCTGACTTAAGGTACAGAGTGTTCTGAAGGGAACTTTTGGAAATCTCATGCTTTAAGGGGGAAAACCTCACTTACAGCCAGCAGCAGGGCTGTTCATTCATGAACACACAGACCCAGTTCGTCCCTTCCTGAGACCTTGGCTTTAAAGTTTTAAAAAGTTTTGTGACCAACTAGTTGAAAAGGGAGTTTTGAATCTAATGGGTGCAGATGCTTGCTGTGCCTTCTCCTTGAATCTGTACCCTCATGCCCTGGGGAGGGACTGCAGGGAGTGTAAGGGGCTGCTCCAGGGTTCTGGTGAGCTGTGGGCAGGAGCAGAGGTGGTGTGTGGAGGTACGGTGCTGTGGGGTGACAGGTGAGCACTGGCCTTGTTCGGGCTTGGGTGCCCTGATCGCAGGGATGGTTGGGTGAGCAAATGGTGCATCACCATTCCTCTAGCCAGGTGCAGTCTGGAGACACAGGGTCTGGAAACCTTGTATCCAAGGATGGTTGAGTTATGGGAGAGCTGTTATTACAAAAGAACTGGCATTGTCCAACTGTTGGACAGCAGAACTGGCCTTCACCATCTCCTTTCTAAAGTGGGAATTCTCAGTCTGATGGGGAAGTAAAGTTGACATTGGATTTATTTCCATTGGTCAGGTCTCCTATTACACAGGTTGCAGTGTGCCTGCCAATCACTTATGGTCCAGAGCTGGAGCAGAAACCTCCAATGTGTTTTTCAGGGTTGGGTTTTAATGCTTTAGGGAGCTGAAATGATTTAACAAGGATTTACACTCTTGTTGGACAGCTGTCTTGCTGTACCTCAGGCTGAAGGAGCAAAATGAAGATCCCAACCCCAGCCACGTGTGCTGTGTGCTGGTGGCACCTGTGTGGCTGTCTCCAAAATGCTCTGGGAGAGTGTTGATTGCGACAGCCCAGGAACAGGATTGCAGCTCTTCCCTCTTAGCAGTGATAACTTTGAAGTAACTTTTGAAGGGTTGCTGGAAGCAATTTTTTCAGTGAGCAGATTAGAGATAAGAGAAGAATTCCACCCTGTGGGGCATAAGCAGTTCAATTCATACCAACTCGATGGAGAGGGGAAATTGCAGGGAGCTTATCAGCTTGAGGAAAAATCAAATGTAAACATCATCCCCAGCATGATTATGGTTCACAGCTTAGTTGGATGTCACATGCCTCTGTGCCGTGAAATGGTGCTGGCGAGGATGATTACTGAGGGAGTCAGCCAGGCAGGAACAAGCAGAAAAACACCCCGCGCCTTGAACTCTTAAAGACCCTGCAGTTACTTCACAGTCAATAAGTCAGAGCTCAGCTGCAGGGAAGGAGGAAGGCAATGAAAATAGAATTCGGGCTGCTCTGGCAAATTAATTGTTCTTTAAGATATGAATCGGCTGGAAGCACACAGGGAAGCTGGGATGATGGAGCTTGAGAGCTGGGAAGGGCAGTGTGTACAGCAGGGAGATGTGGGGTGGGCACTGCCCAAAGGATGCTGAGCCCGCCTGTATCGGTGTCAGGGCAGGCTGGAGAACGAGTCCCTGAGAACACACAGGATGGGGAATGATTAGTCTCATTTTCGTTAACCAGCATTTGGCATTGGCCTCTATATAGCAGCCCATTCCACCACTGCTGGGGCCAAGGGTGGCAGAGCTGCCACTGCCTCATCCCACTTGGGAGGCACATGGGCCTCTCTGGAAGAGCTCCTCAGGGAATGACCTGAGTGGATTCAGTATGAACAGTGTATAATTTGGGAACTATTATTGAAGTGATTCACTGACATGACCATTATGGGCTCTTGCCAGATGCACAATCTTAATAAATATGGTTTTCCCATATAAGGTGGTTACAGCCTGAAAAGCAGCTGCAGGAATTCCAGCACTCCCTTCATGGACACATCTTTCAGTTAGCACCAGTTGACTCCAGAAATAGTCCTGCCATGGCTGTGTGATACCCTGACAAAGACTTGAGAACCCTTCTCATCACTTGCTGCTTCGGCTTTGTCAATGTTTGATTATTCCCGTCCATCCTTTTGGGCTGCCAAGCATAGTCCTATGTACCGTGATTAACCTCTAGAGGCCTGGCAGGTGCCTCACTCCTGACATGGATGCAGTACCATGTGCTTGCTGGGACCTACTGGTATGAGATCAGTTCATCTGTGTATATGGGAACTGCAGGTGTTACGTGGGGGTCATGAACTTGTGACTCAAAAAGCAGAAGCCACTGCACCTTTTGCACTGCACAGGGGAATGTCAGAAGAGAAGTGGGAGGGGGAAATGTTTGCTGATCCCAGTGCAAGGAGGGCTGGCTTTATTTAGGTGGAAGTGAACACTCAATGCTCCCATCCGCAGCATGGGGAGGGAGCTGCTGGCCATGTCACTAGCAGGAGATGCTCCCTCTGGCATCCTCGCTGCAGGAAGTGGGAGCCAAAGCAGGTCCTGCCTTCCCCGGATGGTCTGATCCCATGGGTGCACCCTCACAGATCTCCCCTGGGTCCCAGGGAAGACAGTGGAGGCAGCAGGTATTGGAGCAGGCTGCCAGTTTTGGGAAACTCTCTGGTTTAATACAGAGGCCTTGGCACCTCCTGCTCTCCAAGATGCTTATGTTGGGAGAGAAGTGACTCAACGTTTGAATCATAGGATCAAAGAATGGTTTGGGTGGGAAGGGACCATCTCATTCCAACCCTCTACTATGGGCAGGGGCACCTTCCCCCAGACCAGGGTGCTCCAAGCCTCATCCAGATTGGCCTTGAGGCTCATAAATAGCAGCAGAACAGCAGGTGCCAAGATAGGTTACTTCCTTTCCCTGTAAGTGTTTCCAAGTCTCTAACCAAGATCTCTGATAGTCCACTTTGATTTGTTTACCCAGTGACAGTGTTGCTGTCCTTCACCCATCTCCCGGTCCTACAAGCTGGGTCACCTCACGAATGTGCCCAATAACATAATTTTTTAGTCACATCAATTGTCTGATCATGTCTATGGGGCCAGGCAGAAGCTATTTTTAAGCACTGTGCAGGTGCAGTTTGGTGTGGATTCCCTGTAAGCACTTACTGTTAGATAGATAGACACACCTCTGTCGTATTTCACCATTTCTAAATCCATGGTGAGTGCAGGAACTCAAAGGAGAAAAGTACTGTTGTGTTCTGTAAGTCTTTGGCAAAGCAGAATTCCTGGCCAAGCACAGTCTGGGTGTTTGCTGCTGGCTGAGGGTGCCTGTGCAGCCACTTGTGTTTTCCTCTAATGCTGGGATGAGGACATGTGCTGTGCTGAGCCCCTGCTGCTGGCTCTTCCACCACAGGAATGCCCTCACAGCCAGGAAAAGACATGGGCACAGCAGAGAGGGAAATCAAGGCACTGTGAGGGCCTGGAAGCCAAAGGTCGTTCAATGCTGAAATGGAACAAAAGCACAAGAAAGAAGAGGCTCATGTAAAAAACCAAACTCGTGGCCTGTGTGAAGTAGGTGTGGTCTTGATCCCCATCAGCACAAACCTCAGCAGAGCCCAGCATTGCTCACCTGCCTGCCTGGGGAGCATGTGCCAAAGGGAAAGCAGCTGCTGGCTTTCCCGGGCTCTCCACCTCCTCAGGGGAGAACAGGCAGACTGAGTCCCTAGACAGGAGCCTGGCTTCTCCAAGAGCCCTGCACAAGCCAGTGATCATAAGGTGATGTTCGGGCTTTTCCTTCTTAGGTAGGGCTTTGAAATACTCAGTTCCTAAGCAGCCTGGCACTTGTTTGTTTGACTTTTTCAGTGATGCCAATAGCTGGGTTAACCTCCAGACTTCCTGGAATGCATTTTTGTAATTAAAAAGCTAAAAGTGATTAGAGCAGCTTTTCTGTTACTTTGTCTCCTCACCCACATGTTTAGCAGAAAATGCTGTCAACCCCTAATTAAGTGTCATCGTCTTCTATGGTGTGTTCTTGTGGCTTCCCCAGCTTACGTGTGGGTTTTGGGACTGGCTTGTGGTGAATTACCAGGCTGAGTCAGAGGACATGCTGTGGTGGGGAGGAAATCTGAAGCTGGCAATGTGCTGGGTTGTCCCAGTGTTCCTGGCCCTGCCCATGCCACTGGTCACCACTTACCATGACGTGTTTTTATCTCACAGCTCTGCGGAGAGGCTGCAAGTCCCTTTGCTTCTCTTCCAGCTTTCTTTGAAAGCTACAAGCTTTCAGCTACAGCAAGCCTACTGCTCTTGCCTAATTCCATTGGAAAAAACACAAATGTGTACAAGTAGGGAGTCAGTGTGTGATGTGAAGGGTTCTCTTAAATATTTACTGTAACACAGAAGCAGGCTGGAATAATCCACATGTGAAAAAGAGCAATGTTCTTTTATAGCATGAAGCTGGCATGTTCTTTACAGTGGCACTTCTGGCAGATGCTCATGAGAAGTGCTGTCCCTCTGGATAACTGCTCGACTTTGGATCTGGAGCTGCAGGAAACAAAGTTCGCTGTGTCCAACCACGGCCTATGCGGTCTGCGTTCAGTGTGAGGAGTGTAAATGCTTTGCAGACTCATTAAGGGGGTCCAGTCCTCATCTCCTCTGTAATCAACAGAATCTTCATGTTCCCTTTGCAGAAATTGCTACTAGAGAGGGTGGGACAGACTTCCTGGGAGAAAAGAGAAGTTGTAAACCAGCTGTTTGCCTTCATTGTTGAAGACCTGCCTGTTGCATGAGGAGTGCTTGAAAGGCAAGGGCCCACATTCCAGGAGCACAACTGTAGCTGCTCCTGCTGCCCAAGGCACCCCTTGATCCAGGAAAGGGAACCAGCTCATGGCCTAGGGTTTGTCACAAGACCAGCCCAGGCAGATCCACGTCCATGACTGAAAGGGCCTGGAGATTAGCTGAGCGTGGGAACAGCACAGGCAGCAGGTCCTGTCTTTGTTCTGAGTGAAACAGCTCAGTCTCCTGAACTGGGAGGAATTAATGGATTACAAGACGAGGGCAGCTTTGCCTTGTTTGTGGTCATTAAAACGCAGCAGCACTGCTGGGACAGTGCCACCGGCGCCGTGGCTGGTGGGGAGGTCGGTCAGACTGGTCAGACTCCACAGAGCTCAAACGCTGCTTTTTGCTTTACTGCACAATGTTCCACCTCTCCCAGGCACGCAGGGGAGTGAGGTTTGGTTCAGCTTCTGGCAGCTGTGGCTGCTGCTGTTAGAGCTTTCCTGCTTCTGCTCTCCTGTGGGAGCTCTTGCACGGGTCTTGGTGGCTCCTGCAAAATGAGTTTTCGTGCTCTGAGGGCCTGTTTAGGCACAGCAGCTGTTAACTCTTCATTTAAACTCAGTAATGCTTTTTCGGACAAAGCTCTGTCAAACTGCTGACTCTTCATATTCAACTTGTCTGCGTTCCTGTACCATGGCAGACACCTCCTAATTTCTTTTCCAGAAGATCTGGTAGCGCTTTGACCTCAGCCATCTCGTGGAGGAAATGCAGCTCACCAGAGGAAGGGAGTGCTGGGCTGGGAGCCAGTCAGGTCTCTACTCCTTCACTGAATTTAGTAAATCAGAGTAATTCCCCAGCTGTTTCATGTTTTTTCCGTAGGAGAAGAGTTCTGCTGCTTTTGGGGCCAGGGACCTGAGTTCACAGTCATTCAGCAGGGCTGGTGTTGGAAGCCTGTCCTTAGTGTGACCCAAACTTGGGGCACATCAGGATGCTGCCCTTCAAAATGGGTGTCTTAGATGTGTCAGACTGTGCTGGTGACCATGTTGTGCTTCAGCAAGAGTAGAATTAGTCAAGATTGTTTTGCCTGCTCATTTACTGCCTGACAAGATGTTGTTTAAATTGCTAGTTAGACCTTTCTTTCCTTGGAGCTTTCTGTTCTCAGTTGCTGCTTTATATTCTGTCACCCTATGTAAGTGAAGGTCCAGATTTCCCATGGCTGAGACAACCACTGAGACCAGTGAAGTGCGACCTGATGGAGTTGAGGGGTGACACAGAAACATGTGTCGTCTCCATCTGAAAGAGCATTGTTTGCAAAGTCAGTCTCTTGGGAATTCAACCTTGATGCTCAAACTTGCTTTCTGCGTCCCTGGTTAAGGCTGGATTCACCCCACCTGCACATCCCACCTGGGCAGAGGGGTCTTGCCAACCCTATGTGGGACAGGAAGGCCAGGGAGGAATGAGGTAGGTAGAATAAAAGCAATTCTCCTGTGTATTTAAAGCAGGAGTAATGTAGGTCACCTTAATCTGCTCTCCCTCCTCCCTTTCCTGCGGGATGGGAGAACATCCCGGCCACGTGTGCTGCAGGGTGATGATGAGGGGGGACCACCTTCATCTTGCTGCTGTCAACCTGTGGAGCATCCTGTGACCTTGGGAGGCTTCTCTACCTGTTTATTACCTACCAAAAAAATAAAATACAGCCCTCCAACAGTATGGCAGAACAGTCTTGTTTCTGTGCATGAGATGAATGACTTCAAGGTGATTTAATTCAATTATTTCGATTATATTTTAGGGTGGAATTCCTGATTTGTGGATGGAACTGTGATTCTGTTTAAAGGGCAAGTTAGCAGCATCCTCCTGAGCACTAGGAATTTACCTGGTTTTTCTCCAGTTGTAGCTGGGCAGTGGTACAGTCACAGCACTGTTCAGTGCTGGTCCTGTCAGCCCTCCAGTGATGGAGTTGGCTCAGAACGGCTGTGTATGGATTTTCATCTCATTCAGGGCTGTCTGAGCTCAGGTAATTCAGGCCACTTGGCACCAGTTTGAACAACTTGAGTGGGAGCAATTTGGGTTGGTGCATTGATACAGCTCACGAAGGGTTCAGAGCACTTGAGTATTTTTATGTAATTGGCAAGTTTTGAGAGGTTTTGTGAAGTTCTTTCAAAGCTGAAGACTCATCTCCTAAGTCCTGTGAGGCTGCCAGCAGACTGCAGTGCCGGAAACCATAGAGTCATAGAATCTCCTGGGTTAGAAGGGAACCACGAAGATCATTGAGTCCAGCTCGTGGTCCTGCACAGGAGAACCCCAGGAATCCTACCAAGTGCCTGAGAGCATTGTCCAAACACTTGTGAATTGTGGCAGAGTTCAGGTGACCTCAGCCACCAGCAGTGGTGTATCCTGCTTTGTCAGCACAGTTGATAAAATCCTGAGAGTCACAACAGCTGAGATGGGACATGGCTGGTTTCTGCCCTTGGAGCCTGCTCGGTTTTGTTACCACTTTGTGCGAAGTGGATCCTGCAGAGGGTTCAGCCCAACTTCAGTCAGTTGTCACCTCTGGTGTCCATTGATTCCACTTGAGGTCCTGAAGAACTGGGGGATTGAAGAAAAACCTTCAGGCTTGGCATAAGGCCTAGAAACATGTGTGCATTGTATGAAGTAAAATGAAGGTGATGAGCTGGAGCCTGCCATGGCCACTGGTTGGGTCTTCCCATAGGATGTGCAGCTCTCTTCCCACTGTAGGGTTGGGAACTGGAGCTCACCTTGGCTTTGTGACACTGATGGTGTTTACCACGTGGGTTAATGGGTGGAGAGGGAAGAGTCCTCTGCAAGGCAAAAGTGATGGACTTTGTTAACTGCTCTAAAAAGTCAGGGAAGATCTGCCTGTCTTTGTGCTGCCGTGTCATGTTTGGCACATTCTGTGACCTGGGCTAAGACACAAGGAAATATTGCCAAAGCCTCTGCTTTGAGCAGGATGCAGCAGCTGAGGACAAAGATGCTGCAGTAGTTTCTCTTTCCGTAGTTTCTCTGCACATCTGATGGACCAGATTTTGTGGATTTTTCAGTATAAAATTGTCCATTATTGCATTTTTAAAAGGGAGGGAGCTGGCTAAAATCCTCCTCTGGCTGAGTGCTCCTTCCCTGAATGTGCTGATGGCACTTCAGCAGTCACAGTCACTCCACTTCGATGCTGATGTGGAACTTGGTTGTCTCTGCATTCTTGATTCCGCGGTTTCTGTCAGCGTAGCTGGTTCTGCATCCCTGTGCCAGGATGTAGGGGTGGTGTGCTCAGTCCCACATGCAGCCGAGAGGGCAGATGTAATACCTGAAACCACTTGTCTTCTCTTTAAATGTCACTTTTAACTGAGTGTCATCTGCAAAATGACAGTTTTCCTCCTCTCTGTACGTGTTGTGTGCCTCTCTCTCCATCTGGCTGGCTGTGTGTTGACGGGGGCAGTGTACAAAATGCAGAGCATTTGCTGGCAGAAATGCAAACTGTAGAGATGTAAAATAGTCCCTGACTTCAAAGCTGGAATAGAGAGAGCAGAAAATGAAGCTGAAGTCTCAAAGCTGTGCTTGTCACTGTTAATGACATGCTCAGTTACAGACACTTGCTGAGGTGGAATTCAGAAATAAGGCCTTGGGTTTCACTCTTGCCTAACAGGGGGGGATTATTTGGGGGTTTAAATAGCACATGTTATGGGGTGGTTTTTGTGGTTGGTAAGGACTGTTTGTTCAGTGATAAGAGCTGAAATCTGGAAGGTTAACAATTGCCTTTGCTTAAGGTAATGTTTTTTCCTCTGTAATTCTGACTTACATTACAAGACAATTAAGTTTTTCAGGAGGTGGATATTGCGTTGCATTTTGTAGCTTTTCATGGATTCCTGGAATATCCTGAGTGGGAAGGGGCCCACAAGGATCAAGTCCAGCCCCTGGCCCTGCCCAGACACCCCAACAATCCCACCCTGGGCATCCCTGAGAGTGGTGCCCAAATGCTCCTGGAGCTCTGGCAGCCTTGGGGCCGGGACCATTCCCTGGGGAGCCTGGACAGTGCCCAGCACCCTTGGGGGGAAGAACCTTTCCCTGAGCTCCATCCCAAGCCCTGACACAGCTCCAGCCGTTCCCTGGGCTCCTGTCCCTGTCCCAGAGCAGAGCTCAGCCCCTGCCCCTCCGCCTCCCCTCGGGAGGAGCTGCAGCCCCCGAGGAGCCTCCCCTCAGCCTCCTCTGCTCCAGCTGAACGAGCCAAGTGCCCTCAGCCGCTCCTCAGCCCCTTCCCCAGCTCCGTGTCCCTCCTTTGGACACTCTCCAACAGCTCTGGATCCTTCTGATCTTGTGGTGCCCAAACTGTCTCCAGAACTCAAGGTGAGGCTGCAGTCTCATACTGATTTATATGCATATGAGTTTTGTAAATTCCAAGATACTTCTTCTCAACCCAGCATCTCTTCAGGCTTAAATTAATTTTGATGGTAGAGAACTGCTGACATAGTCTTTCTCCTCTGTAGTCTCAGAGGGTTGGATGTTTGTTTTCATTTCAGTATTGGGCAGGAGTCACTGGTGGATTAACTATCTGGGACACTCTTTTGAGCAAGTGGCTTCTGGACTGATAATGCCAAAAAATGCTTATTAAAGGAAATGAGAAACGTGGCAGTTTGGGAGGAACTTGGTTTAATATGTGCAGGCTCTGGTTTTGTATGGATGGGATGGCAATGCACAAGCTTCCAAAGGAGATGAGATTTAAGGTTTATAACAATCTTAGAGAGACACTGTGGCTTCCTGAACTCCCAGGTTTTAAAACACAAAGATTGGATTTATTTTTAATCTTTTCTAAACTGAAAACTGGGAGTGCAAGGAGGCTGTAAGTGCCCAGCATGAAGAGCAAACTGTAACCTAGAGAAACAAAGTGGGTTTTTACAGCAGCTGAATAAATGAAATTTAAATGCAAGTTTTGCGGTGCAGTGGGGTAAAAACCTAATCTGTAAGGGTGAGGTGGGGTGAAAAATTACTTAATTCAAGACCTGTGGGAGGGAGGGATAGGATGTGTTTGAATGGCAGCTGCTCATCTAAAGGAAAAAGGAGTGTGTTGCAGGCAGAAGTAGCAAGTGCTGCCTGGTACTTCATGTTTTCTATTAGAGCTCCTGCTTTTGACTTGACAAGAAAACAGTCTCCAAACCTCCTTTGCCTTATGACTTGTCTTTAAGTTCTGGCAAAACCAATGCACCCATTTTGGTGAAGAGGAAGCCAAGAAGCCCCATCCAAAACTGCAGAACTTGGTCAGGCCCATCCTTAAAAGGGGCTGCAGTACCTGCAGGATGATTGTGCTTCATCACACCTGCCTTCTCCTCTTCCCACGGACAGCCTTCAGCTCCCGGCTGCTCTGAGCTTTCCAACTGCCCTTCTGCTGTGCTTTGTGAAATGAACTCCCCCACTCAAACCTGGTTGGCTTCCTCAGTGCGGCTGGGGAGCCCCACTGCTTGGTGGGGACAGAGCCGTAGGCTTAAGCCATCTGGTTTGGAAGGAGACTACTGGATTGGGAGCCAGGAAATGTAGACCTTAAGCCATGAGACTGCCCGTGTCAGCATGAGGTATCCTTCATTCCCCACTGGGAAGTGTTGTGTAAGTGTTGGCCAGTGTCACCACACACCTCTGTCTCTTTGTGCCTCCCCACAGCCACCACCATAAACCGGAAAGCTGGTGATTGGGAGGAGAAGCCTGAGCACACAGCTGGGTTGTCCTCTTGGAGATGCTTTTCTGAGGGAATATTTGATGTCAGTGTGCCTGGCTGTGCCTTCTGTTTCTGTCCAAACACAGGAGCAGATTGTGCTGTTCCTCCTCTCTTTCGCAGTTCGGTGGCAGTGTGTGTTTGGCTCATCCAAACTTGTAGTGTTCTGGTTCAGGGGACCAAATTCATTTCTTGTTTTACTGAAGTCTTAGTAAACAGTGTTAAAGAACTCATGAGGTTCTTCTGTGTAGCTCAGAAATGCTAAGCTGAAGTTCACTCCATGCTGCTGCCTTGAGTTGTGTGGCCAGCAGACCAGAGCAGTGACCATCCCCCTGTGCTGGGCACTGCTGAGGCCCCACCTCAAATCCTGGAGTCAGTTTTGGGCCCCTCACAACAAGAAAGACATTGAGGGGCTGGAGCGTGTCCAGAGAAGGGAATGGAGCTGGGGAAGGGTCTGGAGCAACTGGGAGTGCTGGAGGGCTCAGCGTGGGGAAAAGGAGGCTCAGGGGGGACCCTGTGGCTCTGCACAACTCCCTGACAGGAGGGGGCAGCCAGGGTGGGTTGGGCTCTGCTCCCAGGCAACAGGGACAGGAAAGATGAAGAGGCCGCAAGGTGGCCCGGGAGAGGTTCAGATTGGACATTGGGAAAATTTCTTCACTGAAAGAGTGGTCAGGCCTTGAAACAGGCTGCCCAGGACAGTGGTGGAGACGCCATCCCTGGAAATAGCACTTTGGTGTATGGTTTAGTGGGCACGATGAGCTTCAGTCAAAGGTTGGGCTTGATGATGGAGGTCTTGGAGGTCTTTTCCAACCTTAATGATTCTGTGATTCATATGGTATCCCAAGTTTTTCCTTGTGTTGGGCAGATGCTGAGTAAAGCCCTGAGAAGGGTGCAAGTTGTTCATGGCTCAGGGCTCTGTTTTAGAACCTGGGAGACCAGAAGTTGTTCCCAGTTCCATCTGGAGCTTACAAAGTGATGTCAATGCACGTTTATGAGCTGTGTGGGCAGCCAGACTGGGCTCTTCCTGAGGTGGTCACTTGTGTTTGGAGCCCAGTATTCTTTAGTTGTAGTTCTCTACAGAACTACAGGGGGGTTTGTGGGTGTGCTGGGTACAAGTGTGTGCTCAGCCTCGGGGAAAACAGTACCAGAAATCTGCAGGGTCCTCAGTACTTGGGGGCCTGTGGGAGTTTGGGAGAACAAGCTCAGCAACAGCCTCAGTTCTGCCTGAGGAGCCTGAGTGCTCTTTTGGATTTTGCTCTTTCTTCTTTTGCATCTTTGTTTGGGCATGTACCTGTGCAGAGTCTGGAGATCTGGTTTCCCAAATGAGTAAATAAATGGGCATTGCTGCACTTGGTTGAATAGAAGTAATAAATGGCTGGCTCAGCCTCTGAGTGCAAGTCCTCCAGGCTGGGCTGGAGAAGCTGCTTTCCTGCCCCAGCTTGGGGCAGGCTGCAGGTCTATGTCAGATCCAGCCTGTCCTTCAGCTCGTGGCTGCCTGTGCTGGAGGAGGCTGTCCCTGATTGCTGGTGTAACACAACTGAGACATCCCTGTAGCCCAGCATGGGCACCAGGTTATCTCTTCATGTCCTCTTTGTGTGTCTCACCTGTTTGAATTTCCTAATAAGAGCTCTAGAAGTATTTTTTTAAATGTCATTGTGTTTTAGGTACCTTATTTTCAGCTGCTAGCTGAGTCACTAGCTGCCATCCTACAGCCAGGATCCCAGGGAGAGGAGAGACTTCTTGCTGAAACTTTGAGTTATGATTTTTGGCAGCACATTCCATCTTTCGAGCTTGTTCTGCTGTGGCTTGTTTTCTTCCATCTATTCAGGTGCCTTTGTGAGAGCAGTGCAGGAGCACCCGACCAAAACACTTGACTTACAGAGAGCAGAAGGCCTTAGCGAGGCTGGTGAGAAAAGAACATGGTAATGAGCAATAATGTAAATTTATTATTAACCTCCAACTCCCCACACCTTGTGTCAGTAGCTTTTGACCTGGAGATCATTCCTGAGTCTGACAGCACAGGGACCTGTCTGTCCAGAGTTGCTGCAGCTCTGGGGGATGTTTGCTCACAGAGCTCCATTTGGGGAGAAGACTGGAGGCTCAGGACCTCTCCTGGGTACCAGCCCCCTCAGTGGAGGGAAGAGAGGAGGTGTTGGCATGTCCAGGAAGGGTAGGGATCACAGAATAGTTTGGGTTGAAAGGGACCTTAACGCTCATTTTGTTCCACCGCCTGTCATGGGCAGGAACACCTTCCACTAGACCAGATTGCTCCAAGCCTGATCCAGCCTAGGCTTGAACATTTCTGGGGCTGGGACAGCCACAGCTCCTGTGGACAACCTGGGCCAGAGCCTCACCACCCTCACAGCCAAGAATTTCTTTGCAATATCCCATGTAACCTTGCTCTGTGGCAGTGAGAAGCCATTCCCGCGTATCCTGTCCCTCCAGGCCTGTGTCCGAAGTTCCTCTTTGGCTCTCTTGGAGCCCCTTTAGGCACTGGAAGGGGCTCTGAGGTCTCCCTGGAGCCTTGTCCAGGTGAACACCCCAGCTTCAGAGCAGAGGGTCTCTGTGGCCTTCTCTGGACTGATGTTGGACCCCAGACCTAGAGGCAGCTCTGCAGGTGGGGCCTCACCTGAGTAGGGCAGAGGGGCAGAATCCTCTTCCTCAACCTGCTGGTCACAATTCTTTCAATGCAGCCCAGGATCCACCTGGATCTACCTGGAGGAAAGAATTTGCAGTAGCTGGGATGGATTAAGCAGAGTTTGCTCCTGAAGAGCTGGCCAGCCCTCGGTTTGTTGTGCTCTGGGGTCTAAATGGGTGGTGCAAGAGAGGCACAGGCAGCAAGGGTGGTGAGGTGCTGCCAGGCAGGCACAGGACACGCTGATGGGAAGCAGTAGAGTTGGAGGAGTGAGTTCTGAATGAGGCCAAGAAACCAGCTCAGATGAGCTGTATCTGCAGCCTGGAAAGCTTGGGTTTCTCCTTTTACATCAGCAAAAACTCAGGTTTATTTAGTAGGTCATAGAATCATGGAACCAGTAAGGTTGGAAAAGACCTGCAAGATCAAGTCAAACCTTTGGTTTCTCAAACAGGCATATGTCACTGCTCTGCTTTTCTGAGCATGTTTTCTTAACTGTGTGTTTTCAGTGGTACGTGGTCAACTTGAAAACCATGTCTGAGTTGTGCAGAGGATGTGCTCTTTGAGGGCTGTATCACAAACTCACACTCTAAAAACTGGTCTGGAAATGCAAGCTAATGCTTTTGCCTGGATGTCTGTTTTTGAAACAGGTAGAAGTTAGAGATGACCCTGCCTTCTTTCCCACCCAGGCTTTGTCCTCAGTGTTGGGATGCAAAGCTCTACATTGCAGTGTTGTCAGCAGCACCTGTGGCAACCTGGGAGAGTTTGGTGACGGAATTTATTGGCTGCTCCCATCAGGCTGGATACAAGGACTTTATCTCCAGTGACGCATGTTGTACATAACCTTGCTCTGAAATCCCCTTTCAAGTCTCCAGTGCTTGAGCACCCTCAGAAAATCTCTGTCAGGTGACATTACCCAGAGTGGAATTAAATCTTAGAGGATTTAGCCGAGCAGCTTTGGCTACAGAGTAAATCAGGAAATACCCCACTCGTTAAAAATCCAGGTGCATCTTTGGGATGTCTTGTGAAGGGTGGCCTGCAGACAGAACAGCTGTTTTCCCTTTGGAGACTGCTGTTGATTGGGATACTGGGATCCCACAGGTTTAAAGCTATGCTGACTGTGGTGACGTCTCTGTGTCCTGGTGTTGTGGTAGGTGGTTATTGGGAAACTTCAAGTAGATTTCCTTACCTTCGTTGACTGTAGTAACTGGACTTCAACACGTTTTTTAGAATGTCAGAAAATGGAAAATGTGGGCAGGTGGATACCTTCGTGCATTGCATTCTTCTATACTCAGACTAGATTAGATTAGAATAATTCCTGCTGGTGAATGAGCAAGGGGGCCAGTCTTGTTTGAGGTAGGACTTACAGGAAAACACTTTTAAATAGTGGAAGTTATGAATAATCTGGCTGATCCCTCCTGGATCGGAGATGCAAAACCCTCTGTGAGACAGGGCTGAGAGATGAAGTAGGCGGAATAGTTTGTCCCTGTCTCATGCAGCCTGCAATCCGACCCTCTTGGTATCTGCTGTGCTGCTGCTGCAGGCAGCTGGAATGATTCCTTTGTGTTACCAGTGCCCCCCCCCAGACAGGCTGAGATCCTTTGCAGGATACCCAGAGAAGAAATATTGGAAAGGGAGCCAAGCTGATGTGCAAAGGCATCCTCCTGCTCTAGTTAAAGGGGGTTTGTCCTCTCAGTACCAAATCCTGTGCTATTTATCAGCATAAGAAATGTTGGGATTGCCCACAGTGAATGTATCATTTTTCCAGCCAGCAGTTCCCTGTCCGTTGCCTGGCACCTGCCTTGCAGGTATCCTCACAGAGCCAGCGAGTTCCAAAAGGAGCTTGGCTGGTGAAGAGGCTCCAGCAGCACTAATCCCTACCTGGCTGGGAGGTGCTATGGGCTGACACTAAGCCCCAAGCAGCCAAAGCCCTGAGCTGTGCCGCAATGGAAACCCTGGGTATTTGGGACAGAACAACTGTTCTGGCTGTGGCAGGCAGGGTGTAAGCTCAGATTAGTCAGGTCGAGCTTCTCCGTCTTTATTAGTGGCACTGGGAGAACAGCATATTGGAGGATGGAGGTGAGCCCCCCTCCCTGAACATAGGTAGGACATGGTAAAGGTCCTGGATCCTGCTTCTCAGTAGGAGTCTGCAGGCAGGGGGTTGGGGATGCTTGGAAAATGTAGGAGGGAAGTGAATTCCTTCACTGCCTTGTGCTTCTCTGACCTGGGTTTGAGAAATGGCTCTTGGGGACCTTGTGGCAGCTGGAAACTCCATCTGAACACACAGAAAAGAGTCCCAGGGGCTGCCTGGGGTCATGTGCGACATTCAGGTCCCCAGTGGTTTTGCAACATATCTAGAAAGGCCAGCGGGAGGTTCTGTGTCCTCTTGCTGCCGAACCACAGCTCTGGGCAGGCAGGAGATGCTCGAGTGAGTGAAGTTGGTGGGTTGGAACCTGCTAGTAGGGGATTTGAAGCTTATCCTACCCTTGAAAAAAGGTAAGGGCAGCTGAATGTTGCTCTGCCTCTTCTGGATGATTGTGAGGAATGTGACTTCAAAGTCCTTCAGCCCTTTATGGCCCTGCTCTAAATTGGCGTCGTGGTTTTAGTGCGGCACCTGTGTGCCTGGGTGTCGTCACAGGCACAAAACTGGCTCTGTCCTGCAGAGATGACACTTCCTGCTCGATGTTCGCCGTCTCTAATCCTGATCAAGCTTTGTTGTGAGTGCTGGTAGGCAGATTGAACTTGCAGGTTGTAATAAAGAGAGAAACTAGAAGCTGGGAAGAGGCCAGCCTTTCCAACGCCGCTGCTGGGTGGCTGACCTTGGGAGCCTCTCACCTTCCTGCCCCCACTGCCCGCGAGGGACGTGCTGGGGAGCGTGTGTTCTTCCACTCCACAATCCTCCTGTGACCGGCGCGTGGAAGGGAGCAGGAACATGGTGTTCAGATAAGGCTGCACCTTTCCCATGGAGCAGATGTTTGCCTGAACATCCCACTGGATTGCATAATTACTGAGCCGAGCGGCTGCAGCCTGTTCTGCTGCTGGGTGGCAGCTATTGTGTGCTGCTCTTGATGAGATTTTTGTTTTGCTTTTTGTCACTGTGTCACACGCTTTGGGCTCAGCACTCCAAAATTGTCCTTTTTCTACACGCAGCTGATCCAAAACAAGAAAACAAATCAGTTCTTTTTGAATTTCATTTCCCTGGTCTTGTCCTGCTCGTTCCTCACTGTAATTGGGCTTTGGCGCTGTAAGTGCTTTTCCGGGGAGTTGTCAAGGAAACGTTCCAGCGTGGTGATGTCCTGGCTCAGCTCCCTGAGGAGGGCTGCACCCGGGATGCTGCACTCCGGATGTGGTGGCACCTGCAGCTGATGATGAGGAAGGGACGTGTTAACTCCCTGCTTGCATCTTCAGCTTCTGCCCTGCCTCTTTAGCTGGGATAAATGGGTTTATTTTTGAGGCAGAAAGAGTTTCTACATAAACCCAAAAATAAACCAGGCTGGTAGGTGCCTTTACTGCAGAACATCCTTTTGTGGTAGTCCCTGGCAGTGCTGATGCTCCATAAGCTGGAAGTTTGCTTTGATCAGCCGAGCTGGGCTGTAAAATACAGGTTCAGTGCTGATCCCTGGGAGCTGGCAGGGGAGCAGCTTCTGGAGTCTGGGGATCAGAAACCTGAGGGGGTGATTGGGACAGGACTGGGGCTCCCCGCACCTGTCTGTCTCCACTTAATGGAAGAGCATGTCCATGCTCTGATGGAAAGGAGGGGTCAGCCGTGTCACTGCACTCAGCAGGTACCACAGCACTGCCCCGAGGCCCAGCCTGCCCAGCCTGTACATTAAGCTCATTTATTTGTACAAGCCTTGCTATTCCCATCCCCAGCATTTCTGCTGAGATAAACAAGACAAAGGCCACGGGAAGAGTGCAGGACATGGAGCTGGAGCAGCAGATCCTGGTGTGCAAATGTCATTTTATGTGAAGGTGGCTCCTGCGTGCTTCAGACAAGGCACAGAGTCCATGTGGGTGACGAGAAGGAGCAGGGGACAGGGAGGAGGCTGGGGTGGCTGAGGTGGGATTAAACAGGATTGTTTATCTCTGGCTGCTCCTGGTAGCCCAGTTTGGATACTGTCAGGTGCTGCCAGCATTTCTGCTGCAAATAGCTGCTGGACTTTGGATGCTGTCTAAAGTGTCCTGAGGAATGTTGAGCTACCTGTGCTGCAGGTGCATCAGAGCCAGGTCTCTCCTCCCCCTATATGTTTGCCCATAGGGATGGAGCCAGCCTTGCCTGAGCACTGGGATGAATAATGGGGTGAACCAGCCAGTAGAGAGGGTCAACTGGGTTTGACCAGCACCGGTTTTGTGTGGATGATCCCAAAAGTCAGTCAGTCAGGCAGTGTTCCAGGGAAAAATATATACATTTAGAGGTGGTAAAGCTTTATGTGGGTTCTACATAACAAGCAGAATTTATCTCAGATTGCTTTATTTCTGTATTATTTCTCCAAGCTCTTGGATGGCAGGAGCAATGATCCATGCCCCGGGTGCAGAACAGCTACAGCTCTTTCTGCCAAGAGATGGCACACTTAAGGGGGGAAAAAAACCAAATTTTTAATTTAATATTGTGCCTTACTTGATGTTTCTCATCTAAATCAAATGGTGTTGAATTATGGGAAGAAAATATGTTTAATGAGCAGAAGTAGGTACTTGCGAAGGGCAGGTTGTACTCAGCTGCCTTCTCTGGGGGGTTGCTAAGCCAGCTCCTGCTCCCTGTGATGTCCCGTGCCCTCCCCAGACTGCCCTGTGCTGCTGCTCCGTGTGCTGGGAGCTGGAGTCACGCATGTGGAGTGCGAGGAGAAATTCAGGGATTGCTTTTGCCTGTGCCTTGAGACACAACCTGATGCTCATGCTGGCTCCTCAGAAAGCCCAGCTGGCTGCCACACTGGCTAAGGGGCTGCTTCCCAGTTCAGGAATGTTTTCTGGCTTACAAGAGAGCTGGAGAGGGACTTTGGACATGTGCCTGGAGGGACAGAAAAAGGGGAATGGCTTCCCACTGTCAGAGGGCAGGGTTAGATGGGATATTGCAAAGAAATTCTCCCCTGTGAGGGTGGGGAGGCCCTGGCACAGGGTGCCCAGAGCAGCTGTGGCTGTCCCTGGATCCCTGGAAGTGTCCAAGGCCAGGTTGGAGGGGGCTCAGAGCACCCTGGTCAAGTGGAAGGTGTCCCTGCCCATGGCAGGGGGTGGAACGAGATGAGCTTTAACCTTCCAACCCAACCTATTCCATGATTTGCTGAATTGCCTTCCCAACTCCCCCTTAATTTTAATTTGTTTTCACCAGAAGTCACTCACTGGCAGTAACAGCTGTCTCTTTTGATGGATGCATTTAATTTCCATCCTTTCTGCCTGTATTTCAATAGCAGTACATGTGTAGAGGCTTTAACTTCCACAGCTCCTGTCTTGGCATTCTTGTTTCTGCCTTTGCCTGTAAGGCATTGACCGAGCGAGTCTATGGTAGGGGTCTGACGGAACAGGGAATTGTAGTGTCCTGGTTACAGTCTCCACATCGACTTACTGTCCAAGTGGGCTGCTCAGGTGTGTCACGTTGTCTTGTTCTCAATGGAGAAGTTGGAAAATGAGACACACACGCTCCTTTGGGGTGTGTGTAACTTGTCAGTTTTTCATAGAACCCCAGAATGGTTTAGGTTGAAGGGGACCTTAAAGCTCATCCAGTTCCATCCCCCTGCCATGGGCAGGGACACCTTCCACTAGACCAGGCTGGGAGCGAGTGGCAAACCGCAGGTCTCTGGTGTGCTGGATTTCTGGGGGAGTCATGCTGTTGTAGCCTCCAGCCAAGGAGCTTGCGTGGCATTTATATTTTCACGTATTTTTAGTTCCAGTCACATTGTATATCCTTATAAACCCTTAAGTAAAGTGAAGCTTTTAGTAAAGATGCACCAGCAGTTCTGATCAGAGAAAGGAGTCCACTGGTTATTCATATTTCTTTTGACTTCTCTAGGGCATCATAAAGCATCAAATACTTACAATTGATAAATATTTGTCTGCATGTATAGACCTGTCTTATAAAGAAAACTTTATTATTAGATCATATGGGCACTGCCCAGGCTCCCCAGGGAATGGTCCCAGCCCCAAGGCTGCCAGAGCTCCAGGAGCATTTGGACAGCTCTCTCAGAGATGCACAGGGTGGGATAGTTGAGGCGTCCTATGCAAAGCCAGGACTTGGACTCGATGGTCTTTGTGGGTCCCTTCCTACTCAGGATCTTCTAGGATTCTATAATCTTAAATTAGGCTTCTGTTGGATTTTTGTAAACCTTTTAAGAAATTCCTTTCCTGTGGATAGAAGCCTCTAATGCTTGTTTTGATGGTGAAGGGTTTTGGCAAGTCAACCTGCCTCAGCCAGTTTTGAAGGAAGTGGAAGGGAGACCTTCCATTAGACTAGGTAGCCCAATCCAACCTGTCCTGGAACACTTCCAGAGATGGGGCAGCCACAGCTCCTCTGGGCAATTTGTGCCAGGGCCTCACCACCCTTACCGTGTGGGGGTTTTGCTCCTCCGGCTGGTAGAGCTGAAACTTAAGCCCTTTCCTTTGCAGAGGCTTTCCAGAAGGAAATTCCTGCCTGTCCTGCAGGGTGTCAGCTTAGTGGTGGGGATGGCCGATGTGACTGTGAATACGGAAAAAACACAGGTTAAGTCTGAGATGGGAATTGCTGAATGCCACAACTGAAGTGTTTATTTCAGAGGCTCCGAAGAAGCCCAAGCATTGGGACAGGGTCACTCAAAGCCATGCACAGATGAGAACAGAACTGAAGGCAGCAGGTCAAGCATGCACGAAGTGCCTGGCAGAGCCCAGGCACAGACTGGAGGCAGTGCAGAAAGTTGGGGTTTCGTCTCAGGGTTTCCCCTCCAGAGCTGCTCATCACATTTCTGAGCACAGCCTCGTAAGCCACACCAAATCGGATAAGAATCATTTCAATTAGCTTGTTAAGTGTCGAAACTTCCCGCAGCAGTGCTCGCACTCCCGCAAACCCCAGCGCTGCCTCGTGGTTCTATAACCCCCGGAGCTGGAGTTAAATCAGATTTTGCCAGGCCATCTGTCAGCTTGCTTGAGCTGAGTACAGCCGTGTGCCATGCACAGAGGAGCCAGTGGAAGATTTTTACATTTTCTGACTAGACAAGTTGATTTTATAAAGCTGATTACTTTTTTGTTACTGGTGGGGGCAGAGGGAAGTTTTGCTGCGGTTGCTCTTGCCCACATCAGGTGTCATTTCTCCCAGAGATCCACAGTTCCTTGCCTCTGATACCTTTCCTTTGTGTGGACGGTTGGCGTTGATTCCACATTTGGTACATGTACAGCAGCAGACACTTAAAAGCTGGGAATGAAAGCGGCTTGTGGTAATTATCACAAAATTAAAGATAATCTCCTGCTCTGGAATTATGACAAAGTGCAGAAACGAGATTAGTGCAGCAGGAGAGCAGTGGCAGCTATGCAGGGAGAGCACATTCCACTGGTCTGGGGCTCTCAGCTGCGCTGCGTTCCCAGCGATTTCCAGTGCTCAATCTGGAGCAGCATTAGCTCCTTTGGATTCCCCAGTGCTCTGGAAGTGCAGCTTCAGTTTGTGCCCTGGAAGTTCATTAGCCAAATGCTCACTCAGAGCCTTATTTCCTGCTCTCTGGGCCATTGCAGGGTGTTTTGTTCAATAATCACAAAATTGTGTTGGCTTGGGCCAAAGAACTAATTTTTCAGCACAGTTTGAGCTCGCAGTGGTCTTGAGCCATGTGCTGCTGCAGTCCAAGAGTTGGAGGAGTGACGGGGTTCATGTCACTTGTGGTGTGTGTCACCTGCCCGTGTCAGTGACACCCCCTTGGCTGAGGGGACCCGGCCTGGGTGCGTGACAGAGGGAAGCTGCTCTGCACCCCTCAGGTTCCCACTCTGCTCACTTCTCTCTGCCGGTTTGCAATGGGATTGTGTGACACAGGGAGTGGCATTTCAGTGACTGTTCCTGATGCAGGAGTTGGGCACTGTTTAAAAGAGAATAATGAAAAGTGACTCTTCCCGTGCCGCTCTGGCTCTACCCCGCAGGCCAGGCTGTAGGCCCGGGGTTGCTCTGCAGACAACTCCAAATGCCACGACTTGTTTCACATGAGGGGCTGCCCAGTTTGTGGAAATCAGGATGGTGAGATACCTGCAGCACTTCTGAGCCAGAGCAGCTTCATCTCCCCTGTGATCACCAAAGGGTTTTTGTTGGGTTTGTTGTTTATTTGCTTTCCAGAGTCTGGAATATTTTCCAAAATGTAACTAAGTCACACACTTCCCTTGTGTTGTTGTTATCCCATTATCATGGAATCTTGGAATGTTTTGGGTTGAAAGGGACCTTAAAGCTCACCTTGTTCCACTCCCTGCCATGGGCAGGGACACCTTCCACTGTCCCAGGTTGCTCCAAGCCCCGTCCAGCCTGACCTTGGACACTTCCAGGGATCCAGGGGCAGCCACAGCTGCTCTGGGCACCCTGTGCCAGGGCCTCACCATCCTCACGGGGGAGAATTTCTTCCAATATCCCATCTCACCCTGCCCTCTGGCAGTGGGAAGCCATTCCCCCTTGTCCTGTCCCTCCATCCCTTGTCCAAAGTCCCTTTCCAGCTCTCTTGGAGCCCCTTCAGCTAGTGAAGGTATGCCCAAGTTCTTGCTCAGGCTCCTTCTGAAACAAGCCCTGGAGCAGTGTCACTGCTTCACTTTGAGGGGATTGAACAGGTACCACAGGTAAACTGTCGAAGTTCTTCCTTCACCAAATGGGGGAGATGCTGAAGCAGCAGAAGTTGGGTCGGGTGCTCTGGGGCTTTTCCTGCTCTCCAGCCAGGAGAGACAGAGGACATCCACTCCCCCCTCCCCCCTGCCCTGAGAAGACTACCCCCTAATTTGAGTGTAGATGAACTGAAAACTCCACTTGATGGGCTCTTGCAAAATTAAGCCCTTTCTGAAGGATTACAGGTTGATACGGATCTGTGCCTGTAAGAACACTGTAGGACAGGAACAGGGAGTGGCAGACTCGTACCTGGAAACATGTCCATTAAACTTGTCCCTTGGGTTTGTGCTCTGTGCAGAGACCCCCCCTGAGAACTGGCCTGTGCACACAGAGGTGCTGGGGGGCTGCTGGGGTGGTGTGGGGAGCTCCTCTTCAGCAGCTCTTGGTCCTTCGTGGTAGCTCTTGGGAGCCAGCTGGGCTGGATCTCATTGTCCAGCGTTCCACACAGGAGCCTGTGCTCACTGCTGTCTGAAATTAAGGAGCTTCTTGCAAACTCAGGCTCGGAAAAACTCAGGAGAACAAACTCAGGCTAGGAAATGGGAGATGGCCTCATGTCAGAGGGTTTGGGCCTGTGTTTCCAGCTCTGATTATATATCTAAAAGCTTGAGGCAAAACCCTGCTTTCCACTGTTGGCTGTAATAGAGCAGCAGTGGCTTCTCCTGGGGCAGCGATAAAGATAAATGATGTGTTCATTTATGTGATATATTTGGACATTGGATTCTATAAATAGATTCAATTATCAATATAGTTTGTCAAGTGCCTTCTGAGTGGCTGGAAAACAGCTTCAGGAGTGTCTCTCTGGGCTTCTGTGTGGAGCCAACTCTTCAGCGTAGTGTGGACTCATTGCTTAATGGGGCAGCAGAGATTTGCTAGACCTCTCTGCTGAAGCCTCCAGGAAATACTATTGCTGGGAAAAAAAGTGCATTTTTGTGCTTCTGGGTATGAAATTGTTCAGGTGACTCCTGTACCATCAGATTCCTGCACTAGTGAAGCTGAAAACCGAGTAAAACCAGCTGTTCTAAAGGCTGGCTGCTGTATTTGAAAAGACAAAGCATTGAGCTGTTTTCTCAGGGCTTTGATGGTTGGGTTGGGGGTTTTTATTTGATGTCCCTACTTTTCCTGATGCTCTTCCCTTTTGTCTGCAGGTCTGGGCCCAAAGAAGACAGCCATCACTGAGGTGAGATACGTAAAGCTGGGTTTGACAATCCTGTGTTGAGAAATGACAACACAGAGCTCTAGGAAATTCTTCTGCCTGCCTTTTTTGAGCAAAACTGGATTTCAAAATACTTACAGAATTATTAAAAAGTTAATATCTGTTATTTGGGAGAAATAAAATTAGTGGCAGGTCTCCAGGGTCCCTTTGTTGGCATCACTGCAGCCGCAGAAGAGATGTGGAGGGATTGTGCTCATCATGTGGCCAGTTTTGGCTGTGTGATCCATGATGCCTCTACATCAGTGACTGAGGGCACCTCTTCCACACCAGCCCTTGGAAGTGGTAACTGGCGAATGCACCTCTTGGGCATCTCCAGGCTTCTGTGTTGGGTCTTACCCACTGGTGGGAGTGAGTCAGGGAGGCTGTGATTTGTGAAGCCCTAAAACAGAGGAACATCTCCTCTTGTAGATATTCCAGGTCACAGGTTCTGAGTCACTGTTACCTTCTGGAGCAAAACTCTTCAGAGCTGGCAGCAGGGAATCTAGTAGGAGGCTCTGTGCCTGAAAGCTGTTCCCTGAAACCCACACTCGTGGTTTAGGGCATCATGTTCAAATGGTTTTTGTTTGATTAAATTTATTTACATCCCCCTTCCCATTCCTCACCTGGGATGATGAGAATTTGTATACACAAACAGCAAAATCTTCCCAAAAAATTGCTTGGAATGCGACACTTGATTCTTTTGTACCTGCACAGGAATATGCGTAGTGGGAAGCTCAACTTCTGTGGAAGTTGGTTGCATCTTTCAGTGCACAAATAGGGCCACTGTTTCTTGCCCTGGAAACAGCCACAGGCAGAGCAAGAGACTGGAAGAGCCTTTTGTCACTGCAGTTCCTAGGATGGCAGTCCCTTCCCCCTGCCCGTGTCTGCTCATCACGTTGGGAGCATGATGTGAGCCATTGGCAAGGCCGGACAGCACAGCTTGGGCTTGCATGGAGTAAGATCCAACGGGCTGGGAGAAGGAGAGGCTGAGATTTGCTGCTGCTCACAGCTGCTGGAGGAGGAGTGCTCAGGAGCAAGGGTGTCTCTGCTAATAAAATAGGGTAGGAAATGGGATTTTTGAAGGAGAACTCAGACTGCCCCTTAGTACGAGAAGTACGAGCAGATTGACCAAAAATAACTGCAAGCTCTTGCTCAAAAGCTAAAGTACAAAGAACTTCTTAGTCTGAGCAAAATTATCCATTGTTTGCTGGAACCATTGGTTCTGAGCTGGGTCTGTGCAGCACTCAAGAGGGACAGGGATAGAACAGTGTCGCTTGGGAAGTGACCTTGGATCTCTCTGTGTGCTACTCAAAGGAACATCCAAAGCTGTTCTGCAATGTAGCAAACCCCGAAATGGTGCTGGTGTCTCACCAGCATTTCTAGCTGTCTGATGGGCTCCAGGATCCATGGGGATCAACTAGCAGAGAGCTTGGGAGTGGCTGCAATGTTGCCTGGTGGTGGAGTAGAGAGTCCCTAGGGCTGCAAAAGGAGCTGCAGGGAACTTCCCAACATCTGATTACACCGGGCTGTTAAAGGAGCAGCCACAACCTGCTACCTCCTGGACTGGCAAAGAAAGGCCCAGGCAGACTCAGAGGTAGGAGAGGAGAAGGGGACAGGAGCAGGTTTGTTGTCACCCTGAAGTGCTGGCAGTCTATAGCATTTCTGTAAACTGCAAAACTTGAGGAAGAGACATTCCTGTGGCTCACCCTGTGTGGGCTCAGCCTTGGAATTGTAAACAGATGAGATCTTGCTTAAATGGATTATCTCAGTGTGAGTGGGGCTGGGCTGTCCCCATCAGCTGGCTCTGATCTCTCCAGCAAAGCCCGAGGTGTCAGTGTAACACCTGAGGGCGTGGGATTTTAAGAATAAATCTCTGTGGCTGTTTGATTTAATACATCACTGTTTTAAATCAATGGGAAACCGCAGTCAGGCACCAGGGGAACCTTGGCAGCTGGATCTTTTCCAAGCTCGGCATCTTTGCTGAGGGCTCTGCCAGCGAGCAGTGGGGGTGTCAGGTGGAGTGTTGCTATTCTAACTCATCTTGAGGGGTGGAAGTATAATTCAAAGAGCGTCAGTTTCACCTGTTGGCATTCTGCAGGGTTTTCTCCAGCAGTACCATGATCCCTGTGTGCAGTACAGCGTGGGAGTGTGGCTGTGCTGCTCTGTATGTGCTTGGTGGCAGCTCAGCCTGTGCTCTGACTGTCCTTGTGCTCTCCTTGCAGGGCCCATCACTGCCAGGACAGCCGGGCCAAGGAAAGAAGATTGGCCATCGAAGCGTGGATGCTTCTGGGGAAACCACCTACAAAAAGGTTTGAGTCTGGGGAGTGGGCGATGGCACCCAAGTGTGGGTGACAGGCTGAGAGGAGAAGTTATGGCCCAGTAGTTAGTAATCTGGTTGAGATTTTTATGCAGCACCCTTGGACAGCACAATCCTGCAAACAGCAAATCTGAAGCCCTAATTCATCTCTGCAGCAGCTGGGTAAACTTGGTTAGCAGTGTGTAGTGCCTGAGATGACCCCACAGAAGTCACAGACATGACTGCATTGTAATGCAGGGGATGTTACTGTGATTATCTGCTGTGAAATGCTCACTGACTGCTCTTTTCCTTTTGCCAGACCACCTCATCCACTCTGAAGGGGGCCATCCAGCTGGGGATTGGATATACCGTGGGCAATCTGAGCTCCAAGCCAGAGAGAGATGTCCTGATGCAGGACTTCTACGTGGTGGAGAGCATTTTTTTCCCAAGGTAAAGGAAAGGGGGAAAAGAATTAGTGCATGAATTATTTCTTTCCCTCTCACTGATTTTTCAAGAGAGCTTCCATCTGTCTTTAGATCAGAGTCGCATGCTCTGAATGTTTTAAACCCACTCCGTGACATACAAACAGAGCAGTGGGAAGTGTTGGATTCTGCTGTGCACTGGCTTGCAGGGAATCACAGTGCAAGATGCAGTAGTGTGCACTCTGGTTTGTTACCCTTCCTAGGTGCTTCTTTCTACCTGTCCATCCAGAATTTCTTCCACAAAATCATACCATGTCTTAGATGTAAGAAACTCCTTCTGGGAGCTCTCTAACTGTGAATAAACAAAGTTCGTAAAAGCTATATTCTCTGTGTAAATATATTTTGCTTGGCAAGTGGTTGTTCCTTTACCCTCTGGAAATAGATTTTGGCAGATAGTTTGCAATCTGTTTTCCTGTTGTCCTACCACAGAAGAAAGGTGGTGGTTGTTGTTCCAAAGATGCCTTTTTGCAAGGCTTGGTGCATGTGAAATACACAGTAGCTTTGGTGTGACGGTCCGTGTCTGGTGAATAGTAACAGGCCCTGCCCATGTGTGTGTTCTGTGCAGCGAAGGCAGTAACCTCACCCCAGCTCATCACTACGCCGACTTCAGGTTCAAGACCTATGCCCCAGTGGCTTTCCGGTACTTCCGAGAGCTCTTTGGGATTCGTCCAGATGATTATTTGGTATGGATATATTTTTAAATTTCTCTGTCTTTTCCTCTTTTGTTTACCTTTACCATGAGGGTGGGGAGGCCCTGGCTCAGGTTGCCCAGAGCAGCTGTGGCTGCCTCATCCCTGGAAGTGTTCCAGGACAGGTTGGACAGGGCTTGGAGCAACCTGTGATAGTGGAAGGTGTTCCTGCCCATGTCAGGGGGTGGAATGAGATGGGCTTTAAGGTCCCTTCTAACCCAAAGCATTACATGATTCCAAGTCTGCGTTTGCTGAGCGGCAGCTGCCAGCCTGTACTGGAGGGAGGCCATGACCTGCACACAGTGTGAGCTGTGTAAGCCCTCCAATGGGCTTCCCTCTCTGGTCCTTGTGGTAACAATAACTTACTGTGTTTACAAGCCAAAGGAGTTGTGTTCTGCTGGGTGCGACCCTGTAATGTCCCCTGCAGCTCTAAGGACAAAGATGGGAATTTTTTCTTGTGTACTCACTGGAGCGCTATGTGAGTGTAGTTATTTTAATCGTCTTACAAAGACAGAATAAACCACAGCTTGTTCTTGTGCTCCAAAAGCTCCTCAGAGCTGGAAAGGCTGGTTTTCAAATACCTTGGAGTACAAGCTGTTGGGGCTTCGAGTGCACTCGGTTGAGTTTGGGCCTTTGCCTTTATGTGACGTCCTGCTGTATGTGAACTGGGAGAGGAAACACATCCATGAGTGCACACCGTCCCCTATTGCAACAGCCCTTTTTGTGTGACTTCGCCTGTAGATGGGGGTGATTGCAGCTGAACAGTCCCAGTGAAACAAACCTGTGCCAGTGCCTGGTGGGAGGGTAACAGTGATGCCCTCCTGTGCCAGCCAAGGCAGTGCTGACCAATGGATGAGTGTTCAGAACTGAGGACTGCCAAGGAGTTTGCCTCAGTTGCAAAGGTCATGGCTCTGATTTGTTGTTTCTGCTTCTCCTGGTTGTCGCTTGCCTGCCACAGCAGCAAATGCCTTTAATTATGCATGAGATTATTAACTTGATCAAGTCTGGGATTGTTAAGCTGTGCAGAGCTGAAAGCTGTTTTCAGTACATAATGATGAGCATTTAATTTATTGCTCTGATCACCTCCCTTCCATGCCCCACCTCCCTCTCCCCATCTCACCTCTCACTGGGCACCTCTGTGATCCTGCCCTAAACCCACCTGACCCTTGCAGTAGCTGGGTGGGCGCTGAGCTAAAAAGTGCACCTGCCTGCTTTGCTTTCTCCTTTTTTTTTTTTCCTCTGCTGCTGGGCAAGTCCTTATTTGAGGACCTGCTGTTTGAATCCTGATGACTAGACATGTTCTTCCAGTTCAGGTCCCAATGCAGAACTCCTTGCTGTGCTTGAGCAGGGCTCATCCCTCTTGATTGCACACCTGGGCTAAGACTTGTCACGTGTTTTCACCAGGACTGATGAAGTGAGGTGTGGCTGTAAATATACAGCCAGGTTGGATGGAGCTTGGAGCAACCTAGTCTAGTGGAAGGTGTCCCTGCCCATGTATGGAATGAGATGGGCTTTAAGGTCATTTCCAGCCCAAACCATTCTGGGATTCTGTGAATCAGGCACTTGCTTTTGCAGGGAACAGAGGAGCACAAGGCCAGGGGGAGCTGCAGAGAACAGCCAGTGCATTGTGTTCCCTCCAGCACAGTGGTTCCCTGAGCAGATTGTGGTGTCTCCTGAAATCCTCCCTGTCTGTCAGCATGTGCCAGGCTGTGCTCAAAGAGCCTGAATGTGATACGTGTGTGCAGGCACAATGGGAACAGATAAGATGTCATTATGAAGGCCGGATGTTCCTGAAAGGAGATGATTAGTTGGATACTGAGCAGTTGGGATGCTCTGAACTGTAATCTTAGTCTCTAATTATAAATTGTCCATCAGTTTGGCTGCTCAGACCTAACCTATAATGAAAATAGTTCTCACTTGAGCTTTGCTACCCCTTAATCTCCCAGGCGACATGCTGGGGAAGGCCCTTGAGGGCATACAACCCAAATCTGCAACAAATGGGGGATAAAACATCACCTTCTTTCCTTTTTCTCGCCAGTATTCGTTATGTAACGAGCCTCTGATTGAGCTGTCCAACCCTGGGGCCAGCGGCTCCCTCTTCTATGTCACCAGCGACGATGAATTCATCATAAAAACTGTGATGCACAAGGAAGCTGAATTCCTACAGAAGCTCCTTCCTGGATACTACATGGTGCGTATCACCGAGGACCTCAGACCCAGTTTGGGTTTGTCATTGCAGCTTTTCTGTCCAGAACACCTCACAGGGCAGGTCCTCCACCTGGGTGTCTTGCAGCCTGTCATCTGGATGTCTTGCGGCCTGTCCCCATGCCAGGGACAGTGTTAACAGCATGTCATGAAGCCAGTCCCAGAAGCACAAATCCTACTGATTGTTTGGAAACTCTGGGTAAACATGAGGCAGATAATTGTGCCATAGTTTGGAGGCATGTTCTGACCTCAGAATGGCTTCCCAGATGTGTGTTTCCGAGTGTCCTTTTCCCAGAACTAGTTCATTCCTCTTCACTTGGCACTGTGCATCTGCCCCAGCCTGGATTTGGGGATGGCTGCTGATTGCAATTATAGAATCGTAAAACTCTTAAGGTTGGAAAAGACCACCAAGATCATCAAGTCCAACCTTCAGTTCAACACCGTCATGGTCACCACTAAGCCTTGTCCTCAAGTGCCACAACCACACATTGTTTGAATGCTTCCAGGGATGGAAGCCTGTTCTAATCCTTTACAACCCTTTCCATGAAGAAATTTCCCTTAATATCCAACCTAAACCTCTCCTGGCACAACTTGAGGCTACTTCTCATCCTGTCCCTTGTTCCTTATGAGCAGAGCCCAACCCCCACTTAGCTGCACCCTCCTGTAAGGGAGTTGTGGAAAGCAAAAGGTCCCCCCTGAGCCTCCTTTTCTCCAGGCAATAACACAACCACCTTGGTTTTGTGGCGAACTCACTGCTGTCCCTGAATCTCTCCCATTCCTGCTGTTTGATAGTTACTCCAAAGGTTGTCCTGGCTCCCACTGGCTGCAATTCCAAGCTGGAGGCCCCTGTGGTACCAGCCAGCTTTGCACATCAGTCTAGCAAGGCAGGATTTTGAGACACAGAGACTTGCATTGGGTGAAGTAAATTGGACCCAAACCTGCTGTTTTGGTGTAAAAACCAGGAGCTGGTCTCCCTGCACAACTGTGCTGGAGGCTCCAGCTTCATGGATGAGGACTCTGACATTCAGTTAGAATGACCAGGGATTGGTTTGTTGTGAAGATGCCAAGGAGAAGGTGATGAGAAGCGATGCTTCTGCCGCATCTGTGTGCCTGGTGCAGTAGGTTTATGTGATCCTACACTGGTTCTGTGAAAATCCTTTCCTCTCTCAATACTTAGTGGGGAAAATTTACCCAAGGGAGGTGGGTTATGGGATGTCTGTGTGTTAGTGACAGCCAGTCCAGGAAGAAATTCTTCCCTGTGAGGGTGGGGAAGCCTTGGTACAGGTTGCCCAGAGAAGCTGTGGCTGCTCCATCCCTGGGAGTGTTCCAGGCCAGGTTGGACGGGGCTTGGAGCAACCTGGGATAGTGGAAGGTGTCCCTGCCTGGGACACCCTGGCAGGGGGTGAAATCAAATAGTCTTTACAGTCTCTTCCAACCCAAACCATCCTGAGGTTTTGTGAATCACTTGCTTTTGCAGGTGACACTCACATTCTGGACAGGATGAGCTTTCTTGGAAAGCACTACCTGTTGCCTAATGTGTGTAGTAAATCAGGTGTGGGGTTTTGAGTGGGAATGGAGTTGCACTGTTAATCCTGCCATCATCCTGACAAGCAGTCCGTGAATTAAACTGAACTTACCTGTCTGATGCAGAGTTCTGAGTGACATGTTGTAGCTTTCCAATGTCTGTGGGTTCTGTGGTGCTGCCCCTGATCACTCTGCTGCTCCTGGGAAACCACCCATGTCAAAGGAGTCAGGGAAAGGAAGCAGGGTGGTTTCATCCTGAGTTACTTTATAGCTGTTTCCATTTACCTGCCTCTATTACTTTTGGCACTCTCCAAGAGGGCTCACTGCTGGGCCCAGGTGGGTGAGCTGAGGGGAATGAAATTTTAATACAGTCACGTTTATGCTGTCTGTCAGAACCTGTCAGGTCTGTCCTTCCTGCCATAGCATGCAGAGAAGTTCTGTTTCCTTCCTAAACGTGCCCAAAGCTGAACAAGCAAATCCTGCCTGTCATGTCATTCCTAATCATTCTGCTGCCTAAAAAAAGGAGATGACAGCAGAACAGGATATCCGTGCTCTCTGGCTGACTGCTTTACAAAGCAACTCTGCAACAGGAGGAGAACATTTATGTTGTTGTGTTTAAAAAATAACCCTGTCCCTGGTTTATTCTGGGCTGGAGAATGGCTCTTGATTCTGACACTTGTGAAGAGATAAAGAGCTGTTATTTTTAAGCTTGAAGTTCCCACTTATTGTTTATTTCTCTCCCAGTTTGGTTTCCCTTTTTTAGCTGCTGTACTCGGGGAAAGTAGGGGATTTCTGGACTTTATTTGCCCAAAGAGTGCTGAACATCTCAGTCCCTGTATTTTCAGGTCCTAAAGCCACTGAAATGCAGGACTTTGTCAAATGTGTACACTGAGCTCCTGTTAAGTTCAGAAAATCTCTCAGCAAAGAATCCCTAGTCCAACTGTTGACGTGCTTTGTGGTGAACACAGCAGGAATGTTCTGCTCAAATGACCTTTCTCCACGCTTTTTTTCACCCTTGCTACAGAATCTGAACCAGAACCCCCGGACACTGCTGCCCAAGTTTTATGGACTGTATTGTGTGCAGTCTGGGGGCAAAAACATCCGCGTGGTCGTGATGAACAACATCCTGCCGCGAGTGGTGAAAATGCACCTGAAATTCGACCTCAAAGGCTCAACCTACAAACGCCGGGCATCCAAGAAGGAAAAAGAGAAGTCCAGCCCTACGTACAAGGATCTGGACTTCATCCAAGACATGCCCGAGGGCCTGATGTTGGATGCAGACACCTTCAGTGCTTTGGTGAAGACGTTGCAGCGAGACTGTCTGGTAAGGAGGGGGCAGCTCAGAAGCAGGGTTAAGGAGCCTCTGTGGCTCTCAAGCATGAGGAAGAGCAATTCCCGATTGAGAACCTTGCTAATCTGCTGGCCCCAGAGTAGGATCAATCCTTTCTCCTGCCCTTTTCTGTGAAAGCCAAGCAGTAGAGTTGAATCTCATGGCAGCTTCTGAGGACTGAGGCTGTGTTCCTTTGCCTGGTGCATCACACTTTGGCAGCCTGATCCACTTGTAGCTGCTCTGCTGGAGCATTTTCCCAGTCACTGTGTAGCAGATACAGTAGTGGTGTTTGCAAGTCTTCAGGCCTTTGGTGTGATTGTGGAATGGCCAAACACTGTGCAGTCAAGCCCAAAGGTGACTTGATTCAGAAACCTTCAGGCTTTGTCAAAGGAGTTGTTAGTGGGGATGTGGACGGGATGCTTTGCTTTGATTGCTCCGATTCCATGCTTCGGGGTCTGTATTTCTGCTGCTGGCTTGATATTTTGTCTTTGTTCTTGAACTCAATACTAACCTGTAGGTATTGGAAAGTTTTAAAATCATGGACTACAGCCTCCTGCTCGGGGTTCATAACATAGACCAGCACGAGCGCGAGCAGCTGTCGGAGGGAGCCCACAGCACGTCGGATGAGAAGCGTCCCGTGGGGCAGAAGGCCCTGTACTCCACAGCCATGGAATCCATCCAGGGAGGGGCTGCCCGGGGGGAGTCCATAGACACGGATGACACGTAGGTGAAACCTGGGCTCGCTTATGCTGCTGGGCGGGGCAGAGGTGGAGGCTGGAGTGGGAAATCCCTAATGAGGCCCACAGGAACTGTTCAAGGGAGCATCTCTCCTGGGGTTTTGGTAGTGATGCCATTGTGTGGGAAAGGGGGAAGCCAGGATGGGAAGTAGTTCTGTAAGGCTCTGGCCTCACGGCAGTCTCTCTTCTTAGGCCAGGCTGTAGGTTGTCAGCTTGTGTAATAGCCTCTAAACATCCACCCATGCCCTGGGGAGGAGACACTAGCTCAGTTCTAGCTCAGCACACAAATGCTGGAGCAGAAGTAGGGATCAGCCTGTCCCTAGGAGCTTGGAGTTCTCCATCACTCCCACCTCTGGAATCCCTGGCAGTTCCCTGAGGCCATCCCGGTGGGGTTAGCAGACAGCAGTGTAGCCAAGTGCTGGAGTCACTGCTGGAGCTGCAGGCTGAGGGTTGCCCCATACCTGTGCTGTGCTTGCTGTGGGGTTCTGCCTGGCTCCCTGGCTCTTGGGCTGAGGAGTGGTGGAGTTTGCTGCTTGATGGTGTCTGAAACCAGCTGCTGTGGGTTTGATGGAGGGTCAGTCCTGAGAGCTGAGGTAATACCATGGTGTTTCCAGTCCTTCAAGCAGCATTGCTTGATAATGGTTGGCCTGTCTGGTACCCCTGTGCTTTGGCTGTGTGCTGGTGCTGACAGTTGCTGCACCTTTGGCAGGATGGCATTAGTGTGGACAGGACTGGGAATGTTCTCATCCTTAAGGGTTTACTGCCCTAATGGCAGACAGCTCTCGCTGACCTGATAAATAACCTGATCCCCAGAATAAAGTAGCCAGGAAAAAACTCCATGGTACTTTCTGACCCAGGCAGAGCTGTGCCACATGACTCAGGTTCTGTCGTGATAGTGGTGTTTGGCCATGCAGGCAGTGACCCTGGGACACCTGGGGTCAGGCCAGGTCAGTTGGTGACTCCCGTGGTTGTGTACAAAGTGACCACACAGGTTTTAGGACGTGTCTGACACCACACCAGAGCCCCTTAGTGGGGCTGCTGTTGCCCTTCCCCAGAGCTTGGGTGTTACAGGTGCTCTGGCTGAGGCTGCCCCTGCTGAAGTTCTGCTTTACTTGCAGGATGGGCGGGATCCCAGCAGTGAATGGCAAAGGAGAGCGTCTTCTGCTGCACGTAGGAATCATAGATATCCTGCAGTCATACAGGTAGGTAACCTGGCAGCGTGTCTTTTCTGGCTGATAACATCTCTTTTAGTACCAAATGAAAGCAGGAGGGATGTCCTCTCCTGGAGACTGTGAGGGTGAGTAGATATGTCTGCCCCAAGCTGACCATGGGCTTCCATCATGTCCTTAGAACAGCTGGGGACACACAGCCATTTGTCCAGGATGATGAGCTGCTCATAAAGAATTAGTTTCCCACCTCAATGTGGGAAGCATATCTCCAGGGGTGGAAGGTGCACCTCTTCCAGCCCATCTCCTCCTTCCCTGTGGTGTTCCCAGGCAGTCCTGACCTGGCTAGGGAGATGCTGGACAAAGCTCAGTCCTAGTGACATTGGCAGCTCAGGGATCTCCCCCACAGGGTATGAAAGGGGGCTTAGTACAGAGTGCATGCCTGAATCTGTATCTTTCTTTCTCTCTCCACTTCTCCTTGGAATTAGGTTCATCAAGAAGTTAGAACACACCTGGAAGGCCCTTGTCCATGATGGGGTGAGTGCCTGTGCAGAGGCAGGAGTTGTCCAAGCCTGCAGGATTACCTGGTGGCTGTTTATAGAGCCTGACCTGGCACAGCTGCAGCGGATGAAAGGGGCAGTTCTTGCCACTCATTCCTGCACAGCAGGGTGGTGCTTCTTATTCCCAGCCGGGTTTCCTTGCTCAATCCAGCTCCTCACATGTTGAGCTGTTGTGCTCACAGCTTTCCTTCCCTGCTCCAGTCTGTCCCTCTCCTCCTCCTGTGACACCAGGAGCACACTCAGGTGTGTGTGTTCCTGGGCTGTCAGGAGCCCTGTGCTGTTCTCTTTGGTGACTGGCTGTTTCCACTTCAGCAAGCTCTCTGCCAGCAAATCCCTTTCCATGTTTCCCTGCTGGCTTCATTCCTGCAGCAGCCAGGTGTGTGTTTCTGAAAGAACAACCTTGGATGTGGAAACCATTCTTCAGCACTGCACCTCCTGGCTTCCCTTAATGTGGCAAAGGAAATGTGGAGATGCCAAGTCACGGGAACGCAGTCACACATCAGAAGCAGAAAGAGCTTCAGTTTTACTATTTTAAACAAAAACATTTGAAATGTATGGAGGCCCTTGGCTAAATTTGGGTATCTGTGTCACATGCAAAGGTATCCAGGTGTACTTGGAATGGCAGCCAGCAAAGCCAGAAGAAATTTCATGTATGCAATCAGGCCAGTGCTTGAAAAAAATCCAGGAAGTCTACAAAGGAATAAAATCACCAAAATCCATTATAAAATCACAGCAAGAATATAATCAAATGCAATCAGAGGCAACGCTTTGGGGTTATTTATAGCATTAATTAGAGTGTTTCAGTTAAGCCTTTCCATTTTAAGGCTCTGTCAGTGCTAAATGTTGGAACTAAAAAGACTGTGTTGGTTGTTACAGAAATTCTGCCTTGAGGGATCATTTTAAAATTAAACAATTGCTTCTTGCTGTTGTAGGACACGGTGTCAGTACACAGACCCAGCTTTTATGCAGAGAGATTCTTCAAATTCATGACCAACACAGTGTTTCGAAAGAATTCCTGTAAGTACCAAGTTCAGGGGCTGCTGTGCTGTGAGGCTTTGCCTCAGCCTCACTGCTGCAGCCCTCACAAGAAGTCTGGGCTGGAGCCTGAGCAGGGTTTTCCACTGTGGTACAGCTGAGAGCTGGAGATGTTCAGCCTGGAGAAGAGAAGGCTCTCAGGAGGCTTTAGAGCCCCTTCCAGTGCTTAAAGAGGACTTAGAAAAAGGAGGGGGAAGGACTTTTTATACAGGCAAATAGTGACAGGCAGGGGGCAATGGTTTTGAGCTGGCAGTGTTAGATTAGAAGTTAGGAAAAAATTCTTTACTTGGAGGGTGGGGAGGCCCTGGCACAGGGTGCCCAGAGCAGCTGTGGCTGCCCCATCCCTGGAAGTGTCCAAGGCCAGGCTGGACAGGACTTGCAGCAACCTGCTCTAGTGCCCATGTCCCTGCCCATGGAGGGGGCGGAATGAGATGGGTTTTAAGGTCCCTTCCAATCTAAAACATTCCAAGATTCCATGATACAGAACAAAACTGGGAACTGCAGAGCCCTCAGATTGTCACAGCTTGCCTTGGTCTGCTCAGGCTCCCACACAGTCCCTGCACCTGACCTGGGTTCAGTCCAGGAGGTGTGTGTGTGAGGGCAGAGCCTCTCCTTGTGAAGGGAAAAATGCCTTTGGTGTGACAGTAGCTGGTGGTGGTAATTGACTTTGTCTCCCTCCCTCCCTCAGCTCTGAAGTCGTCCCCCTCGAAGAAAGGGCGCAGTGCCTTGCTGGCCGTGAAGACGGCGGGTCCCACCGCGGCGTTCTCAGCCAGCCAGCTGGCCTCTGAGAAGGATGACACCCAGTACGACCTGCGGGCGGCCAGGAGTTACCCCACGCTCGACGATGAAGGTGACAGCCCCGCTCAGGGTATTGGCTCTGTGGTTACCCTCTCTTTCCTAGCAGTTCCTTAGGATCCTCCCCTGTTCTCATCAAGTTCCCCACTGTGCACCGACTGCAGATCTTTCCTCATGGATAGCTCTTCATTGCATGTCTTGCTGTGCTTTGCAGGTGCTAAACCTAACCAGGACAGGGAAGAAGGTAAGAGTACATTGTTTTGTCGCAGCACCAGCAGGTACTTGATGCAACACCTCTGCATCAACGGAGACCAAATCCCTTTTTTGCAGCACTGTGGGGTTGTGCAGTAAAAATGGTCGCCTGCATCACTGCTGCAAGACAGCTGCTGCCAAGAGGCACCATGAGTCATAGCCCAAAAGCCATCAGAAAGTTGCATTTTCTACCTTTAAAAAAGTGGGGGGAGGGTGACTGGGAACTGCAGCACTCCAATGACAGTGTTTGGGCAGTTATAACAGGTAGGATCTTGCCACTGGAAAACAGAGGAATGGGCTGGTTCTGTGCTGCCTTTCCTTCACTTCCATCTGGCTGCATTTACAGCTGAGTGCTGAAGGACACATGGGTGTTGGATTGCTCCCTGTGCAAAGCACTGGACACTCAATTCATCTCTTAATTCACTTGGATATTTATCCCTGGTGATCCAAGCCTTTAATCCAGCTTTGGTCATCAGTGAGAAGTCTTCATTGGCATTCTGTTCCCTGCCTGTTGTGCTGGAAGTGGTGCTGACTGGCTCTCTCCAGAGGATGTCTTGGGAGAGGCTGTCATGTTCATGGACCCAGCTAAACTTCCTGCCTGTCTGTGGTTCAAGTGCCCAGTCCCAGTGCGGGTGTGCAGGTTCATGGTGGAAGAGCCTCACACGGGGCTGGTGTAGGTGAAGTGTTGGTGTTTGACCTAACCATCTCTTCTTCCTGCCTCTTCCCTGCCCCTGCCCCTGCTCTGGGCCAGCAGGCCGGCCAGACCTGCTCCCTTGCACTCCTCCTTCCTTTGAAGAAGCTACCACGGCCTCCATAGCCACGACACTATCGTCAACATCTCTCTCTGTTCCCGAGCGATCCCCCTCGGAGACCTCTGAGCAGCCCAGGTACAGGTGAGGACACTCTTCCCCTGCTCCCGCTGGCATCGAGTGGCTGCCGTTCCTCTCCGTGCTGCAGATCCCAGCAGGCTGCCCTGCACGCTGCAATGCTAATGACCAATTTTAATTAAATCTCTCCTGGGAGCAAGCAGACACAGCTTTGATGGGATTAATTATTGCTGGAAGAAGTGTCAGCTGTTAAGTAGAACATCTCCCTCATGGGGTGTGGAGGTAGATTTGGGGACAGTGCAGGATTTCTGGCTTAAATTGCTCCTCCAAACTCTTCTGTTTTCTTTCCGCAGGAGGCGTACACACTCCTCAGGGCAGGATGGCAGGTGAGAAATGGGTCTCCTATCTTCTTGTCTGATCTTCTCTCTGCTGCACAGAGACCTCATGTTTATCCCTGTGCAAAGGTCTCTTAGAGGTCTGAGTGGGAATTTCAGCAGCTCTAGGATTTTGGCATGGTCCTCTGCAGGATGCTGAGCTGCTTCTGCAATCAGACGATCCCCATTTCTTACTCAGAATTTTCCTTGCAAGCAGATCTCTCAGTGCTTTGAAAATACCACAGTTATTTGATAGGAAAGGGGACAACAGTGTTGTCCAGATTTACCCACCCACCCAACACCAGAGTCAAGGAAGGTCATTTAAGTCTCTTTAAGTGAATAAGTGAGCCCTGACAGCAGGAACATTCCTCCTCTGAGCGTCTGCTTGTGGCCTGGGTGAGGTGAAAGGGCTCTGACTTTAGGAGGCACTGAGCACCCTCAGTCCCCACAGAAGTAGCTTCCAATGTCTTCAGAAATCTGTGAGGCTTTTCTCCTCCTGTGGTGTTTCAGAGCCAAGGGCAAGGTAGGACAGAAGTGCTGTGCTGCAGAGGGGTGTCTGAGGCTCATATCATGGAATTATTGTGCATTATTGTGGAATTATTTTGCACCAGTAAAAATGACCCCATTGCCCATGTCAGCAGGATCTGCACCAGGAGCCAGCAGATGCTGCTGGCTCTGCCCTCGCTTTCCAGGACATTGTGTAGGTGTAGTAGGCTTTGAAATGACATCAGAGACTCAGTCCTGGGTTGTGCTGTAGCCAGAGGAGCCTGACACACTGATGTCCTCTCTCCCTGCAGTCAGTGTTTGGTGCTTGGAAGGAAAGGACTTTGGAAGATGAGGGTTTGCCCCACGTTACAGGGATCTGCCATTGTTGCAAGCTTTGAGTGATTTGCTGAGTTCAGTTGACGTGCACTGTGAAAAAATCCCTTTCTGTGGTATTTCCTAATGAAAATACCTCTGGATGCTGCATGTTGCTGAATCCTGGTAAATTCCTGTCCCTGGAGGGCAGGGACCTGCTCGCTCTGTGAAGTGCCAGGGACTTGTGAAGTACCTCATATCCTGCAGAATCCAGTGTTAGAAATTGCTGAAAATTGGAGACCTAAACCCAGGCCCCAGTGGTGGTGCCCATGTGGCAAATGCAGGGACTTCATCCAAAATAGTTCGAACTCAACGGTGCCTCATGGAGGGAGGGAGCTGCTGTAGTATGTGACTGCTCATCCAGAAACAGGTCAGGTGAATCAGAGTGACCTGGGAGCATTCAGGGAGCTCAGTGGCTTGGTCAGAGTAGATCTGTCTGTCACAAATTTGCCAGAGCTACACCCACCCTCTGCAGGCGTGGCCACCTTTGCTGGTTTTTGCCTAATTTGTCCCTTTCTAGTGCCAGTGCCTCCATGTCCCTTCTTGGGAGAGCAGGGACTTGTGCACTTGTAGAGCTCTCTGGGATCCCCTGGTGAAAACCAGTGCAGACACAAATTTATCAAAGCAAGAATTTACATTCCTGAGCTGAGATGGAAAAAACCATACCCGATTTGCTCAAGAATGTGTCACACCTCTGGTTATTCTTGTCTGCTGGGGAGTTCACTCCAGGTTTGAAGTCCAGCCCTGTGAGGAAGAGAGGAGCAAGCTCCTTGCGTGGAGCTGGACAGAAGTGCTTCCCACTGGCCCCAGCTCTGGTCAGAGCCAGCCTGGAGCAGTGCTGTCAGTGATCCCAGAGCTCAGCCCTTCTCTGACAACTGCCCCTTGGCTTGGCAGGCTCTTGCTCCTCCTTCCCATGGGGACAGTGGAGCCAGCCCTGCTGGCACAAGTAATTACTCTAATAGCATGAGGTGTTAAGGTGAAGACTGTCAGAAACAGTTCCAGAGTTTTCAGATAAATCTGATGTCAACCCTGGAGCAGTTTTGGTGTGCTGGGAGCCTTGGAAGAGGTCAGAGGCTCTGGCCTGGTGCCGGGCTAACTCTGGATACAAGTTTTCCCTGGAGGCCAGTTCTGTTTGCTCCCATGCTCCATCTGACACTGCCCATCTTTCCTGCAGCACTGGTTGTTTAACTCCTTTGCTCTTGTCCTCTTTTCCCACCTTGTTATTCCCAAGTGCTGCAATCTTCCAGGACTGACTCTTTTTCCTGGGAGTTTTGGTTATCCAAACCCTCAGTCCTGAGAGGTCTGAGTGCTCCCTCTGAGCTGAAATCAGCCGCTGAGTCTGTGCTGGGAGTCGGGTGCCACAGTAGCAGCAGCAGCAGCTGTGTGCTGGGGCAGAGCTGCACAAGAGGCTTGGCTGGCTCAGGACTGATTCAGGCTGACCTAAAATTGAGGGCTGTGCATAACTCCTGCCCAGCTGAGCCTTTGGGCCTGTCTCTCCGGTTTCCAGGTCACACGAGGAGGTGCGGGTTGAGGAGGAGGTTCAGCAAATCAGTGTCGAGCTGGAGCCCAAGTGTGACGTTGAGATTGTAGCTCCTGAAGAAGAAAAAGTCAAAGAGTGAGTGTTTCAGAGTGCTGAGCAGAGCCCACACGGTGGGTTTTGAGCTGTGGCTGCTTGTGCTGGAGGCTTTGCTGGTGTCCAGCTTTGCTGGAGTCATGGGTGTTCGGTGAGGCTGAGAACAGTTCTGTCCTGACCTGCCCTGACCTGGCCTTTCAGGATGTGACAGCACAGTATCTTCAGCTCCTCTGTAATAAATCAGTTTTGCTTGCTCCTGCCCTGATTGCAGTGACTAGACTCATTTCTTTCCCCTCTGCAGAGAGGCAGCTTCTTCAGCCTGTGCCATTGTCACATCCACAGCCACTGTAGAGGTGGAGACGGCCAGCCAGGCCTCGGAACCAGCCAGCCAGGCCTCGGATGAAGACGACGTGCCAGTCACAGACATATACTTTGTAAGAGACCTTCTCCACCTGACCCTCGGGGTGCGATGAGAAGGGTTGGACAAGGCTGTCAACATCCATTCCAGGCAGTTGGGTGCAGGGCAGTGGCTGCCCTGCGCCATCTTGGTGTGGAGCACCTCGAGACCTCGGTGTTGGGTGGGTTTTTGAAGGCAGGGAACTGGATTAACCCTTGGAGAACTCAAACCAGCATCTAGTGGGGCTCACACAGGTGGCACTCCTGCTGTGGAAGTAGCTGTAGCTGTGCTGCTCTACTTCCAAGCACAAGTGCTTATCTAGGCCAGCACATTTGCTCCTGGGACAAGCCAAGGTGATGTGGGTGCAACAGAGAGGTTCTTCCTTCCTCAGCCAGAGATCTTGGCTGCTTTCCTGACACAAACATGGCCTGGACCCAAGGGGAGGTGGTTGCAGAGGGTGACCTTGGGCTCTGGTGAACTCCGGCTTTTCCTTTCCCTGCAGGCTGCATTAGGTGATGCAGTGGGAGTCTAGTGCTGAGCCAGGGAGTAAGTTGGTGGTTGGCAGCAGAGTGCCGTGGAGCCTGGCGCTGGTCCTCACTCAGCTCCCACAATGGCTGAGCAACTTCTGCAGACCAGAGAAGAGGTTTTTTAGCAACACGTACCTGTCCCATGGATTCCCGGAGCAGAGCTGAGTGCCTGTCCCATGAGAGCTGAGCTCTCTCTCATGCCTGGGCACTGGAACCCTCATTAAAAGAGGTGCCCGGCTCCTCCCTGCTCCAACTTGTTGCTGTTGGTTCTGTGGTGCTGGAGATGAGCTGAGCCCATGTGATGGGCTCCTTCAGGCTAAACTAAAATGCAGCATTGGCCTTTCCCTGAGCTCTTGTGACTCTGTTGCAGAGCTGCTCACTCATTGCCGAGTCACTCTGAGGCTCGTGGGAGCTGTGGAAGGAATCAGCCCTGTTTTACAGCTTGTTTGGAGTTGGATGCATGCTGTTCAAAATGCAAACGGCTCCTCTAACACCGCTGCCCCCTCCTTGCCTGTGGATGGCAGCTGTGTGCAGGCAGATCCTGCCTGCTCTCCTGGCAAGTGTCTTCTAGCGAGGGTCAGCTCCTCCTCTTCCCTTTCCCTGGGCATATGGACTCCCCCCAGCTTGAGGGGCGCCTCTGTCCAAGAGAAAATTCTGCAGAGTGTGTTCTTGAGAGCGTGACTGACTGCTCATCAGCATTTCATACTTCATCTGAGTCTGAGTTTTGCATTAAATGTGTGTCGTGTGCTGTGGAGTGTTTGTCACTGCTGGGATGAAGGGAAAAGCTGATTTGGGTTCCCATGGGCGCTCTCCTTGGAAAACCACTTGAGCTGGAGTTCAGGTGAGGCTGCACCCGTGTGCTCAAGTAGCACCACAGCTGTTCCTACAGGAGCACTCAGGGGCAATGGTGGGTGAAGGGTTGGTGTGTTCAGAGGAGGATTTGGCCAGTCGCAGGGGACTGTGATCTGATCACTGGAAGTCTGCTCCTGGAGAGCACTTCATTCTCCTGTTCATCCAGGGAATAAAAGTGCAAAGTGTGGCAGGGCATGGGCACCGCTGTCCCCTGCACGGCTTCCCCACCTGCTCACCCGTTCAGGCCTGGAGTTGCCCAACCCCTTGTTTTTTGCTTTCTCTTTCATCCTCTCTTTCACATCACCCTTTTTTTCCTCTGTTTCCTTTCTCACCTCACTTGTCCCGGGGCCACCCAGTTCACAGATGGGAGGTACTGGATTTACTCTCCCCGCCAGCGCAGACTCCGAACTACCTCGCATTCCTCTGGGATTGTAAGTGACCATGCCAGCACAGCATGTAGGGGAGCAGAGCTGCAGCTTTGAAACACTGGGGCCAGCACCCCATTTCCCTCGACGTCTGGGGCTCTGGATTGAGTGGGCATTAGGAACCAGCCCAGCAGAAATGGGGGAAGCATATTGAAATGACACAGTGGGTCTCCTTGTAGGATCTGGGAGAATCATGAGCTCTGTCCTGCTTTTCTGCAGACTGGTGACACAGCTCCTACCCTGGGATGGGCCATAGTGTCACCCAGCCCTTGGGAAAAGTGAGAGTGGTGAGGCCCTGACACAGGTTGCCCAGAGAACCTGTGGTTGCCCTATCCCTGGCAACATCCAAGGCTAGGTTGGATGGACTTGAAGCAACCTGGGATGGTGGAAGGTGTCCCTGCCCATGGCAAGGGGGGATACTGGGTGATCTTCCAACCCAAATTGATCTGTGATTCTGAGTACCAGATCTGGCCAGAGAGGCACTGGGGCCTCTATAGGTGATGTCAGGGTCAGCTCCCTCAGCCCAGGAAGAGGGTTTTAAAGACACCATTAAGATGTTTTGAAGCTTCTAAAAATCCAGTTACAAACGGAACTGTTTTGGCTTGCGGGCAGCAGCTCTATGAGGCAGGAGCTGGTGCCAAGGTAGGGCTGGTTTCAGCTCTCCAGCCCTTCTCAGCATCACCAGTGTGCTCCCTCCTCACTGAAAGTGTTCTGAGAGCAGGGAGGATCTTACTTTCCAAAAGATGCAGGGAGGCACTTGAGCTTTTAGGGGCTGAATCTAGAGCCGAGACTGTTCTGGAGTTTAGCATTTCCCTTCTGAGGCTTTGGGAGAGCTGCTGTCCCTGGGGGATGCTGGCAGTGCTGCCAGAACCAGGCACAAGTGCTGGTGCAGCCTGGTGCTCCTGTTTGGGTACTAGGCAGGGTGCATGGGGAAGCAGGGGCAGGAATGTGCCCCTGGCCATGGCTGATGGCATGAGGAAGGTGCTGCTCCTCCATGGGCAAACAGGCAACTCCTCCTGCAGCTCCTTCTGCCCCTCAGCTGGGTTTGCCCGCTCTGGCACCGGGAAGGGTAGTGCCAAGCAGGATGCTCCTTTATCTCCCGCAGCTCCCCGCATGCATCCAAGCTCCTAAAAGGCTCTGAAAGAGACTGGCTGGAGCATGTGGTTCAGTCAGGATGAATGAAAAAGAGGATATGGGACAAGCTTGATGTGGTGAGGAGCTTTCCTGTACCTCTGACAGAGCCCTGAGAGAAGCTCCAGACGGGTTTCTCAACCCTCCTTCCTCCCAGCGGTCTCTGCTAATGGAGTTGCAGTTACTGGAGGGTTCAGCATGTGGAGCCCAGTGCTTCAAAGCTTCTCTGGCTTCTTGTAGTTCCTTGTACATTGTAGACTGTCACACTCAGTTCCCGGGCTGGGAACACCCCAGGCTTCTTCCAAGCACCCAGTTCTGTTTCTCTTCCTTTGCAAATGCCAGGCTGGGTCAAAGGGGGCAGTTTCCTCTGTGTAGGAGCTCCCCTGGAGACAGAAGAGCCTGTTTGCAATGTAAATGGCCCCTGGGAACCCTGGAAGCAGAGACCAGCCCTTGAATCTGTGCTGTGTCAGCAGCAGAGTGTGTCTTCTCACACCAGTGCCCAGTGCTGTGATAACTGTCCCTCAAGGCACACCTCCTTCCCCTCATTGTTTCCAGGATCCAGCTGTGTTTTGCCTCCTGTGTTGTATTTGTTCCCATCACCCCACTGTCCCCAAGATGTCAGCAATAACTGTTTCCTTTCTGTGGCCACCATCTGCCATGGTCTCACCCCAGCTCTGCTGTCTTCTGCAGAGAAGGAGGAAGGCACAGCAAACAAATCCAATTTCCCTGTAAAAGCCCTCCTGGACATCAGTTTGTAGCATGCACAGGGCTCTGGAAATGGGAGGGTGAGAGCTGGTAGTGGGTAGCAGGAACCCAGAGCTGTCACTGCTCTTAGGTAAGTCACTTCCCAAGTCTCTCGGTTTCTCTGGAGCCGGGGTGATGCCATGGCAGGGAGCTGAGGTTTCCCTGACATCTCCAAAGCTCTAAAACTCTGTCCCTACAAGAGGAGAGGTTGTGCCACCCCCACTGCAGCTGGCGCAGGTCCCGTGTCCCAGCTGGCAGGGAGCAGGTACGTGCTGAGGATGAGGAGGGCTCCTCTGCTGAGAGCTGGCTCTGGGCTCAGTGCTCTCCCTCCAGGTGGACAGCTGTTCTTACTGTATTGTTTCCTACTCTTTTTATTTTCTCCTTTTATTTTTTCCTCTTCTCTCCTTTGCTCCCTGCTCTGCTGCTGCTCTCCCTGCATTCTCCCTGCCGTCTCTGGCCACTCTGGCAGCCGACAGACGAGAGGAGTTGGGTTTACTCCCCGCTCCACTATAGCGCTCAGCTCCACTCTGTCTCCGATGAGGAGAGCGATACAGTAAGTGTCCAACAGCCGTGTGCCGGGTGCCCGGTGGGTCGAGGTCGGAGTTTGTGCTCCCTCTGCAAGGTCAGCTTGGCCTCTGGCAGCATGGGGCTCCTGCATGGCTGCAGCAGAGCCCGGCTGCCTCTCAGGTCAGCTCTGTGCTGGCAGAGCCCCAGCCTGCTCAGCAAGGGCTGTGGCTTATTCCTGGTCGGTTGGTGCAGGGAAAGCTTTGGGGAGCTCAGGTTTTCCAGACATGTTGCTATTGCTGGAGGATGTAGAATAGCCTCTCTGGTTGTGCTCGGAAGTTGGCGGGACACAGACCTGACTGATGTGGGCACTGGTGCTCAGGGGTTGGTTCTCTTTCCCCTCATGACCAGAAAGACATTGAGGGGCTGAAACAGGTCCAGAGAAGGGAGTAGCTGGGGAAGGGGCTGGAACACAAGTGTGATGAGGAGCAGCTGGGGGGGCTCAGCCTGGAGAGAAGGAGGCTCAGGGGAGACCTGGCTCTCCACAACTCCCTGACAGGAGGGTGCAGCCAGATGGGGGTTGGGATGCGCTCCCAGGGAACAGGGACAGGACAAGAGGAAACGGCCTCAGTCTGTGCTAGGGGAGGTTTAGGTTGGATTTTTGGTAAAATTTCTTCACTGAAAGGGGCTTTTCAGGTATTGGAACAGGCTGCCCAGGGCAGTGTTGGAGTCACTGGCTCTGGAAGTGTTCAAAAAACGTGTGGCTGTGGCACTTGGGGACATGGGTTAGTGGTGAACATGGTGTTGGTGCTGGGCTGATGGTTGGACTTGGTAATCTTGGAGGTCTTTTCCCACCTTAACAATTCCATGATTCTGTGACTCTTCTCTCTGCCTCTTACAGTAATCTCTATGCAGACACAGAAGTCCCAGAGAGCAGCGATTCCCTCTGCAGGTCGATGTGTTCCCTTTTTGTTGATGCAGCCATTCCAGTGGGATGGGGAAGAGCTTGCTGACACCAGTATTGCTGCACTGCAGGATCCCGGGCACTGCGTTTCAGAATGGAGCAAAACTATAACCATGTATTTCTACTTACCCCAGATGCGGGCAGCAAAGAAACCACCCACTCACCTGCAGCTCCCAGCAGAGAATTCCAGCTGGATGTAGAGAATCCTGGGTAGTAACACAGTGTTTTCCAGACATGCACTACCGTAGCTACCTATCCATGTGTGATACTGTGAACCTTTTTAATTTTTTAATCATGTATTTATTTCTTTATCTTTGCACAGAGACAGCACAAATGTGCTTTTTTAAACATTTAGTTTACTGCACTTTTTTTTTCTTTTTTTTTTCTTTTTTTTTTTTTGGGTCATATATTTGTGCATCAAAAAAGAGCATGAGACCTCACTGAAGAATGGATAGGAGCATGCTGCTGGGGAAGGCAGGGACCGGAGTGGCTTCATGTGAGGCAGCAGTGTGGTCTGACCAACTGAGGGAGTCAGGAGGTTTAAGGCTGTCCAGACTCTGCCACAGTTTTTCCGAGTGGCCCAAGGCAAGTCACTAAACCATTCTGTGCCTCGGTTTCCCCTGTGCTAATGGGTGCACAGTACCCGCTTCTGTTACAGCACTTAAACCCTGGGATGAAAGGTGCTATGAAAATGAAATGTATTAAAGGCCATGGAATAGAATTGCTCCCATGTTACCGTAGTCCAAAGTAGCCATGCCAATTCACTTGGATCCAAACTCTCTAGTGACTTCTCCTGTCTGTAACACTGCGGGGCAGCACACAGTTCCTGGCGATGGTGACGTGGACTCCTCGGCTCTCCCCGAAGTTGTGATGGGCTCCACCTTCACCCTGTGCTGCACTGCTGCGCCACCCCTCCCTCTGTGCTTGGAGTCCACGCTTCATCTGACCGGCCGCCGCCTGCTCCGGACCCACGGGCACGGATACATGGGAACTGGGCACCTCCCAAGCCCAGCCATGTTGGAGGGCGAGTTCCCTGCTCTGCCCGGCCCACATGGGGCTTGTCCAGACCCTGCATCCTCCTGGAGCCACTCAGCCCCTCACATGCTCATGGGTGTACCCTGGAGTCACGGACACTGAGTTCACCTGTCCCCTCTGCCCCTCAGGGCAGGCAGGGAAACAAGGGCACGTCCACACGCTGGAGGCCGGAACGGGAGCCTGGCTCTGCCACGGAATTGTGCCAGCACTGCTGTGCTCATGGACTCTTGGACAGAAAGCTGGGTGACTGGGGTGTTGCTTGGGGTCACGTCTGCTTGTGGAAATCCCTGCTGCGGGTGTCTGAGAGGGTTTGCTTTGCAAGGGCTGCAGGCTATAGGTGAGAGAATTTGGAGTCACGGGGTAGTGTTCAGGCTCATCCATCAGCAGGATACATATCATAGCATTGTCTGGAATCCAGCAATCCCATCCTCATCTCCCAGAGAGAAAACAGGAAATCCTTTGGGCCAGAGGGAGACAGGTCTTGTTCGTGTGCTTTATGAACCTCGCTTGAGAAAGAGGGTTGAAATCTCTTTATTCCCTTTACAATCTTCATTGTCCTTGGGATTCTGTGTAGAGGGGTGGGGAAGCGGGACCCTACTCTCAGGCCTCAGTCCCCACAATCTGTCTTCACAGCAGCACTCGGGAGTGGTTATGTTGGGTCCCAGGAGGCAGCTGGGCCGATGGGAAGCTCTTCCTTCTGTACTGTGCTGAACTTAGTGAGAATCTTCAGGAACTGATGGTTTTTTCTTGCCTGGAATACAGGACCTGGACTTCCCTTCCCTGCCACTGGATGCAGAAGGCTGTGAGTTGTGCTTCTTGGGAGCACAGTCTGGGGATTGTGCAAGTTGCTGCTGTTCATGTATCCATGTATTTACCAAATAGTCTATCAAAAGTCTCTCAAGAAACTCTCCCCTTTCCGTCGCTGCTTGGCAGCTCGTTCTCCCAGCTACAACTCCTGCCCCGTCCCACCTGCCTGTGCCACCCGGGGGGCTCGGCAGGCTGCGGGGGGGCTCAGGGCTTGGTGGAGGGGAATGGGAGCTGTGCAATACCTACAGCCTCACCTGCCTTTGGGCTCAAGGCACGGGGCTTCAAAAAGCTAAAAATGCAACCTATTTTTCCTCCAGCAGTGTGCACAGAATGGCCAGAGGGAGCCACATCCCTGCTGCAGGTGCTGCTGTTTGGTGCTGTGCTGGAGGAGCGGGCTCTGGCCAGGAACTGGGGTGGGCTCGAGCTGTTCTGACCCAGGCCCCTACCCTGGAACCATCTCGGTCAGGGGCTGGAGTGTTTGGCCTCATCAGGACTTTAGAGCCACCTGAAATCAAGCATCTTTTTTGAGATGGTTTAAGCATCACTGATGGAGATTTTATTCCTTCCCCTCATTTCTGGGGGTCTCTGAAGCTGCCCCAGAGAATGAGCTTCGTGAGTTGGGGCTGTGCTTGGGTCCTGAGAGAGGGGGTGAACCCAGAGCTCCTGCAGCATATTCATTCAAAGAATTGTCTTCCCTTTTTGAGATGATCCTTGTGCAGTTCTGTAATGCTGGACCCTTTGGGCCAGGTCTGGACAGGTGGGGGTGGTCCTGTAAGAGGACAGGCAAAGGCTTACAACAGCTTTGTCAAGGGGACAAGGAGGAACCTTCCTGTAGGGAGATGCTGATCTGAAATGGAAATTGCCCCTGTTCAGGCTGGCACAGTCCCTGCTGTGTCACCTCCTGTCCCAGCAGCTCAGTCCTGGGGAACTGTTCAGCCTCTGCTTCCCACAGAGGCTGAAAGGACCTTAGATTTTAGAGCTCATTCTTGGCCCCCCTCTGCATGGCACTGCAGGGGAGCAGCGGAAGCTCTGGAGCATGTCACAGGCACTGCCAGTGTTGCCTGGGCAGGAATAGCACTTGCCCGTGGGAAAGAGCGTCCTTGGTCTGAATGTTCCTCCAGCTGCACTTAGCTCATTCTGGACTTGAGTTGCTGTTCTCTGCTGGGCTCTCTTGAGTGAGCCAGCAGGTGCTGTCCGGGCTCTCCATCATTAAAGGAGGCACCACGGCTTTTGTACTCTGAGATTTGACCCCACAGGACAGCCCCTTCCCACATAGCTCTGTGTGCCACTGCTGTCCTTCATCCCCATCATCCCAGCCGGGAACTCAGGCTCTGTGGAACATGCCCTGGCCGTTGCCTGGTGCTGGGGCTGCAGGTGAGCTCTCCCTGACAGGTAAGGGGCTGGCAGGGGAAAACGGGCATCTCTGTCCGTGAGTTTGCAGTCAGGCTCCTCTAAAGGCTCTGGGGCAAACCCAGGAGCTCGTACAGAGACCCTCGACACGTGCAGAGGAGGGGTGCAGCTTTTGGCTGCCGCTGCCTCTCCGGCCACGTGTGCCAGAATTGCACTTTGGGGAGATTTTCAGTGAAGGCAGAGCACTCATAGGTCTCGGTCCAAGGCAGAGGCGTTTGCAGGGCTCAGTCTCCCCCCGCATTCCCCTTCTCATTCCCAGCCCCTGCTCCTGCGCTTCCCGAATGAAAAAGAAGAAAGCCAGGGCTGAGGCGTCTTGGGGGATGTCTGAGGGTTTTTTCTGTCCATGTCTACACGCGCTAAGTCTGTCCTGGTGGCTGTCCCTGTTCCCACCCGCGTCGGTCCTGGTGGCTGTCCCTGTCCCCACGCGTGTGCCGGTGGATGTCCCCGTGGATGTCGCTGTTCCCACACACGCCCGTGTCCGCGCTGCGCGTGCACCGTGTGCCGAATGCACGGCGGAGGGGCCGCGGACACTGCGGCCGGACGGGGGCGCCGGTGTTGGGGTGTTACCCCGACTCTGTTCCGGGGGCTCGAGGCCTGGGCGCTCTTTTCTCGGTTGTTCTGAGGGTTTTTCCCCTCCTTTTCCGGGGAGCCCCATTTCCAGAGATCTGTACCCCGCTCTGATAAAACGTTCTGCAGTCTGTGCTGTGCTCTCCGGGCTCTCCGCCTCCTCTGTGAGCGCCGCGCGGGGCTCGGCCCGGCACGGCCCG
>VWZT01011566.1:77787-98202 GCA_013397055.1 Pachycephala philippinensis | reverse complement strand
TTTTTTTAGTTTTGTACCGGCATGAGCCTACAGCTAAACAAACTTCTATATCTGCTCCCTTTGTAACTGATGTGTGGTCAACATGAATCCAAATTATTTTCCTTTTTCATGACAAATTGCTTTCTCATTTATAGAGGAGAAAAAGGGATGTGTGCTCATTCTATGCAACAATGAGAGATCAATATCTTTTTAAAATTAAGGAGAAGTATGCATGTATGGAACAGTAATTTCCTAAGGTGGCTTCTGAGAACTTTGTCTAAGGATAGATGCATTCCAGTTTGCATGCTGAAATTAATACGCAGCAAATATTTACTTTACTTACATAAATGTTTTAATTGCTGCATCTTTAAGAGTATTTTCACAAAATAGTCTTTTCTTTCTGCAGTATTTTCTTTAATGTTCTCATGCCAAATTTCAGTAGAAAATTCCCCAAGAACTATATTCAATACATCAAAAGTTATTTCCCACACCCTCAAACATATTCAAAACAGTATCTGACTTACTTCTCCATTTGCTTTCCTTATCAAAGTCAAAATAAAATTTTTGACATTTTTTTTCCTTGTGTATCTAGAGTAAGAGGATGACATTTTTAAAAGCCAGTCAATCTGTCATTCAAAAAAGAGAAAGTGGTTAAAGAGGCATGTCCTTTCAAGAGGGATGTAACTCAAATTTTGAGCAGATGACCTGCTGCTGCTGCTTTAATTCTTTTAATGAATATGTGTACTTTTCACTCCTGTCTGCTAATGTGACTCAACTTGTTGTACAGGAAAGTGTTATAAATATTGATGATAATTGTCAAACATTGTACAGTGTTCCGTGATAGAAGCTCAGCTACTCAGGAGATAATTCTCTTTCTTGGGAAATGTCAAGCAATTATGAGACATTTCCTGTTCAGGAGAGGAAAGGGGAAGGGAAAAGTGGGAGGGAAAACAGAAAAAGAAAGGGAAGAGGAAGGAAGGAAAAAGGGAACACATTAGCCTTTTTATTCAAAGGACTAGCGCAGTTTTGATGTAAGTACCTTGACCTTCCTTCTTCTCTGTGTTTATATTAGTTTTCTGGTGTGGTTTTGGCATGTACTAAAAAGATTTCAAGGACATAAAATGGGAAATTCCTCTCCAAGAGTGCAGCAAAGGCTCTCCGGCTTCTGAAACTGATTTTAAACTGAAAGAAGGCAGGTCTAGATTAGATCTTAGGAAGAAATTCTTTACTCAGAAGGCAGTGGAGCATTGGAACAGATTGCCCAAAGAGGCAGTGGATGCCTGATCCTTGGAAGTGTTCAAGGCCAGGCTTAATGGAGCTCTGAGCAACCTGATCTAGTTACTTGCATCCCTGCCCATGGCAGAAGGGTTGGAATTAGGTGATCTTTCAGGTCCCTTCCAACTCAAACCATTCTGTGATTCTATGACAGTGATTCAGTACAGATTAACCTACCCCATAGTAAACTCCATGGGCCAAATGTAACTTGTAGGGAACTGATCTAACTCTTTGATATACTGATATCATGCTGTGCTGAATGAGTTCCTACTGTAAATTCCTCCCTAATTTGCCTTTGCTAATCCTAGGGAAGGCTGAAAAAAAATATTCTTTTGTTGAGATGGAATTAATTTTTTCATTTTAGCCAGTATTGGGCTGTGGTTTGTATCTGTGGTGAAAACAGTGTTGATAACACATATATGCTTTAGTTACTGCTGAGCAGAGCTAACACAGAATCAAAGATTTTTCTATTCCTTGCACTGCCTTGGCAGTGAGGGTGCTGGGCATGCACGAAGTCTCGGGAGGGGACACATCTGAGAGAGCTGACAACAATTGACACAATTGACACAATTCCAAGCCGTATGGCATCATGCTCACCATATAAAGCTGGGGGAAGAAGGACAGAGAGAAGGATGTTCAGAGTGATGAGGTTTGTCTTCCCAAATCACTGTTAAGCATGGTGGAACCTTGGTTCGCCTGGAGATGGCTGACCACATGCTCATGAGAAATGGTGAATGAGCTCCTTCTTATGCTTTGCTTGTGTGTACAGCTCTTTTTTTATCTATTAAACTGTCTTTATCGCAACACAGGATTTTTCTCACTTTTACCCTTTGGGTTGTTTATTTAGGATTTGAGATAAAAAGCCTGAACACAGTAAAGGATGGTAATAATAATAACAACAGCAATTATAATAATTTATTTTGAATTGGATTTTTTTATCTATATCACACAGTTGCTCTGTGCATGAAAGTGGGAACCCAGTATAATTTTATAATGTTTCATTTTCTAATGGAGCAACATAAACCAACTTAAAAACAGACACACAATTGACAAGGAATGCTATTACAGCTCATTTTATCAAACAATTAAGCTTATGAATGCAGTTTTATGTTGAAAATTTGTAGTTTACCTGTGCTGGATTTCAAATGACGCAAGACAAGTATCTGTCCATTTGAGGATGATTTAGCAGTCACTGTTTTCTTTTCTCCAGAGTAAGCTCAGTGCAAAACAATATCTGGATTTGTGCCCAGTTCTGGCCCTGAAATCCTTTTTAAGGCACAAATAGGCCAAAAAAATATGCCTATTTACTTTGCCTTGTAACTCAGGTAAATTGCTAGTGCATACTGCAGTATACTGGCAGCAAAAAGGATCATGCACTTTGCTTTGTTGCACTCACTTCTTGAGTAGGATACACACTACTACGATTTTGTTCTTCATAATTTTTCTATCTTACCTGATAATTATTAAAGAGATTTGTTACTCCAGGCCTTTTCAAGGGAAGCTAGAAGCAACAGTGCAAAAATCTGTGCAAATTCCGAAAAGAATTCACAAGCAATTTGAAGGACATATTGTTTCTAGTGTATGATAGTTTTCTTTCTTTAAAAGAAAAAAAGTACTATTCGTTCAGAATAATTAAATATTCACTTATTTCTGAAAATAATCTTATATGAATCTTCATGAAGCCAAGAAGAGTTTGAGAGGAGACTTCACTGCAGTCTGCAGCTTCCTCAAGAGCGGAAGTGGAGAGGCAGGCACTGATCTCTTCTCTCTGGTGTTCATTGATAGGACCCAGGGGAACAGCATGAAGCTGTGTCAGGGGAGGCTTAGGTTCAATATTAGGAAAAGATTCTTCACCCACAGGATGGTTGGGCACTGGAGCTGGTTCCCCAGGGAGGTGGTCATGTCACCAAGCCTGCCAGGGATCAAGAAGTGTTTGGAAAATGCTCTCGGGTACATGGTTTAATTCTTGGGGTGTCCTGTGCAGGGCCCAGAGTTGGATTCCAATGAACCTTATGGGTCCCTTCCAACTCAGGATATTCCATGACCCTCTGCTGTAACAGCCACTCTTCCTGTGTCATTTGCAAACTTGATGTATCATGATACATTCATTAATTAAACTATATTAAAAAGGACTGGACATAGTATTGACTGCTGGAGTACACCACCAGTCTCTGGCCTCCGATTAAATATTGCACCACTGATCACCACCAAAATGGTCTGGCCATTCTGTCAGTTTTCATTTTCATCCAGCCCATACATCAGCAGCTTATCTACGAGGATCTTACCACAGGCAGTGTGAATGTGTTACTGAAGTACAGGTAGAAAATAGCCACTCTCTCCTCGCTTCTGCAAGGTCAGTCATTTCATCATACAAGTTTATCAAGCTGGTCAAGCATGACCTCCCTTTCGGGAAGCTATGCTGACTATTCCTGATGATTTTCTTGTCCTTCAAGTGCCTGGAAATAGTGTCCAGCATTAGCTGATCCATAACCTTCCCAGAGACTGAGGTAAGGCTGAATGGTCTGTAGTTCCCTGAGTGGGCTGTATGTTGTTAGAAGATTAATATTAGAAATATTATTAGGGCTTGTGTCACAAGATGACCTGGAGAGATCTTTGCTTGATAATATTTCTCTATGCACCAATAACATGATGACTTTTTCCATAACATATAAAAGCAACTCTGAATATTTAAGAGTTCCAGTGCTAAGAGGAAGAGCATTATTCATTTGGATATCATTGAGAGATTAAAAAAGGGTAAAGCACGAGGAGCACATACAGATGTTGGCATGTGATTAGCTAAGCCAGGCACCTTCATCTGAATTTATAAAGAAATTTTTCCAGATGTAGCCATGTCCCCCTCCCCCCATTTTACTTTTGCTTCTAACATAGATGAACTTCTAAGGCTGATGAAGAGAAGCAAGGGAAAGGGAAAATGGAGGAAGAGAAGGAGGGCAGAAACAAAGGTGTTTTGGACCCCAGGAATGAGGAGTAACAAAGATCTAGTGGGTTCTCTGGGATAGAGAGTTGCACTAGCTTCAAACCAACCGGGATTTGAGGCACAGGGCAATGTGGGAAAGAGAGTAAGAGGACAACTCTGGACATTTAGTAGTCCCAGGGTGATGGAGAGGGCTTCAGTCTTTAGCCCAGTCAGCTGGGCTCACATTACGGAAGCAATGTCAGTGTGCAGACACTCATGCATGTTGAAATAACATTTTTAGTACAAATTAGTGCCTTTAGTATTCATCCTTTAATATGCCTAAATCTGGCATCTGTTCCAAATCACACTTTTTCTATCACAATTTCAACATGGCTTTAATTAAACTGATACTTTTAGAAAGGAGTTTTCGTATGTTTAAAGCATTCAAAGTATGTATCTGCCCCCTGATCATCCACTTAGTAAACAAAGAAATATACTCTGCTGATCTTCATTAAATTCTTGTACGACTAGCCCTAAAATGTATCTCTGATTTTTATCTCATTTGCTCCACCCATACTTAATTTGCACAGAATTGTGACATCTATGTGTCATTTCCCGGTGTAACTTACTTTCACCATGGCTTGGGTAGAAAATTCTTTGAATGACATGGCAAAGCCACTATGAGGCCACTATTCAGCCACTGAGCCTTCCTCACTCTGCAGTTATCATGGTGCTGCCTCTCAGTACCTTTACGTGAGAGAATAGTTTAGTCATGTTTTGTCCTTACTGTTTTTTAGTTACAGGCACTGTGTATTGTCTGATCTTTACTCCTGCATTACCTATTCTCTTGTTGTAACTTATTAAGTAATGTTATTTTCCTTGCTGCTTTAATAGACCACTCTTTTCTAATTGAAGGAGGATGAGAGAATGAGAAGCAGCATGTTTCCAAAGTAAAGTGACAGGCAGGAGACTTAATTTCTTTTACTGTTTAGACAGTGGCTCACTGTTTGACTTTGTGAAAATCACTTAGAAGGTCCAAATTTGCAAGCAGCTGCACAAAGTTTGGGTGTCTTCCTTTTGTTACCTACCAGGGAGTTTTGTTCTGAGAAGAACTCAACAGAGAGAACAGCAGTTAAAGGTGATGAGAGCTGCAGGTACATGACATATTCAACAATTAGGATAGTATTAGAGCATTTCAAAGTCAATGTCTTAAAACCACAGGTGATTTCAAACTTTTTTTTTAAATGCTGACTTGAAAAATATTGTTCCTTGATTTTCCTATCTGCAAGTAGAAAATAATAGCCTTCACAAAGTCTGTTGATTGAAAATGTTTATAAAACTTTTCCGGATTGCTTGTGTTATATAACAAGAGATTTCCTGAGCCATGTTAGTATTATTATGTTACACATACTGAAAGCATTACAAACAAGACCAGAGGGAAACTTAGACTCACTTTGCTAGATCATGGCTATTTGCCAGGTCTTCTGAAAAACAAGATTTGCGTCAGTCTTCACTGCACACTGATCCACATTGTTGTGTACATTATGAGTCAAAAAGAGAGAGAAACACAATTAGTCATAATTCTGGCTTTCCTCCTAGAGAGTTATATACATCCACGAAAAATAATCTGTGGTTACAAAGTTGAAAGAAAACATCCTGTTAGTTAGATTTGAAAATAAGTATTTTCCACAATTAAAAAGATTCTGTGCAAACAGATGCAACAGAGGTTGAGCTCAGAGGAGTTCACCATGAGATGAGTATTTGCACTGGCAACCAGAAATGACAGTGGGCTTGTTTCCAAAGGGTATTATTTTACTAACAGTGATCCAGCAGCAGGGCCAGCAGAAACATCATGTCTGGTAGAAAGGTGGCCCTATAAGTGAACATGAAGATCGAGTCAGAGTGGAGTTGGAAAAGAGGTTTGGGCAAGGAACTCTCTCACAGTTTCCTTCACCCATCAATATACGTATGTTTTACTGTGTCAGAACAAACTTAGTTGCATGACAGAACCCTCGGAGGAGATTGCACTATGAGAAGACAATATGCATGAAAAAAAGTGAGATTAAACTCAATAGCAAAGTGTCATGACCTGGGTAACCCAGGGTTACACAGCTTGTGCATGTACAGGAATTGCTACAGTGGGTTTGTAAGATTCAGTGATACACGTGGACATGGATGCTTTCTTTCCTCAAAATTTATCTACATTATTACAGAATACCAAAAATACTGCCAAAATCATCACTAACAAGAATCCTACCACAGAAATCACCACTAGCAAATATAAAAAGGATTAACAAAGTGAATATATACATAGCAATTAAAAATTAATATCAGCAATCAATAATATATTATCAAGAAATAGTATGGCAACAGTCAATATCATCAGCAACCAATCATATGGCAACAATCAATATAAGTTTGTAGGTGGCAGGTATATGTCAGTAGGCAGTACATAATTAATTGTGAATATCAATATATCCTTTAAAGATGGACGCATTGCTTTATATTTAAGGACTTGAATAACCATCTCCACTTCTGCCTACCAGATTAAAAATGTATTATGAAATTATTGTTTTGAAATTACTGTGCTCCAGAATACGTGCATATATTTGAAATAAATTCTTAGACTTACAGGCTTTCTAAAAATTTTCCTACTGGTGAAGGGAAGAGGATCATCACCTGCCACTCACTATGTGATATTTACCATTCCCTTGTGCAAATAAATGATTTCTCATCACTTCAGGGTTTGACTTTTGTTTTCCAAGTGGAATATTTTTCTTCTCAATTTAAATTCAGAATTAGACACAGCTTCCCTTGGGCTGACCAGACTGTTGCCCATCACACAAGGACAGAAATGCTTTCACACTTCCAAATAAACCAGCAGAAACCCTCTCCTGTGTTGTATGTTTGATTTCTATATGGGTAAATTCAAAGCAGACATTAAAGGATAATGTGAGATGGGAAAAATAGCTAACTCATGGAGTAGTTTTATGTGCTTAAGCTCTATTTTAAATTGTATTTTAAAAAGGCTTGGGCTGAAATATGACCAGTAATGGCCAGTACACTTGATAAGGAGTCTAAGGAGGAATTTCTTGCCATTAGGATGTTCTGGTATACCTACACCCTTTGTAATCTTCACCTGTGAAGACTCTACAGTACCAGAAATAGAATGAAGAAAAAGTAGAAGAAAAATACTCTAAATGGAAAACATTGCACTAAGAATTCAAACACACATATGTAGTAGAAATACTTGGGGTTTTTTATAGCAAGCTTATTCTTCAGTGTAACCTACAGTACAAGACCTCCCAGGGGACATTTAGGAACACAGTAGACTTTGATCTTAATGGAAACTGTGTTTGCTGAGGATGGTGCTGGCTGCCTTGCAGCCAGCAGGTAGTCTGGTAGCACAGCAGGAACCTCTTCCCTGTAATACAGACACAGATAGTGAAACCTGCTTCATCTGTCTGAGGGTGTCTGAAGTTTCCCCTAGTTCAGTGTGGGAGGTATTGTATTTCTTAGAGAAGCTTCTTTTTTCCTCTCAGCTGATGATGCCATGACACATTTTCAAAGTAGCTGGGGACTGTGGGCCCGTTTGACACAGCAGGAAAGAGGCTAAACTAAGTCGGAGAAAGATCTGATTTGGCCACTTCATGAAAAAAGGTGGAATTACTGAAAAGACAAGTGAGAAGAAGGTAACTATTTTTTCTGAACCATGCTACATCAGAAATAGTAGACTTGTTTAATAAATGCTGAAGGGTAAGTCATTTGACAGGATATTTTAATGAAAAATAAAGGATTTACCCTTCTACACAGAATGAAATTTTAGAAGGGCATAACTTTCCTGTGTGAGGTCAAAAGCAGGAGAAAGATCTATACAACTATCAAGCTGGGGTTTTTTGCCAACTACAGCAGGTCTCAATCAAATATCTCCCCGAATCTATTACCTCTCTATTTGCCTCTCCTACCTTGCCCTTCCACATATATAAAGCTATATTTAATATCTTTATAACGGCTTCTCCTTTCTAACATATAAAAATGCACTGATTCTTAAATGGCCATTAATGAGAATGTAATCTGTCTTGTCTGAGGATCGCTGGGAGACAGCATAGCCCTACAGTGAGCTATTCTTCACATCCCTCCTGCACAGCCTTTCTGAGGATACTGATTTTACACCTCTCTCCACTCTAATTTCCTGTTCTTTCTACAGTATGGCATCTATTAGTCACAGAAAGTTGGAAAGTTAAAGACTCTGCAGCTGGAGTACTCTGAGGCTTGCAAATAGGTTTTAGACCTTTGTGTGTAATGGGCTGTAAAAGAAAAAGCTGTGATTTATTGTTTCTTTCAGTTACTGAAACCTAATGGCTAGCCCACCTTCTGTGGAATTCAGTGATCTGCAGATGTTTATATCTAATAAAATGTTTGAATAAATTGTGATTCTTTTCATTTTAATGCATCATGCTTCCATGTTACTGTGCAACACTTCTTTTGCGATTATATTTTTGACATTCAGTACAAAGCTGAAAATAATACAGATTTATATTTCTTTTCAAAACAAAACAAGTTTTTAAAAATGAAATCTGTGACTTTTAATAGTAAAAAATTCAGATGAATTATTCCTGTTAATTCATGTTAAATCAGTCTAAAAATAAAATTTAAAAATAACTTATTGGCATATGGATATGGATGAACACAGAATGATAGCTTATATTATACACACACTCAAATAGCTCATGGATATATACCTCTGTAACTTATACAAGAGAAAGAAACTCAAGGAAACAGAAAAGGTAATTTTGAACTATACTAAGAGGAGTGATTTGGCATTATTATTGTCAAAAGCCAATTTGTATGTTTGTTTTTAATTTCCATTACAAAATAAAAAAACATATAAATATGAAACAGCACAGACTGACATGATTCTTAAGGGCAATGTCTTTCTTTCCCAGGTGTAGCTGTAAGCTTTGCAGGCAAATGATTGATCTGCTTAATAATATCTAGGAATTAGTTTCAAAAGGTGCTGTGTAAAAGCAGAATTTTTATGCTCAGGGTATTTTTATGGCCAAAAGAGAAACACATCTTGTATGTAGATTCAATAGTTTATTGTTAGTATAATTTAAATCCTAACTGTCTCTTGAAGATTTCTTTTTAGTTCAGTACCTATTATTACAGGAAAATTAAAAAAAAAAAAAATAGAAAGAAATTGAAAATAACGAAAATTATACTATCGCAGAAGAAGTTGAAATTTCCATACACACTCCTGATATTTAGCACTTTTATACTATTAAGTTTGATCTCCCAACACATGGATCTAAATGTTGGTTTCAGCATGGGGAGAGGGTGCAGCTAATTAATGTATCCTTAGTCCTTCATAGGTACTCATGTGGATGTTTTCTTCTTCTTCCCCTTAGACGCACATAGGGACTTTTTCTACGTTTGCCAAGTTTCTCACAACTTGCTATTTGTCACTATTTTTCAAGTGCCTGCTTCTTCTGGAATTACTAATTATGACATATTTTACATGTGTTAGATACCTGTTCTTTGTTCTCTTTGCTGCCTTTAAAAGTGGTTTTGCCAGGTGTGTACTGCCTTAGCTAGTCATTAGTAGGGTGTTTACAGCTGTTAGATCATGAACATCAGCTTGTATCCTATTTCTTATCATTATGTGTCTTCCCCTCTCTGCACTGCATCCTGTGTCCTACCTTTCAAGGTCTGTTTTGTCATACCACAACTATATTCCTCTATGCTATGTTGCTATGTTAGAGTCATAAATATTAGATTCTATGCAGAAAAAACTACTTGTTACGACCACATGTGTGAAAATTTTACCATGGAAGGATAAGCAAAAGCAAAATGAAACAGACCTAGTTTCTTGGTCATTTCAAAAATTGCTGTTACAGCTCTAGTAATTATAACTAAGTTTACCTAGGTAAGACAAGTTCAGACAAAGTAAACCTGGCTGCCTTACGGCCTTGAAAAGTTTGTACAAAGATCATGGCATGTTGATAGCAGTGGCAATATCTTATTCACTGGGCTACAGAATCCATTCCACTCAGAGAAGTATCTAGGGCTTTTTCCAACTTTTAGGTAAATGCTTCAGGGCTGAGATCTGCAATGTCTGGGTTCTGATTGGAGAAGCTCATGGTGCAGTCAAATGAAATAAAGAGTGGTTGTGTGGAAGTGCTTCTGTCAGAGATGGGAATGGAACCCGTGTCTTCCAAGGACGAGTAAAGCTTCACCCATTTTAGGATGTGTCTCCAAACAGTGGCTAACAATCAGGTGCTTAAAAGACAGGAGGGAGGGATGACATTCCTTACTAAAAGTGTCAAAGTTGTGCTATGAAGTGCAACTTTGAAGGTTTATTAGATCATGAACTTTTACTACTTGGTGATTTGGGTAACAAATAGACCAGAGAAGAGTGTATTAGTTGGGTACTTGGTAGTCACATGGGTATTTTCTTATACTGAGCATTATCATTAGCAATTAAAAAACATATAAATACTGTAAGGGAACTGAAAGATCTAATTCTCTCTCTTCCCATATGGTGGCTTCATGACTAGATTTCTTTAATCTTTGTCTTTATAATCTTTATAAAATTTCGCTGTTTTCTGCAAGGTGAGCCAACTCTAAAAGAAGGATGAGCAGATTGCCTTCCTTTGCTTCACAGATCTAAGTGGTTGCTGGACTGCAGATGTAGCTTTGAATCATTCAAGCATACAGGGCAGAGCTGTAATATCACTTAGATAAATTCTTATCCTCTAGGCTGAGCTACAAAAAAAATAAGAAGTACAGCAGCAGATTTTTCTCCCTTATACTGTTTGCCTGTTAGTTTGTTTCAAAATATGTAGTATGAGTCAAAGCTACTCTCTATCCCCTGAATTCAAAGGAAAGTTCTAGGCAAAAGTTTTAATTCGAACTCCAAGGTTAATAGAGTGAGGGAAGATTGTTCATAATTCTCAAGTGAATTAGCTATGAAACTGGTAGTCAGTTCTACCACAGTGCTTTGGTAGAAGAAATTGGGACATCTAATACATTTCCTGCCAGTCACATAAACAGGTATGGCTACGACAGTTAGTTGCCTTCTATTTATTTGTTTGATTTTGTTTGACTAGGCCCAAAACTATTTAATAGATGTACTTCCAGCTACTGCTTGCTCCCCAGGAAAACAAGTGAAGTAGACAGTAAATTGGATGATGAAGGCATTCTCCTGATTTTGTCAGGATGAAAGATTGAGAAAGTCAAGGGAAGAAGCATTTGAAAACCTAACTCAGGTTGAGTACAAGAAAATGAAAAAAGGAAAAGCTTTAAGATCATACAACTGTGTTAATTGTTTAGTTAATAAACACATTTTCAGGAAAAAGACTGGATTTTAGCCTTCATGTGAAAATTAATCCAAATGCTCATGTAAGATCACAACAGTGGTTTTTTGGTTTGGGTTTTGGAGGGTTTTTTGTTTGGTTTTTTGGGGGTTTTTTTGTTTGGTTGGTTTTTTGCAGGGGAAGAGGTTAGGGGTGTTTTTGCTTTCGTAATTGAGATTGATAACAATTGTTCAAATTTATTAAAAGTGTTGTGATTTCTCTGCTGTCAATTTAACTTAATGATTTAATAGTTCAAAGGATAATTATTTTAAGGAAGTCATGCTCTGTTTTTTTAGGATAATAAGCTAAATGGAGACACATGCCTCTAGCGTAATTTCAAATGAGTACTTTGAAAATGAAATAATCAACAAAGTTGTAATTGCATGTTATCTGGAAAAGGTCACTCTAAAAAAATTCCTGTGAGAAAGCATCTTTAGAAAAAATGCTCATGATCTGGTTTAAATCCAAACAACAGAAATTATTTTATATTCCTTCCATTACAGATGAGTTTACGTGAACATAAGAGGCTAATAATGTAAACCTGTACCTTTTCCATTCTTCCGAACACTATCCTTTCTTTAAAGGGTAACAGACAAAAAAGAACACTTAATTTGTCTTAATTCTCTTAATTTCTTCTTGTTGTAAGAAACAACTTTTTTTCTACCAAACAGCATAAAACAAACACTTTTGAATCCTGTATCCACTCTGAAGCAAGACAGGTATCTCAGATTCAATTCATAGCGCCAACCAACACTGCCGTGTCATGCAACATGCAAGGAATGAAACATAGAGCCAAACGAACATATGTCCACAGAGAAGAAGGTTTGAGACATCTAACGCTTCAAATACAGCTCTACTCACACATGTAAATTTTTTTTTCCCCCCACAGATTACAGAAAAGGAGTCCTAATACATTTTGAGCCCGTACAGCTCCAGAGCATCTTCAGCTTTCACTCATACAGGACCTAATCTGTGGACATCATTTCTGTTTTGAAGAACAACTTCTGTACAGTCAATAGGAAAGTTGAGGTACTGGATATTTAGACAAAACTGCTTTTGGGATATGTTTATTGTCTTTATTTTTTGCTTTTGTTAGTTTATAAATTTCAAATCAAACACAGATGATCTAATGGGCAATTTAAACTGAATAAGGTTACAAATGGAACAGAGATTAAAAAAACAAATCTAGTTTTATGGGTGATATTGTTATGTTTCTCACCATGTGTTTGTAGAAGGTTCTATTTTGAAAGTGTTTACCACTTTCAAAAATAATCACTGCAGTATACTCTTAACCTGAATGCACTGAACAGGTTTTTAAATCAAATTTTTGTGTCATGTTTAGTAGCATATAATTAGTTCTGGAAATCTCTGTAGACAAGTCACTGCACATATAACCTCTCAGATATTTCATTGTGGCTTGGTCTAGGTCTAGAACATGGTGAGTTTGTTGCATGACTCTGAAACCACAAGAGAGTTCCATGAACGTAAACCTCATGAAGGTCAAGGATAATGCCCCCTGTTAGGAATTAGTTTTTTCTCAACTTATATGAAGTGGTTTGTGTAACTTAGGGCATACTTTGCAAGAGTATTGAATAAATACAAATCTGTATCAAGTAAACAAGTGAATATGGAAAGTGCTTTATTCATTAAAAGCCTGTTGTGATACAAACCATTGCAAAACGGTAGCTGTAGATTTGAGTCATTTTAATCTGATATTCACTATACAGATGAACGATGGTTATTCATTTTAAATTTATCATGAGTACAGCCACAGATTGAAATAAGATGGAGTAAATGTCTGTGGTTATCTGTTAACTGGTGTGCTTTATCATTTCATAACTGAATGACTTATGATCATGTAGTTCAGAACACCTCTAATTAATTTTTGAGTTGAGTCTTTATTCTGAACCTCAAACTATGGTTTATTAATGGGTTAAGGTAAAGAGCTTGCTAAAGTGTTATGTGTGGCTGTGCAAACATATTTGGAAGCACATAGTTCATTGTTGGATGTCAGATGTTTTACCTGCCTTCCCAACTAATTGAGAATCATATCAGAGAACCAGAAAGCCATTGTAATGAATGAGACAGACAGTGACCTCCAAAACACATAACTGAATTAGAACTGATGAACTTAATATGAGTAGATTCACAGTGTCATTTTAAATATAACACAGTTTAACTCATTTTCCTGCTCTTGGAAATGTATTGCACTAAAAGCATAGGAAAGATTGGCAGGTGAAATTTAACTTGTATTTTTTTTTTTTCCTACAAGTGTTATAAGAGTAAAGGATTTATTGAAGAATATTTGTTATATAAAAAATATTTTGGTTCTCAACGCATGCAAAGCAGGCTTTCTGGAATCTGAGACGTGTCCTTAATGGTTTTGAGGAGCAAGAAGTGATAGGAGAAGAGGGAAGAGGGTTCTTTTCCCAATATATAAATGAAAAATCATTCTTTTATTTTTCTTGCCAAAGAACAGAAATGATAAGTTTAAGACATAATTGTTTGAGAACTTAATTTCCCACAGATTTTTGTTTCTCAAAATAATAACTTCTCATAGGCTAAATAATTGTGTATACTGTTCCAGAATTCTGTTAGTCTTTATACTGGAGTTTTATGATAGTCAAATTTTGACAAATATTTCAGGATCATTTATGTAGTTATTCTTTCTACATTAATCTATAACATCAAGTGACAGAACCAACTTCTGGCCTGCCAGCCTTTGTGTGAGATGTTTATTTCATCCTCTGTTCCAACAGAGCAGAACTGAGTCTTCTGTCTGTTTCTTGAATTCATGTGGTTCATTTGCCATAAATGATAAAGTTCTCAAATATAGAAATTTCTATGTAAAAAGTAACACAAATTTCCAGTGAAACACAAATTGTGCTGTATTTTGTCACTCTTCTATAAAGAAGAAAGATGATTTGGCATAATTTTATGCCTAAGCAGGAGCTGCTTATTTTGCTGGTAAAGAATATGCTGTCAAAACCATAAATGTGGTAGTCCATGCTCTCAGACTCTCAGTAAGAATACAGTGTGAAATAAAACAGCTTTAGAGAAAACACTGAGCTTCCCTGCCTACAGTCCCTTGAATTTTTTTCTCAACTTTGAGGTCAAGGCATACTTTCATTTCTCCTTTCCCAAAAGGCAAAAGATCTCTTTTTTTTTTTTTTTTTTTTCTAAAATTCTTCTGATTCCCCTGTTTTTTTTTTTTTTTCCTAAGATTCTGCTGATTCCCCTGTTTCTTTGCTTTCATTGCTGTGGATTTGTCTTTAGTTGGATTTCCCAGGAATAAGGTTTACATACAAAACTGTTAAATCAGGATAGGTTACGCATGTCAAAGTCACATTCTTAATTTTAAGTTAACCACTCAAATAGATGGAGAACAACAGAAACAATGTTTATGTAAACAAAAGAAATGTCTCTGATGCATATTTTTGAATAGGCCATGTCATTCTCTTCATAGTATTGCTCTTCACCATGAGGATCTTGGCATAGTGATTAGATTTAATAGATCTGTTAAGAACTGCTCTTTCTTTCAAGTTTTGCAGGAAAAAATTGCATGGGTTAGGAAAAACAGTTGCTAAAATGGCCTGTATAGGGAGGTTGTATATTGTTATTTGGGATGATCTGAAATTCTGACAGTTGTAACAATGATGGTCAGGAATAAAAGTAGCAGTGCTTTTTGAAACACAAGTCTGCAATGTCGTCCAAATGTGAAGATTTCAATAGACTAACACACCGAGAGCGGAAGGACCTGAGAGAAATTAGTCATTTTCTGTGTGTGTAGAATTTAACAGTCCTTAAACGGCTCATGCTGGATGAAAGAAAAACAAAAAAATGACCTTTATCTTTGTCACCACTGCAAATCTTGCTGTTCCACTGTTCCAGTGATGCATAGAGGTGGAAATAACGGAGATGAGTACAATAGACTTTTCCATAGACTGAGTTTTCCAGGTCATTTAATTCTCTCTAGTGTGTTCAGAACCTTTCCAACAGAGCTAATGATAACAGATTGCCACATTATCCTGCTCGTGGTGACCTGTTTGGGTACCTGCCAGAAATTCTACTCACTCAAAACTATGGGTGAAAAAAAGTGTTTACTGAATTCTCTTCTAATAGTTATTATAATTTATTCAGGGAAAAAGTAATATATTGTATTATTGAGTACTTCATGTGTTAAATAATGACTCAATTATTTTGAAAATTGATACTTTAGCTCTGGGTTGCTGCTCTGCTGCAACTGATTTTGAATTTTCCTTACAGATGCTGGCCTTTTGCCAGTTCATGTTCCATGGGGACAGTTCTCCCTATCAAACAAGGTTGTTTTTTAAACATATAGCCAGCTAAAGCTACCCACACTAACTCTTTCCTTGCTAAAAAAGAAACATTATGGCTCTGAAGGTGATAAATGTAGCATTTTCCTGGGCTTTTTCTTTTTTATTATTATTTTTGTGCTGCATGGGCTTAAAAAGTGCTGAGGAGGAAGTCCCAGTATGTGTGAATATCATGGTGTTCAGGCTCTTAATCATTTAATGATTTTAGTATGATTTTTTTGAGCATAAAATTGACCATTTTAGATTTTACCCTTATTGTTTGAATTTCTATCTTTAACATAATTTTTTGAGAATCAAGATGCTTTAAATCACATACACCATGTGATTCTTACAGTGAAAAAAAAAAAAACCAGAGCCTTCATTTAAATATGAATTAAAGAAATTTTGCCAGCTTGAATATTCATTATTTGGCATATCCAATCAGAGAAAAATAATTTCCTAGAAGATATTCTGTCTGGGAGTCCTGCTTTTGAGATAATTTGCTCTTGCATGTTATCTACTTAACGCTGAAGAGCTAAAGGGATCTAAAATTTAAAAGTTTACTGTTTATTCAACCTGATTCCTAATCTAGTGTGTTTAAAAAGGATTTGAGATTATATCTAATATTTTTGGGTTGGGGCTTTTTAAGTACATTTAAGTTCCTGTAGAAATCCCACTTTTTCCATATCAGTGCAAAGATCATGTTAAGAGTAATACCAAACTTTACCTACTATACATCAGTGACTTAGTTGGGTTTTCCATGTATAGCTATTGGTTCTCTAACTTAGGGCCATTCAGGCCTGCATTGGGTATGTAAGCCACCTGAATTTCCCCTGATTATAGAATTAAAAATACTAGAGGTAGAAAATGCCATCAAATATACTTCAGATGTAATTGTTCTCATCAGAAAATGTTTCCTTTGGAGTCTGTTTCATACATGATGGGCTCAAATTTCAATCTCACAGAAAAAAGTTTTGTCTGCTGGATGCAAACTATAGCAGTTTAGCACCTGCTTTGCCAGCAGCTGAATCATCTCACATGAGTAATAACCTTCTTTTCAAGGTGGGGGGAGCAATATAGACTGGAAAATCTCAGGTAGTAGTGTTAATAGAATCTCACTAGTTTTAAAAATAGGATTTAAGGGGTTTGGGGCTTATATGACTGATATTTTGTTGACAATAAGCATGCCTGTGTTCTGAGAAAATTCATGTGTTTATGGCCTGAAAGGAGTAGTGATTCTCCCCTTTCCTACTTACGTGTCTGCAGTATAAATAACTAGAATATTCAAGGCTTTCAAACTTGAACCCATTTACTTTGACTTGAATTTTATGTTCTTCCAGATTGCTTTATTTTAATTTTGTAATGAAATCTTATATTATGTTGCTCTCTAAGTTTACAAAGACAAAATTAAGACCCTATGTTAATATAATTTTCTAAAAAGTCTTCCAAATAATGTCTGAAGTCCTATTAGACTATAGTTCTGAAATATTCAGATATTAGTACAGTTTTCATTAATACTGAGTACATAAAGTGATGGATTAAATTGTGATATATATGTTTACAGCTTACTACAGGCTAATGAGAACTTAAAATGTAACATTAATTCATAGTGAATTATACATAGTGTATATAGTTTCATAGTGAACATAATGTTCACTACCTTCCATTGACACACAGTAGGGAAAACAGAAATACTATTTTAACAAATTGAATGTATGCAGGTTTCAGATCTCCTATAAATCTGTCTCCAGACAAGAAACCTTTTTGTACATCCCAATGTGAGCTAAAGAAGAAAAAAAATTATCCTAAGATAGTTGCTTAGGCTCAATCTGGCATTAAAGTGAAGCCTGACTAATGACAAATCACTGCAAAAAGATATGGTTCCGTTTTCTCCTTGTGACCCTCTCCTCCCTGTAGCACATCTACAGATTGTACAGTCAATGCTTAGTTGGTTGATCCAGTGGAAAAGATTCTGGTTTGGTTTGTTCCATTCCATTTTGTTTTGTGGCTAAACCAATACACTAGACTTGAGGGAAATTTCAAGGCAGTAAGGCTTCTACTTTCCAAGGCAGCTTTCTATCAGACTGGCTTTGCAACAATGGTAAGCCACAAAGCATGCCTTAATTTTCAAAGGAGGTGAATTCCTGTGCTGATACAGCATCAGAAATCCTGGTGAAAACAGGAGTGAACTGCATGCAGAGCCACTCCACTGAGAGTGCCACCTCCCACTGCTGAAGGATTAACTAATACAAAATTTAGTGTGGTAGGACCTCACCCCCACTTCTGCTCTGATCTGGGGAGGCTTTCATGCTTTTCATGAAAGCAGCAATGAGTCAAGCCTGTCAAGCCAGGCAGGTCCAAGCAGACTTCATTGTTTGTTAAAAACAGCTCCAAAATCTCCATCAAGATTAAAATATGTTTACTTTGCACATATTGAATATGGAAGTCCAGACTCAAACCCGGCTGTTTGAGACTGTGCCCATTGCACTGCTGTCTCCTACCACCCACGCTGAGATTACCTACAAGGCAGCCACTCATTCACATTGGGGATGGATACAGGCAGATGGAATTTGGGGAAGATACCACACAGACACCCAGCCTTCCCTAAGAAATGACCAGGAGAAAGTCTTACATTTTTAGCCACACATGCTTTGTGAGTAGTGAATGCAAATGTTCAAAGTGACAAGCACTGAATCTTGAAGACAGCTCATTGACCAAGCCTTTTCAGATATGCTATAACTATCACCATCTTATGTGGAATTCATGTATTTGGGTGATAGCCAGATGTAGAAATCCCTGAGCTAGAGGTAATTTTGGAAGACACCCATATTTTTCATGGAGTTTTTTTGGATACAGAAAACTCAGAAAACTGGTGAATTGAAATTGATAATGAAGAACCATTGAGAGAGCTGAAGTTTTGTGTAAGATTTTCATCATACAGTTTATACAAGCACAACGTTTCAGAACAGCTTCATATACCATGCATGTTTCTGGTTTTTTATTACATTCACGTCAAGTTTTCAGAAGTATTTGCAAAGCATATGTTTATAAATCTTGTTTCATCTTCCTAGACTTGCAAAAACCCCTAGTAAAATGCCATAAAGATGCTTATACCGTGCTGCCTTACATGACTAGAAGGAGAGAGAGAAAGAGGCTGTCAACAGATCTTGATCTTGTCTCATGTGTTGAAACCTGAATCCACATTCATATCTCAAATGTTGCAGAGCCATGTTGTAGAGAAGAGGTCTTAGCAAATGAGATATATTTCTGTCTTTTGCAATGCTTTTAAAAATAGTCAAAAGTCCACAGCCTCACACAAAAATTGGAGCTTTACATACTGTAACAGAGACACTGATAATAAGAATTAAACATCCCTAATATGCAGCACAACTCCTTTATCAGCAGTTTTGTGAGGAAAAATAATTAATTCTGCTTTGACAGGATGAGAAGAACCAAAGCTCAGTATCATATGTTGTCATTATACTAATTATTGTTATTTGTTTATTATAGGAGGAGTCATTTTCCTATTTAAAGTCCTCAGAATGAAATTTTTTTTATCCTTTTATTCACATATGCAGTGGGGTCTCTAAAGAAGATTTGTAATTAATTCGTTCAAATTCATATGAACATTGTTATTGTCTTAATCTAATACTTGATACTGATAGAAATGAGCTGTAAACTATTTAATGACATTCTTCAAGTACTGTCTTATCAAGTTTGTCATTGTCACCCCATGCAAGCAATTTTAGAAGTCAACAGTCTCATTAGTTAATGTTAATGAATTTGGCAGACACACATAATTGGCTTTTACCTTGGTTTTCATGTCTTTTTATGGGATTTCACAGGGGGTTTTAAAAGTATAGACTTCACACTTATTGGTCATGCAACTGTAGAATAATTGCTTGTAACTGATGTCTGCCTGGATTTTCTATCACATGACATAAACTAGGTAACTACCAAATCTGGTAAACTGAAGTAGCTCTGTATAAAATGCAAATTTCATAAAATCATATCGTTCAGATAGAAAAAGGGCCTTGGACAGTCTCCAGTCCAATCTTTGGATCATGGCAGGTCAGCTCTAAGGAGGTCAGGCCAGGCTGCTTAGGTCTTCTTTCAGTTGGGTCTTGAAGCCATCCAAGGATGGAAAACAAACAACCTCTCTCAGCTTGTGCCACTGCCTCTCTGTCCTTATGGTGGAAAAGCTTCTCCTTATATTCAGATGAACCTCTCTAATTTCAACTTATACTTCTTGTTTCTCATCTTTCCAGCTTGCATCGCTTTGAAAAGCCTGGCTATGTCTCCTCAATGACTTCCCCATAGCACTGGGGTCTGCTGTTAGGTCCCCCCAAGGCCAACTCTGCTCCTCCAGACTCTTGTTAAAGGGCAAGTGCTCCGGCCTCACCATCTCAGTGACCTCACTTGTATTTCCTTCAGCTGGTCACTTTCTTTCTTGTACAGAGTGGCCCAAAACTGGAGGCAGTATTCTAGATACGAAAGTTCTTGGAAAAGTGGGAATTAGGCAGTCTTTATCTTCATAAGACAATATTTAAAAAGATGATTGAATTGGTATTTT
>VWZT01011566.1:43002-77761 GCA_013397055.1 Pachycephala philippinensis | reverse complement strand
TTTTTTTTTTTTTTTGAGTGAGACCAACTTTCATTTACAGGAGCATGAATCAGAAGCATGACCTTCTGTCAGTGATTTGCCAAAAGGAAGACATAGCTTTACACATCAATCCCAAGTTTATTATCCTTTATTTTCCTTTTACACTACCATTTCCTTCTGGTTTTATCCCTTTTGTCTCTTATGAGACACAGTTATTAGTGCATAATCACTTTTTTTGTTGTTGCACAACTTTCCCTGTTGGGAAAGTGGCTTTATCTCCTGCTTGCCGATTGCATGTGGTGGGGATGTTTTTTCCTGCATTGAGGTTCCAAAACGGATAGAAGTGTGGGCTGCTCACCATACTCCTTCTAGAAATAAGCATGAAAAGGATATATATTCAGAGGAAAAATGTGTGTCATCCTAATGCAAATATCTGAGAAGGGAAAATATTTATAGGGTGATTTCTCTCAGGTTTATTTCTAGCAAGAAAGGGAGAAGAGTGGTACTATATGAGACACAAGAGTTACAGTCAATAGATCTTGTGAATAAGTGACTGCACTTTTTATTATTATTATTATTTTAGGGAACTTTAAAAGCTTGGACTATATCTTTTACGTTAAAACCTAGTGTGCAGCCTTTGTGATTTACAGTTGAAAGTTGTACTGCAATATTTTAAATGATAGTTGTAATTCACCATTTATTATAGAACAAAAGAGGAAAAATGTAGCTTCTTTAGTGCTTCTTTTATTCCAATTTCTTTTAAATTAAATCTTAATGTAAAATGAAAGAGGGCCCCAGCTTTCTTAAAATATCACTAGGAATTCTTAAGTTCTTGATACACAAAAAGTAAAATTTAATTTTAATCCTATTACCTCAAGTATTGTAATTGAATATTCATTTAAATATCATCGCAGTTCAGATGATAGTTAGTGATTTATTTATTTGTAAATGGCAAGTGAAATTTTAAGTCTCCGTTTATTTAAGAAACAAACAAGTAAATTAGTTATTACTCACAATAGTCTGCCATAACTATGTGATAAAGAACTCAGACCTATGTGGATGAAAAAAAAATGTTTTGACCACAAGGTCTCAACATTACTGGTGAAAGAAAGAACTCATTTATTTACAAAATAATAAAACGTGGAAGGAAGCACATTTATTGATGAATAGCCCGGATGGAAATATTACCTGGTGGGCTGAATATGTTCTGGATTTCAAGAGTTTCTGCAACTTCATGAAATAAAGAAAGTGGTGTTCTTGAATATTGTAAAACAAGGCTTTTGATATTCTATTCCCATTTTTGCCAGCCTTTGAAAGCCACTCTCCTTCAAGAAAACTCTTTCATGAATGGAAAATGAAAATAAACATCAGCATTACTTTTTCATACAGAAAGCAAATAAAAGTGATACGTTAACTTAAAGTGCAAGGAATCTTTTACAGAATTTATACTTCAATTGTTTATGAGGACTAGGCAGTATAAAAACAAATTTACGTAAATGACTATTTCTAGCAAGTAAAATGCAACATCTAAATTTTATAACAGTAATCCTAGTTAGTGTTTCAGATGTTTTATGCAGCAAAATTCCACTTTCAAAATTTGACACTGAAAATCGTTCAATCCAAATTAGTTAGTTTAAACTGAAGCCCTTGATTTGTGGAAACATATAAGGTTTCAAGACATCCTAAGAACAAGTAGAAGGGAAACAGAATGGCACTGGCAAGTGTCAGCAGTTCCGTAGCAAAATTCACTTTAAACAGAGAAAAGTTTGTTTAGCTTTCCATTGTGAATGTGAGGTAAATACTTGCTTTATTTTTTCAGAGAAAGATTTTTTGTTCCTGTTTTTTTCAAATTTAGGAAAAGAAAGGCGGTGGGATATCACGGTTTCTTTATACAAGCTGGATGCATCTTCAATAGCACGACTGGCTGGACTCTGCAGCATAGGAAAATACATTCTTTTCATCCAAACTCCCTCACCTTATTCCCTATGGAGAAAACATCCCATTGTGAATGAGTTGCTAAAGATATAAATGTGGTGAATATAGCTCTTCTTTAGGTAAATCGGCCATTTTTGCCAGTAGTTATTCTGGAGTTTCAGCAAAGATAACATTGGCTATGTAAACTTCTGTAAATGGTCTCTGAGCTCACGTTCAAGGCTCCCCTCTGGGCATTTCTATTGGATCTGCACTACTTTGATGTATCCATACTGGACCCATCAAGAATTCATATGTATTTCTATACAAGGTCATTAATAAAATCAATTACTGCTGTCTTTTTCTTTTAATATAACACATGTTTTTTGTAATTAACATGTTCTTAAGGAGATGTGTTCAGTTTTCAAGATATACTTATCCGTAGATCTTATTTAACTATTTTTGTTATGCAAATTTTCAAGTAGACCTCTCTCCTATTATCCATAGATTAGTAAAAAAAGAGTTGCCTCATTGCCTTCTTGAGTTTAAAATTGAAAGCTAAGTTGATATTTGGGGTAGAGAACCTTCAGTGCTATTTGTTTGATTCAGTTTGCTCATCACTGAACATTGCCATTTTTACTATATGTAGTTTTCACAGACTTGATGAAAACTAATTCATAGTATTTATGATAAATGCAACGAGTCATAAAATAAAAATGAAATGGATTTTAGTTCATTAAAAATCTCTTTTACTCTGTAAATCATACACTAATGAAAATTAGATAACTTTGAGGAGAGGTGGGAAAGAAACTCCCTTTGATGAAGACAATAATCTCTGGACAGAAACTATATAAGTACAAAAGCTATCCTCTGTAATTTAGGCACTCAGAAACATTTCCAGCTGGGTTCAAGTCCCAGCCAGTATATGCAGTTATATGAAAATCTGTTTGTTATGTCCCATGAGTAATACTGCTTGCAGGAAATGCATAGCTACTGCTGAGAAGGAACTCAAGAGATTGTACGTAATATAGTAAAGTAGCACTACGCTTTTCTCATTACAGTGTAGCTACAAACCACAGTCTTTCAATTTCTCTGTTTCTCTTTCAGCTGATAAATCAACTGATCTAACTCTCCCATTTCAATGACCTATCTAATAAAAATACTTATGAAGGATCTTAAATATTTTACAGGCTAATTATATAATTATTTGTACAAACAGAATCTTTGATCCAAATTGTTAGACTAGGAGGAAAGGTGGAACAGCAGAAAATTTAGCTGAAAATCTGAATTACTAGTTTTCATGTTATAAAAGACCTTGAAAGTAGAAAGTCAATAAAACCACCAACTGAAAACCTAGTTCAAATTCCACTGTAGTTAATAGCAAAGCTTCCAGTAGTGCCAAGGGTTGCATATGTCCATGACATTTAAAGAAATTTGGAGAACAGCATACAGTCTGTCTGAGAAGTAGAATCCTATAAAAATTCTATATGTGTATTCTTTTTGAAGACAAAATGTCTATTGCTACTACAGGGAATTTGGAGTGAGCACATTAACTTTCAGTAAAAAAAGCAAAAAATTACTTCAAAGTTAATTCGAACTGAGTAGAGATATGTATTAAAGAAAAGCCAGAAAATTTGCGATAGCATGGAAATAGAAGGTGCAGAATATCCCTTCTTGTGTTGCTGTAGAAAATATACTACCAAAAAAACTCCAACCAAACCCAAACCAAACCAGCCAACTAAAAAAACCAAGCACAACAATTGAACAGGCTAAACTCTTTAAAACTCTAGAGCGACTAATCAGTTTGGTAGCTCTTGGGGAATTTTCATGGTATGCCTTGAAGCAAATTAAAGACATCCATGCTCAAATACATATATTTTAAAAAAAAGTAATGAACAATGCAATGTGCTTAGTCCTACTGCAATATGCAACTCTAGATGGAGTCTGCAAAAAATGCATCAAAAGCAGAATCCTTATATCCCTTTGCACCAGCACCAGTCCCAAGAGCAGTGGCACGGGGCACTTCAGGCCCCCCTTGGGTCCATCCTCCAGTCCACCTCTACTGCCAAATATGGCTCCTAAGCGCTCTCATTCCAGGATGGATACAGGGTAATGCTGAGGCTATTCCCTATCTCAGTACTCAGAAACGCTTCACTCCTTTGCAAAGTGGCCTTCTGTCTCTTGGCATCCCTACTTTCAGACAGCTTAACTCCTTCTTGTAGCTGAGCCTTCTTGCCCTCCATGAGAGCTCACTCAACAGTCAAAAATTACCACTGCAACTGGAATTTCCCCTTCATAGCTAAAATCCCTTTTAGCATCAGGGAGTGGAGTAGGAAAGGAAGGGTGGCAGAAAAACCCTCAGAAGAGGATCTAATTAAAGCAATATCAGTTGATAAATGAACATTCATTATCTGTAGACAAATGCAACAGAGCTCACAGAATGACTGAGAACATCATGTTAATAGGGAAACAAGTGACTCACTATAAATACTTTGTGAAGATAAACTGAAAAAAGATACACAGTGGTGCCAGTCAAATAATCTCCCAAATCATTGAGGAAATAGAAGTCATGCCACACATTGCAACCTTTTAACTCACTAGAATGATGTGGGGATCAGAGCACAAAAGATAAATAGGAATAGGACAAACAAATATGTTAATTTCTTAAAATTTCACCAGCACGTACACATATATATATGTATATAAAACAATCCAAAAACCAACAAAATGAGACACATATTGTAGCTGAACAACTCCAAGTGGCCAACATTGTCCACTTCTCTTCTTTTAAGAGTTAAGTAAAACCCATAGCATAGAGGTGGTGGTAGTGTAACTGCTGACCAAATAACCATCTACGTGATACAGGAAATCTAATGGATTGTGTGAGAATTGTATTGTATTATTAGGAACTACACATGAACTGCCTCTTCTGCTTTTGCTTTTCCTATGAAATATATATTTAAACAATAGAAGAATAAGAGCTTTTTAAACATTGGTTTTATAGTTTATTTTTATTTTTCCTCTTGTAGAAAGAAAAATGAGCATATACCATTATCCTACTGAGTTTATACCAAGTCATCAGCATTATTAGAACTCCCATATGTAGATCATAATTTGTACAAGAAGCTTGTTTGTGAACACAGCAAAAGAGTAATAATTCAACTGGGGATGAAGAATTGCTTCATTTTAAACCCAAATGTTTTTCTTTAATATTTTTGTACTTGTACGAAATCTACCAGTATAAATTCTTTTTGTAAGCATAGGTTTTCCTGATAAAAACAAATACAACATTAATAATTCTTAAGACCTTAGTATAAGTAACTATAAAACTACCCTATTTTAAAACATGGTAATTGTCATACATAAGTAATCAGTCATGTTGCTAAATTTAAAAATAGTTTGGCTTATATAGAAGAAATGTGTGTTTTTCTTGAGTAGTGCATTCATTTTCCATATCAAATTAGTGCCCACATAAATTCAGTCTTCCAGACAAATGAATGTTCAGCTACATGAGAATCTGGAACTTGCGCATTAAAATAAATGCAACTGTACCGATCTTAAAAATGGAATTAACAGATTAATATGCAGTAGTGTCCATTTAGCTGATAACATACACATTTTACATGGTATAAAAATACACTTTTCACAAGTGAGTGTGCATTTTTCAAATCCTGTTGTACAAGGTTAGAAATTCATGCATGAATTAGAGATTATGATTTATGCATTGTTAACTTTGCTTGTAAAAACTTGTCATTTGTGAAGCAGCCAGTCCAAGATACTAATTTTTAAAAAGAAAATCTTGAAAAAGAAGTCACTCTTCTTCCATACACTTCACTGCACGCCTAAGGCATTTGGCTTTGAGTCTCATTGCTGAGTCTCTGTTTATAATGAGTAAAAAGAAATAGCAGAAGGTAATTCAGTTCAACCAACATCTAAATCACCCTCAGGGTAACTGTCAATAAAAGGAACCTGGGATGCCTAGTTGGGATGAATTAGCCAAGTATTACACGTTAAACTTCATTTGGCAACACTACAGTGTCATGTTGTGGAAGTCATCTTGTTAAGGTTTTGCAAAATGGGGTATGCAGAGAATGTAGAACAGTATTTCATGTTGTAACTCTGTCAAACTTAATAAATACAACCTGGCTTTAGTGTAAAATAGTATTATTTAGAGTATGTGCTGTTTGTATTATGCATTTAATCCTTATCATGTAAGTCTTTTAATACAAAGCACTGAAGAAATTGCATCCTTATAATCAGCAAAAGAGAACTTCACAGTTCTCATTACAAAAACGTTTTCTCATCACATGGATTTTCTTCAAAGAGCAGTTACTCCAAAATGACATACCTCAATCAACCGGTGAAATTTGAATACTGTTTAACTATTAGAGCCTTCACCTACTCTGAGGGACTATACCTGTATGGTCAAGGCTGTAGTCACCTTCTGATGCAGCCACGCTATATGTATCTATCAATTCATAGTTATATTTGTCACTTCTATTGCATTAATCTGATTTCAACAACTTTTACTCTCTTGCCACAAGTCAGTCCGCTATTGAAAGATTCTGTTCAACATTACCGGTTATTCTCTCCTGCTGCTTCTGTACTGGATTTTAGTTTTTACCCTGCAAGGGAGAGAAGAGCCTAGAAAGTCAGTGAGCTGAAGGGTGTAAGAAGTTTTTTGGAGGGCTCTGAACCTGCTGGAGGCGAGTGTGGAGGTAACCGCAGCACTGTAGACAAGAAAGAAGAAGCAGTGCGTATTGATTTGGGTGCTACAGAGTCTCTTAGGGTCTCACAGGAGAAGTTTAAAAGTCTGTTCTGTAAATGTTTTGACTCAAAGTCAGTCTTAAGCATCTGTGTGACTATATCCACTGGTTTAAGATCAAAGCAGAGTGATGGGGATAATGTTGCTTACATAGGATAGAGAATTCATTAGAGTGTATTTACCTTGTGATAACCAATTTGCATTTGCTTATCTTTCCTCTAATTTCTGTGTTCTTTTTGCAATTCAGCTAGAGTGATTACCAATATGTGAATAAATGGCAAATTTACTGCATCTTGCAAAACAAATCATTCCTTTAAGTCATTGTGCTAATCAAATGTATTTACTCTGGAATGGAATTGGTATTTAATGTCACTTGTGCTTTGAGATGTGAGAGTGCATTTTATTTATTTTTTGTTTCTTTGTCAGCAATTTTTTTTCCTGTCAAATACTGAAACATGCCATACATTTTAAATGTAATTGGATTTAGCTCAAGAATAGAGTAGTAAATATCTAGCCAATTTTTTCTTACACGTACAAATAATAATAACAACAACAATAATAACAATAATAACAATAATAATAATAAATATCTGAGTTCAATTTAGTATATTCTTTCTTTAATATGTGTGAATAGTTTGTTTGACCAGGGATTTGAAGATTCAGGCCCGACAAGAAATGAAATAGAGCTACTGACATACATTTTAAAATTTAAATCTTTATGTTTTCAATGGAAGATTTTAATTTAATTAAAAAAAAAAAAAACCACCAACAAAAAGCAACAAAACAACAGACAATAGATAGATGGTCAAGTTTAATGACTTCACTGACTTGAAACCCAATGTTTGTACATTTACACATTTTTCAGTTTCTTAAATTTATTGGGTTTTTTTAAAATTCTTTAGCAGTTACAGACTTATGGCACCTTTAAAATACTGCAGATGACTTTAAAATTACTGTATGTAACTAATACCAACCTCCTTATGTCTAAAAGTGCCTTTTAAAAATGAATAAATTATTAATTAAGTTAATCAAATATAATTCTGTTTTGAACTGCAAATTAAAATTGTAATAGGTTAATGTCACTAAGAGCACTGAAGAGCAAGTAATGTGTCCAGATTTTTCTCTATTAGCAGAGTTATGTAAGAGCTTTTAATCTGGCAGCTTTTGAAAAAGCAAATGCTTATAAACTTTACTTTGTTTTAACAGTCTTTTCCCCGTAGGAAATTTAGAGTCTTCTTGGACTTGTGGGAAGTATCTTCATTTCATCTCACTTTAGTACAAATTCTCTTTTATATATATCAGAGCAAAACAATTCAAATGAAATAATTGCTAAGCAACACTCATAAAACAACATTGGATTAGGCTGAACAACCCCAACTCTCTCAGCCTATCTTCATACGAGAGGTGCTTCAGCCCTCCACTGGACTCACTATAACAGGTCCAGGTCTTTCCTGTGCTCAGGGTCCCAGAGCAGGACATAGTACATCAGGGAGGGTCTCAGCAGAGCAGAGCAGAGCAGAGCAGAGCAGAGCAGAGCAGAGCAGAGCAGAGGGTCAGAACCACCTCCCCTGACCTGCTGGCCACGCTGCTTTGGATGCAGCCCAGGACGTGGCTCGCTTTCTGGCCTGCAAGTGCACATTGCTGGGTCATGGCCAGTTTCTCATCCACCAGCACTCTCAAGTCCTTCTTCATAGGGCTGTTCTCTGTTCAGTTCTCCTTTCCATTTAGCTTCCACTTAATCGTGGAGCTAATTTCACTTGGTTTATTTAGTAAATGTTTCTTTTTTTTCTCTTGCATTCTAATTTTAGACAAACACACCACTGTTTCTTCACTCCTCTACACCTCAAAACCCACTCAGAATTTGCATCTTGTCCAATAGAGAAGAAAAATTTAGATCAGTAACAAGAATTATGGCCTGATGTAATGTAGTGGTGTCTCCTTTAGGACCCTAAGATTAGGGGCAAAATTTGACATTTCCACAGGCTATTGGAATGCTTTATCTATTAAACAAAGAGCTAACTCTCTTTATTAGTGAATTAGTTAAAGTAACCCTTAAAGAGCTTAGTTTTTGGCCAGAAACTGCCATAGATGTGGCTGTTTTCTTCTTATGTAACACACAAAAGTACCTGGCTTCACAGCCTTAACACTATGAAAAGTCTGAATAAGTGTCATGTATTTAAGTTAGACCGATTGCTGCTTTAGTGCAAAACCCAAAATATATGCCTGAGTTCATGAGAGGTTGTTCTCAGGAATGGTTCCTGAAGTCTCTTTCTCTTCCTAAAGTAATCCATACCTTTATTTCACCTCCTAGAAGAACATGTACCCTGATTTATAATTCATCTTGGAAGAATTTCAAAGGTAGAATTTACCAGGTGTCAATTTATGGAGGTGGAAAAGGGTCACTGTCTTATATTAGTTCTGGTTGACAGGTTTCCATTTCCTGTATTGCTATCTGTGCTCAACAGCTTTGTAACCCCTGCAACAAGAGATTGTTTACCCTGGAATTCATGACCACTATTGATTATGTTGGGTGAGAAATAAAATTGCTATGTATGTCTTGGCATTTGTCACCACAGCTGAGTTAGAGATGCAATAGACATTTCTTCTGGGAGCCATCTTTTTAACAAAACTGATTAAAAAATCATGATACTTTTATTTAAGAAGTTCTAGTACCTAGTGCCTTTTAGGCATTTCTTAGAAGTTTAAATTGAAAGAAGTCTATTTGATATAGTTTTCCAAATGGTTAGCACTGGGAAAATAGAAGTGCTAGGAATAGCTTAAGATTTTAATAATGTAATAACTGTGTTTATTTTTAAAGTGAAACACTTTGTAACTCAGTTGAGTTGCTCGTTTGCAAAGATTAGAAAAATCAATGCAATGCATTTACGCTCACAAACCCAAATCAGTGTTGTAAGATAATAAAACTGTATTTTCACTTATTTTCACCGCTGTTTGCACCATTCATGGTTACTGAGTGCTGTTTGTTCACAACTACTACAGTTTGTGTGAATCTCAACCAAGATTTTCTTTCATATATGCATCAGATATATGTGACATGGGTAGACTGATTTGTGTTTGTGAAATCTTCTTTCTAGTACTAGGAAACTCCCTGGACTGATTTAGCTCTGATTATTACCAAATTCTGGTTGTCCAGGTCAGCAGTGACAAGGTTGAGAAGTCCTAGAGCAATCAAAAGAATTTAATGGCACTGGGATGACTGGTTGAAGAGACAGGAGCACAGGTGGTCTTTTCTTCAATCACTTTGATGGGAAAGAAGAATGTCAAGAAGGAGAACCCACCTGATCAACACATGGCTTAAAGACTTGTCCATTGGTGAAATTTTGGTTTTTCCGATCATGGGCATGTTTACATGGCACCAGGCCTGCTGGAGACAGATAGGATTTACCTGTTTAAAAGGGGGAAAAGGACCGTAGATTTAGGGTTGGCAAGGATGACTTAAGGGATGAGAGGGCCTTAAACTAGGTTTAAAGGGGAAAGGGGATAAGATCAAGTTGGCTAGAGATGAGCCATGGACGACAGACCAGTGTTGGGAGTGAGATTGACAGCCCAGCAGAAGTTCATCTATGTTGCGGTGAGCCATGACCATGGCAATGGTCAGTCACACCCGCAGGTCCAGGCTGTCCACTGGTTTGACCCTCCCACATCTTGAGCCTGGTCATTGGCCTCCGCTATACCCGCCCTTCTCTCCCCATATTTGGATCTCCTTCCCCACCCTTCTCTCCCCATATTTGGTTACCCTTATCCCTGCCCTTTTCCCTCTTATTTGATGCCCCTTCCAGAATGTTCTATGCTGTTCAGTTGATGATTGGCCCCTGTTAACTCTCCCCACCTACCCCTTCTCCTACTGGTTGTAATTCCCTTCTCCCACCTCTGTACCGCCCCCTTGTGGTTTTCTGGTTGGTTGCTGTGAGTTTTCCCCGCCTATGTTGTAGGGCTATAAAACCCCATGTCACAGGCATTTTTTTGGCTTCTTTGGCTTCTCTCTGGCTTGTCTCTGACTTTCTCTGCTTCCCTTCCTTGGTTCAATAAACCCTTTCCTGCTCCCCCAGAGAAGCTCCTCCCAGTAGTCTCTTTCCTCCTCTGGGCGCTGTCATCCTCAGTGGGCCTACCCCAGGATTCGCCTGCCCTCCTGCACTGTGATCTGCCCTCATCTGTTCCCCTAGTGTGGGTGGAGAGTGCCCGGTGCCTGGGTCAGCATTGCTAGCTGGCAAGAGAGGCACCGCGGCACATCTACACACAGCATGGGCAATAAAGAGGAAGAGCTGGAAGCCATTGTGCAGCAGGAAAGCTGTGACATAGTCGCCATCACATAAACAGGGTGGAATGANCTTTCCTGCTCCCCCAGAGAAGCTCCTCCAAGTAGTCTCTTTCCTCCTCTGGGCGCTGTCATCATCAGTGGGCCTACCCCAGGATTCGCCTGCCCTCCTGCGCTGCGATCTGCCCTCATCTCTTCCCCTAGTGTGGGTGGAGAGTGCCCGGTGCCAGGTCAGCATTGCTAGCTGGCAAGAGAGGCACCGCGGCACATCTACACACAGCATGGGCAATAAAGAGGAAGAGCTGGAAGCCATTGTGCAGCAGGAAAGCTGTGACATAGTCGCCATCACATAAACATGGTGGAATGACTCGTGACTGGAGTGCTGCAATGGATGGCTACAAGCTCCTCAGACGGGACAGATGAGGAAGGAGAGGCAGTGAGGTGGGTCTGTGCACTAGGTGCTGGGTGTTGTCTACCTTAAGCAGACTTAAGTAAAGTCTTTGATACTGTTGCCCACAACATTCTCCTGGAAAAGCTGGCAGGCCATGTCTTGGACAAGTCCACTTTTCACTGGGTTCAAAAGTGGCTGGGTGGAGAGGGTGGTGGTGAATGGTGCTACACCCAGCTAGTGGCAGGTCAACAGTGGGGTTCCCCAGGGCTCGGTATTGGGGCCAGTCTGGTTTAATATCTTTATTGATGACCTGGACAAGAGGATTGAGTGCCCCCTCAAACAGTTCCCAGATGACACTGAACTGAGTGGGAGTGTTGATCTGCTCAACCACTCTAGAGGTGACTGTTCAACAAGGACACACACCTACACTGCAGAACCTCCAATTTCTCTTTGCATAAGGAATGGTCTGTGGAATGAATGTAATAAAACGGCAGAATACTAATTAAAAAAACCCCAAGAAAAGCACAACCCTTGGATTACATGCAGCTGTCCCCAATATACAAGTTGGCAGTAGTAACCAAGCTGTTCTATGGAACTTATATATACATTATGTTCTATTATATAGACAGTCTGATATCCATCTTATAAGTGAGGTTTATGTGATGTCAGACACTTCAGAGTATTTATGTGTGTATATATATATATATTTTTACAGAAAAACCCCAGGTACTTCTGTATAATAAAATAGGACTAGTTCAGTGCCATTTCCAAAGAGATCATCGTCCATGTAAGAAATTCAATATGTTTTGTGCATTTTAGTTTGATTTTCTTGTTGCAGCAAGAATATTTAGATAGAAAGTGTAATCATAGGGATTAAAAATGTGGTTCTTCAATTAACATTTGATTTTGCCCCACTTTTTATTTTTCTTTCAAAGTTATGCCTTCATAGTCTTTGGAACAGGTTTTCCCAAGGGAAGGGACCCATAAGGATCATTGAACTTTAGCTCAAGTACTTCAGGGATTCTGTTACTGCCATAGATTTTTCAGCAAAAGTATATATTAATTTGTGTGATGTACAGGAAATTGCACTGTTCAGTGAAAAAAAAAAAAACAAACCCAAAACAACAAAACAACAAAAAACTGTAAAGCTAAACAATCTATTAGAAATTTTTATCAGCCTTGGGTTTTGATGCAATTGAGGGAAAAATACCCAAAAACCAAAAAAATTTGCTATAGAATCAGAGTAGAAACTTTAATATTACTACCTTGGTGAATCCTTTCTGCCCTTTATTAAATCCCATTTAACAAAACACTGATGCTTGTGATTTTTGAAAGAAAAGTATTCTGTACACACATGCATACTCCAGGATTAACTGTCAATATCTCATGCTCTCCTTGAGAAACGTCTCTTCCTTAACATTAAAGATTACCATCTCCTGGGGAGTTTCCAATTGGACACAAGAAGAAAATATTTTGAAAATAAGAAGTGTAAGCCATGCCTAGGGAAGTGGTGGATTCCCCAACACTGAATAATTTTAACATTCAGCTGGACAGAGTGCTAGGGCATCTTGTCTAAACCATGATTTTTCCAATAAAGGTTGGACCAGATGATCCCTGAGGTCCCTTTCAACATGTATTCTATGATTCCAGGATTCTATGAAAATCTTATGAACCATAAATCACTTAAATAGGTTTCATGTCTGTGCTGGGTTTGTTATTAACTTGGAGATCCTACAATAATTCCATAGCTGGATTTCTTAATTACAAAGTCTTGAAATTATCGAGAATGTCTATTGGACAATTATGTCAAGGCCAAAACGTTCTTGTTACTGTGGTTATCTTGATTGCTGTAAATAATTCCTAATAAGATCTAAAATAAACTTCTAGCTTAGACTCATACAATTACAAGTATTTTCTATTACTTTCAGGAAATTAATAAGAGACTTTATGTTAAGTAAAACTAATCAGGGGGATTTGTTTATCTCTTTTTCTGATTTATGCTAATATGGCTTCATCATTAGTCTGAATTAGACTCTCTAATGCTGTTTTGGCCAGGATTAGAATTTCTCAGAGGCTTTACATTCTCACATGGTTGCCACTTCCATTCTGGTATTTCCCCGCTGGTAGTTTTAGCCTGGATGTTAACACTAATTGCAGAACACTAAATAGTTCATTTTAATCTTTAATAAGTTTACATCTATTCAAATTAATTCTTGGAGTGTGAAATCTCTGTTGTCATTGCAGTTTAATGTCTTAGCATCTCAGAAAATGAATATGAAATGAAGATTTTCCATTGTTTTAGATGATTCAGCAGCTATTAATATCAGAAAACATAATGCAGTTTCCTTGACTTTAAACACAATTAACTTTCATAATTTTAAATTCCCTTTATCAGTGTATATCGGTGCTGACACTGACTGATTTTGGCAAACACCAAGAGGAGACAAAGTCCAATGTAGTTTTGTAAATGTCAGTGTATGACATCACCATGGGGAGTTGGCATCTTTCTGTCCTGACAGAACGGAGGCTGTAATTAGAAATGAATGACAAGGTGCTTTTCATCTTTGATGAGAAAAGATTTTTGTGTCAAAATATCTCAGTGCTGGAACAGTTTTTCTCCAAGCATTTCTTGTCCTGAACGTATTTTGCATAATAATGAAGGGGGGAGCAGAGAGGGCAAAATTATTGCATAGTGTTGTTGCTAAGTGACAAAATAGCAGATGTTCTGCATTTGCAGATAACAAATGTTTGAATGCTATCATATTGTGATATTGACAGTTACCACTCGTTAGCAGACAATATATTCACTACTTGAAAAAAAAATTAAAGAAATTCAAAGGTATTGAGGCTTCAAGGCCTTATGTGGAGAGCATTTTAAGATTACTTGACTAAAGTAAAGCATCAGGTTCAGAAATGTGTTTTAAGGATTTAATCCCATGATACAGAACAATTTAGGAAGATAAGTGACTTATGTTTTCCTTTTCTTTTAAACAGCCGAACACCTGCCTGGTCAGTCAGTGGAAGTGGCATCAGATGTGATCTGAATTTAGAATGTTTAATAATTCACCCTGTAAATGGATTTATAGTGCTTATGTTAAAATTAATATCTAAAGAAATGGCTGTGTATGTGTTATTCTGAGTTAAACAGGATCTTTGAAGCACAATAGAAACACCACAGAATGTTGTATGATGCTTTCAGAGAAGTATAACTTCCAGTGTGGCATGATCTGAAATTATGATATGTAGGAAAGTAAGCTTAACTTTGATAGATTATGAATTCCTTAAACCTGTATTAAATCCTGCAGATTTGCATGACAACTTGATTGGTTTCCCAAAGCTTAAAAAACACTTTCAGTCTTCTTAGCAAATATATCTGTTGAAAATTATATAACATAAAGGTTACATCTTGAGCTTTCAGGGTTGTATCTTATTTCTCCTGATATTTACTTAAAATTTGCAATTAGATGAATGCACAGACAATAGCTCCCTCTACTAGTCCTGTCCTCTCTACTTCAGTTCTTCACAAATCCTAAAAATATGAAAACAATTTCCAGTTTAAGGTATAACGTGTGCAATTAAAAGGATTTTTCTTTGTATTGAGAAGTATCCAAATTTAACACTCAAATTGACTGTTAAAAATAACAAAAAATAAAAAACGGTGGGCAAATTAAGTCAAGGGCTGCTTACAAATCTCTAGGTCTGGTTAGAGAGCAAAACTGAGTTGAATATGTGTGCAAATAAGCATACAATTTACTAGAAGTAAGAAGAAATAATTGGTTCCTCCCCATGTCTTGAAACTTTACCGTGCTGCCACTGTGATTTTTGACATTGTCTTAAAGGAAAAAGTGGGAATTTGCAAAGTGAAAACTTTTCCCGGATGATTGTCAATTAATTTCTCTTTTTGTAAAGACTCTGAAATTGTTTTGCCTTTTCTCTGTAACAGCTAAAATTTCAGAAAAATACGTGAAAGTTAATGGATCTGCATCAACATATAGATGATGTAAATGCAGTTTGAAGTTAGGGTATCTCCTGTATGGATCCTTTCTGAAGAGATAAAATTTGGTTTCAATTTATTTGATAATTGTTTCACTGTTGGAATTTGAATAGACAGTCTTTAATTTGTGCTTATAAAGAATAAGTAGGGTAATGTAATGAGTTTAGAATTCTAATAGGCTTTTCAAAATTTTTATTACCTTGGTACGAAGATGGAGTACATAGTTGTGATCTATAGTGTAAAATCTGAACTATCATTTAAGAATCCCACAAATGACTTTAAAATCTGTGCTAAGCATTCAGCTGAAATGAATAAATGAAATTTATTGCCATTGTTTGAACAAATATTTGAACTGGTTTTGGCTGCGTAAGCAAGATCTGCCTGGAAGCCGCAGGGAGGTTGTTGATCAGCTGTTATCACCATTCTGCCCACTTTAACAGATGGTGGGAATGACCAAATTACAGATAGAGCAGGGTGAGAAAAGAAGAGAGAGAAAATCGAGGGGAGGTCACTTCATAGCATGGAATCTTTCTGTGTCGGTTGCCAGATGGAGAAAGATACCTGCTCTGTATCACACTCACCTTCCTTCTCCATTATCGTGCTTGCCAAAATCTTTACAAAGTCCATTGTTACTACCTCATCCTCCTTTCCTCTACTGCATTTGTAAGTGTTTTAGGAAGTGCTAAAAGTCAAACAGGCTGCTTTAGGATCATGAAATTATTTATTCTTCTGTGTTGGGCCCAAACAGTCATAGGACTGGAGGAACTTTTTGCCATTTTTGCACCTATCTTAGACCATCAAATAGTTAAAATTAATTCGAGAAGGAGTTGAACAATGGATGATAATGTTAAGGAGTGCAAGGAAATTTTTAGCTTATTCGAAGTTAGTGCTGCCCTTCCTATGTATAGACAAAGATAAATAAATATATGCTATGGCTTATAGAATAGACATCCTGCAGCCCTTGCATTAGATGTACCAGGACAAAAATTATAAGCTGTGGTTTACCTTTTCAAATCAGTCTGATGTCTGTTTTATTGCCTATTTATTCTAAACAAAACTAGAGAAGATTTCTCTTTGTATGTATTTGCATAGATCTCCCTTGCAAAAATGGCACTGAAAAACTGTCTTTAACTCCTCTAGAATTCTATCTGGCTTTGTTGTAAAATTGGATGATTTATTTTGTATTTAGAGCACATATAAGTTGAAAACAATACTTATTTTCCCCAGAAACAAAACACAGGCATTTGAATTTCATATTAGTGTCAATGAATGACTGTGCTTGTGCAAGACTAGAAACAGAAGGATTGTACTTTAATGCTTTTACCTCTGAGGTACTAATTGGTACTGACATGAAAATTTGGTACATTGATTTTTAAATTTTTTTCCAAGTTAGAACTTACAGATATAGTCCCAAAGGCAAAAAGAAATGTCTATTATAGATAATGCCACACTGGTAAACAGCACTTCAGAAGACTGACTCAATTCAGACTACAAGGATGATAAGGCAGGAGATCAGCATGGCAGAGGAAAAAACCTCTGGATCCAACTGAAACACAAGATGGAAATGCTTATGGTGTGGAAGCAGGGATATGCATGCTGGGAAGAACATAGCAAAACTGCCTGAAAGTGTAGGGATGGGATCAGGAAAGCTATGGCACAGCTGGAAATAAATCAAGAGAAGCGAGAAACAGTAAGAAGAGAATCTGCAGTTACATCAGTCAGAAAAGGAAAAGAAAATAAATTGTACCTCCTCAATAAATGAGACAGGGTATCTGGTGACAAGTGATATGGAGAACCCTGAGGTACTTCACTTTTTTTCCTCAGCAATTGTTCTTCCCAACTCTCCTGAGTCCCTGAACCTAAAGGCAGGGAATGGGAGAATGAAATCCAACCCATCATAAGAGAGAATCAAGTTCAAGACTGTCTGAGGAACCTGAACATATACAAGTCGGGGACCCGATGAGATGCACCCCAGGTTCCTGAGGAATTTTTTGGTATAGTTTCCAATCCACTCTCTCTGGTATTTGAAAAGTTACAGCTGTCAGGCAAAGTCCCAGGTGACTGGGAAAAGGGAAATATCATGGACATTTTAAAAAAAGGTAAAGAGGAGAACCCTGGGAGCTACCAATCTTACCTCTGTGCATGGGAAGGTCACATCAAGACATAAGTGGTGATCAGAGACAACCAACATGGATTCACAAAGGACAAATTGTGCCTGATTTAACTTGTGGCCTGCAAAGGCGTGACTGCATTGGTGGATAAGAGAAGAGCAACTGAGGCTGTACAGCTCAACTTCTGTAAGACTTTTGACATGGTCCCTCACAACATCCTTGTGGGTAGATTGGAGACGTATGGGTTTGATGGGTGGACTATTCTATGGATAAGGAATAGGATGGATCACCACATTTAAAGAGCTACAGTCAATGGTTTAATATCCAAGTGGAGATCAGTAACACGTTGTGTCCCTTAGGAATCCATACTGGGACTGATATTGTTCCACATCTGTATTAATGACATAGACCTTAAGTCTGAGGGCACCCTCAGCAAGTTTCAGGTGACACAAAGCTGAGGGGTGCAGTTGAGAAGCTTCAGGGAAGGGGTAGCATCCAGAGACACCTTGGCAGGCTTGAGATGTGGATCCATGTGAAGTCCATAGAGTTCAACAAGGCCGTGTGCAAGGTCCTGCATCTTGATCGGGGCAATCCACAGTATCAGTACAGACTGGGTGGTGAATGAATTGGTGGCACATCTCTGGAGAAGAGCTTGGGGATACTGGTGGATGTAAAATTGGACATGAACCAACAATGTGTGCTTGCAGCCGAGAAAGCCCATTCATCCTGAATGAAGTGTGACAAGCAGGTTGAGGGAGAAGATTCTCCTCTTCTACTGTGCTGTTATGAGGCCCTAGCTGTGCTACTGCATCCTATTTTGGGGTCCCCAGTACAAGAAAAACATGGACATGTTAGAGTATGTCCAGTAAAAGGATACAAACAGAGATGGAACACCTCTCCTATGAAGAAAGGCTGAGAGAACTGGGGGTTTTCAGCCTGGAGAAGACTCCAGGGAGAACTTATTGTGGCCTTTCAATACTTTTAGGGGGTTTATCAGAAAGATGTAGACTTTTTACACAGGTATGTATTAAGTGTACAAGGGGTAATGCATTAAAACTGAAAGAGGGCAAGTTTAGATTGCACATAAAGAGGAAATTTTTTACTATAGTGATTCTCTGGAACAGGCTGCCTAGAGAAGCTGTGGATGCCCTATCATTGGAAGCGTTCAAGGCCAGGTTGGATGGGGTTTGAGCAACCTGGCCTAGTGAGAAGGTGTCCCTCTCCATGACCAGGGCATTGGAGTAGATAATCTTTAAAAGTCCCTTCAAGAACAAGCAATTCTATGTTTCTATGAAATTTTTGTCAAGTACATGAACAGTCAATATCACATCTATGGAGAAAAATTACTACTGTAAGGGACATGTGCTTAGCACTAAAAGCATGGTGACTATATATCATAAACAGAAGGCAGCTAATGAAATTGCTTATATCTCTGTCCAGGATGGTTGCATGCAGTCATTTCTACATAATGCTGAAAGACATTAAGTTAACATTTTTTATTTACTTTTTGTTTGCTTTGCTTGTTTGTTTTTAATTATTATTATTTATTTTCATTATTTGTGGAGTCTTAATCTAGACCTACCTGTTCTACACCTTTCCTATCCAGTCCTGTCTGTTCTATAGCAAGCAAATCTTTAGCAAACAAAGTATTATCAGTTTTCATAAGAGTTTGATTCTGGAGTCCTCATTCAGAGTATTTTCACTCTTCCAGGCTGTCAGCAAATTTATCCTTACAATGGTTTTCAGAGATGATGTTATATTATCCCCACTTTGCTAGGGAGTTTGGTCACCAGTGTTAAGCAGCATGTCCAAAAATGCTGACCAGTTTTTATATTTTACACAAGAAGCTAAGAAGATGACTTTTTCCCAGTTTTCTTATCACTTTCCCAGAAGTTTAGTTCAAAGCAAAGCTCCCACTGATTTCCGTTTCAACTATCAACACTTTGGAGCCCTGCAAATTGAACTTTATTTGTCTGAAACATATAATCCTGTCTATTTCCAGTACATAGTATCTAAATGAGGCAGGGATCCTGTGGGAACTACTACATGATCATATAAGTAAAAAACTGTCTCAGAACGGCTACATCTGCCAGAGTGATTTCAGGTTACATATTGTCTGGTACATTCTACCTTTTTTTATTTTTTCGTTACACCCTGCCATACTTTGATGCATTTTTGTTTGATTAGATATGGGCAGGGTCTGAAGTAGGGTGGATGGTGCTGTTATTATTAAGTTGGAGAGTTTATTTTATTTTTTGACAGTAATTTCCTTTTATCTGTTAATTTTGTGGTCATCTTCTGAGTGGGATTTTCAAAAGTACTTAAGCAAGAGACACGTGTCAGTGATGGACACTGGAAAGCAGTCATTTGTTTGCTGCTTCCTTCTAGGAAAGCTTTGTAATTCACTCTGCTTTCCAGGAGGTTATGACAGGCTGCAAGACATATTTTCTTTTTCTTCTTTCTGCTGTTCATATTTGCCCCTTTGCTTTATCCTCTGGGGTGGTTTTTTTCCCTGTCTTTTCCTTGTTCTTTCCGTATTTCAGAAAATTGTTTCTTCTTTCCTTTATTATTGACTATAGAAAAATACAGAGGTCTTCCGTATCTGTTTTGTGCAAAGTTCCTTGATGGTACTTAGCCCTGGAAGGAGCATTTGGAGAAAAAATATTATGCTTTCTCCACAAAGACAATATTCCATATAGAGTAGTGCATATAGGCTGTGCTAAGTAAAATGTGCTGAATCCCCAGAGTATTTAGCTGATGATATCTAAGAGATCTGACTATGTGTGAACTGAAAATGCAAAGTTTTATGAAAGGCAGAGTTTATAGACATTTTCAGAAGAATGAGCAAAAAGTACATATGGCATCTGGACATCACACTTGGCAAAAATGAAGCCTAAGATATGGGATACATGGGCTAATACTTCTGATTTTTATGACTGCAACAGTTTGAGCTTCAGCACAAGCAGAAAAATCCTTTTTTTAATTTCAGGAATAATGCCTCATAAATTACTTAAGGTAAACTTAAAAAAACACCCAAAAACATAACAACATTACAAATTTAAAATTGTGGACTGAATAGTCCCTATGAGCAACTGCAGCATAGGAGTGTTTATTCAACATAATCAAATATTTTAATAGGAAGTGGCACGTGAGATATCTATACAGTAATTCCAATTCTTGTAAGAGAAAAGTTTCTCTTGAATAGGATTTTATTCATTAGAAAAATAAGGAGTGATTTTTTCCCATACAAAAATAACATTTCGGAAATCAGTAGTGTTTGCTTTTTGTCTTTCAATGACTCAGTCAATAGAGATGTCAAATTTAATTTATGTCATCATTCATGTGCCACCTGGGGTTAGCAGAATTCAATCAACAAAAGTAGAAGAGTTGGTGAAGGTGAAGGTTATTCTACGATATCAGATAAACAAAAAAACAGTTATACTTCAGAGACATGACATGAAACACATTTTTTTTTTTTTTTATTTAGGCAAAACCATAGAGACAGAGAGAGGGTCTGCACAGATAGTTAATTAGGATTGGTCTGAAATAGTTGAGAAATTGATCATCACCTCAGTCATAGAGGTTTGCTCTGGAAGAGATAATCTGTTCACTTTGGAGGACAAAATCATTGAGGTTTATTTCCTGCAGAGCCAAAGAGCTCTATATTGATTGCCTTGGACTACCATTGCTGCTATAAGAAAATAGAAATCAAATCTTTTGTATAAACCAAATAGGAGTTGATATTGAACATCATTTAAATTTTTAATGTGTTACAGAATAAGCAACATTGGTGCTAAGACGATGCAGGCTTGACCATTTGGAAATTACATAGCTTTAAAGAGACTTGGATACATTGCCAAGGAAATATTGGGAAGAAAAGGAGTATTTTCTCTATTCTCTGATCATTAATAGAGGAACTGAGTGTATTTCAGCAAATACTGATTTACCCGTGCATGTACAAATGCAAAACCTGTTATTTTCTTTTGGTTCTAAAAATACCAGGTGAAGCATTTGCAGTTTGGCTGAATTAAGAGCGAGGAGAAATCATAAGAGTCTCTAGATTTCATATAGGTTTCATTTTGATACTCTTATCTGGAAGCCAGCATCTAGTTAGGGCAAAATATTTTTTCCATGTGTGTGTTCCAGAGATAGAACAAAACAAGGCTACATTACCCACCCATCATGGTACTCCTTAGTATTTGGTAACATTTAATTTAAAAGAAAAAATTAATTTGAAGTTAATATATTAATTTTTCAGGGGTGAAATAATAAAAAAAACCACTTTTTTCTGATTTTTGTCCAGAAAAACTGTGCTTTTAAGAGAAAAAAAAAAGTAGTAGAATTATTTTTTTGGCAATTTGAACTTTAGGGTTTAGTCCAAAGAACATATTAACATATAAAAACATTCATATTTTAAGCAGATTTGTAGTTAATAGTAATTAGACTGAGTACCATAAATACTAAAGGGCCTATAATTCCTAACTTCAATGTATCAGAATTTTCCAATGTGATATGAAAGAGCATTTTTTCTTCCCAGTCTAAAATATCCACATCTGTAATTCCAAAACACTGTGACTGACCTTGAATTCATCTCATCTTATCTGACATGATGCCTTGAAAAGCTATATTCCATTTCATTAGCATGTTTCTTTTTTTTCCCTACAAAATTATGTACACTCCTGTCACCAGGCCAATGATCTCAATTGACTAATTGAAATTGTAGTATAAATATGGTTAAATGTAAATTACTTTACAGTATTATGAATAATTGTACCTATTTTGTGAAGATGAAAATACAGATTTCCAGAGATGGTCCTGCAGTGCAGTTAAGAAGGGATGGAAAGAAATTTGATGATCGTGGCTCAGGGGATATCAACAAGATACGCTGGCCTTAAAAGGGTTATAAAAGTAGAAATCAGGTCAAGAAGTTGCAGCCTGCTGTGAAGATTTCTGTAGCTTTCTCTTAAGACACACTCAAAAATGATCTTGAACTGTTCCATACAACTTTAACAATAATTTATTAGTGTAACTGACAATTTAACGTTTCCTTAAAGAAACTCTGGCAATTCAAACCCTCCAAGGAGGAGCCTGCAGGGTTTTATTTCCATGCTAGAGATTCTGGAGATGACAGATCCTAAATCATGGACCAGATCTTAAAATACTTGTCTGATTGAAATAACTGTCTTCCTGGAATAGCAGAACTGCAGACAAAGCTTAGTGCTGTCTGTACATCGAATGACTGGAATACATTGGCCATATACCATTGCCAAACATAATCACTTTTTGGATCTTCATGTTCTCTCGACAGTGATGTTCTCTCGATAGTGATGGTCTCAAGCATCCATAATATTAAAAAAAAATACAGATTACGTTCCAGTATGTGTATACTCTACAGTTTTTTGAACTTCGGTGTTTAAAAAAGGGAAAAAATGATAAAGGGCTCTTGAGTGATGTTTACAATTTCTTAAACTTGCACTTCTTCCTGACGCCTATGGATCAGCAGCTTTGACAAAACCTCAAGGCAGTCAGTTGTGGAGTTTCCTTAACAGAATTTATTACTGTTAAGCAGAATTGATAAAGCTTTCCCTTTGTCTCAGTGCAATGAATAATAAGAACAGATGAAATTTTGATAAGAAAGCAAACTGAAAACAGAACTAATGCTACCTTCAGATAAGCTGCTCTATTTAACCCCCAAAATATTTGTATTCCATATTGTAGAATATCATCAGGGAGACTCATGACTTTTATGTGCACCTTTCACCCTTTCAGAGAAATGATCGATGAGAATGGCATTTAAATAATAGAGTCATCTACTATCCTTAAGTAACACCAAAGAAACTATTGTTATTACTTGGTTTGATCTCTCTAAATTGAGTAACAGATGCTATAAAATCTCTAACTATAGTAAATATTGAAGGTACCTGGGACCCGAATAGATAACCATCAGAGTAATGTATAATCTTTATTCTTAATCACATTGTCAATTAACCATTCTTTCATTGATTTCAGTGTTCACAATATTTCACATTTTGAAAAAGAAATGAAAACTATTTAATTTTAATAGTGTTTCCTTTTTAAATCTTAAGCATACTGTATCTTCATTATTGTTTTTACCAACCAACCTTATGACTTCATGTAAAAAAGAAATATCTTCTAAGATATCTAAGTTAATATCTACTTTCCATAACTCCATGCTGATTTGGATTAATTTCCTTTCTTTAATTATTGAGTACACTATCAGCACTTCTGTATAATTCATGCCAGTTAACATGCCCTCATCTTTTTTAAGTACCTGAGTCCTATCTCTCATTTTTCAAAAGACTGACATCTGTGGTTGATAGATTAGTAATTACTTGCTTGAAACTTTTATTTTTCATTGACACAGCATCAGCTTTGTTCCATGGCCCTCAAATTTCTAGTACTTCAAGGCTTGAAACAGAGCATCAGCAGACCAGATTGCTCCATGGATAATTCTTTAAAAACTGCTGATTTAAAATTGTGTATCATGATTATTTTTGTTTATCAGTCTCCTTACTTTATAACTCCTATGGCAAGTATTTCTTCATAATCTAAGAAAAGTGAAATTTTCATCTAGCTTCTGGGAACTAAATTCAATTAGTTTAAATCTTTCAAGTTTCTGATATCACAATTATTTTCATGAAATTTGTATTCCTAAGCAATCTGTACAGAATCTCTCCATAGATAACTTCTACTGTCTGGAATGCCTTCCATGACTCCCTCTTAGGTTTTTCTTTTAATATTTTGTTAGTTGTAACTGGAAATGTACTTCGGTTTTTTTCTCTAGACATTATTCTCTGATATCTTGGTAACCAACATGATATTTAAGCTTGATCAAGATATAAATGTTGGGAAACACTGCAAAATGTACAGGTAAAAACTCCCTGTTCATTAGGTGGAAACATTTTATTCCTGTCTGTTGTTTTTTTATGGGGTTTCTTTTGGTTTTGGTTTCGGTTTTGGTTTCGGGATTTTTTCTGCCAGCCTGGGTTTGTCTACGTATTGCCCTTACATCTTGTTGTTATTCATACAAATAATACTCAGGTTCTCAGTTCAGAAATAATAATCCATTTATAAGATTATGAAAAGAACAGAAGTCACCACAGTATCATTGTACATGAACTTCACAGGTGTAGAGAACTGTGGAGTCAAAGGAGAGTCTTCAGAAATCAGACTAATAATCTGCAAAGTAATGACAATATTCCTACTCTCCTCACTGCTGAGTATTATATAAGATAATACAAAGGTCCTGCTCAAAAAATTCTAGCATATTTATGTCAACCTCCTCTGAAAGGCAAAAATTTTACAGCTTTCTGAGTAGCTGTATCCTTATTCTGTCACCAGTGCTGTGACACTTAATGGAATTTTTGTCACAGAAAATCTTGTTTAAAAAAAATTTTCAGCCTCTGCTGGCAAAGGGGGTAAATTTTAGTTTCTGGATCTGCTCTTGAATGAGACTGACAGGCAATTTGGAAGGTGATGTGACTCTCCCTCTACTTCTTCCATGACTTCCTCTCAAATAGAAACATCTTCAGTAGCATCTTTTGACAGATCATTTTCAGAACCATAAGAGCATATTCAATGGAACATTTTCCAAAAGGGAAGCTGTTCCTATGGAAGCCTGCTTAAATACCATGCTCCCAAATTACCAATTCAGTCCAATAGGTTTAAAATACACTGACCATTTCTTTATTTTTTTTTCCTAAGGTATTTCTTAAACATTTTTGGAATTATTAGGCTATGAAAGCAATAAAAAGTGTTCATTCTTGAAACTGTGATGTTTCTCAGCAGTATGAATTAATTGGATCATATAGTCCATTTCTAAAACTGGAGGAACTGCACAACAAAAACGATCAAATTTTATTTGAGTTAGATAGTGCTGTGGGTCATGCCTAATATGTTTAAGAAGTAACACTTTCATCCTGTTATTGTCATGTCTGTCTGTCCATCCTGGACTGGAATTGGTAATGGTGACCCTTTAAAGGAGCATGGAACACTGTTAATGCCAAAGGGATGGTCAATGCACCAATGGCAGTGAAATAATTATAGGGAATTAGTTACCCCAGCCAGGAAATAACTGAATGTGAGTCTTTCTTAAAGGAAAAAAGAGTGCCTTAAGAGCACTGTGTTTAATGTTGTACACTTCTGAAACAATATTTTCTTAAAACATTATTTTAATTATCTTTAATTGCTCAAATATTTAATTCAGGTTGGTTTCAAACACAAATTTTATTCAGTCAGGGTTTTTTGAAGAATTTCTTGGCTTCAAGGCTGGATCTCCAGGGGTGATAAGTGTGATTCTGGAGACCCTGGAGACCTGCCTAAGTAACACAGTTCCCAGGTGCTGGCACTGACCCTTTATCATATATGTTAATTCCTTACATTGAGAAGTGAAATACTTAAATTAATTCTTCAGGGAACAATATTAAAAGAACAAGGGAGAACTCAGCTTTTTTCTACCAAGTTAATAGCATATTGCTGGATCACAGGATGTTCCAGTCATTCCTTCAGTTCCCATGGCTGAAAAAAAATTATGTATAGATTCAGTTGAGACAATCTGCTCTTCTTACTCCTTCTTGGAACATTTTTGGTTTTTTCTTTTTCATTCTGACATTGTTAAGCAAAATTAGGGTGGAGATAATTTTTGCTGGGGCTGAAACAATTCACAGCACAGTGTTGTAACCTACGTGGTTAGTTCTGGCTGAGTTTAGATCCAGGACGTAGAGAAACATGTTCTGCCTCTCAATATCAGCTTTAGTTTGAAGCATTTCAAGAAGAGTTAAAGAGAGAGTAGCCAAGGATTATAAATCTGATTGTCGTACATTTTTCTTAATGGGCAAGTATTTTGTGTGTGTTGAACACTTTTGGAACTGTTGAAAATCAGAAAAGGAGTTTTACTGACTGGAAGTAATGAAGACCACATTACTAGAGAATGCCACTTCAAATCATTCCATTGTTGATATCACCTTGACCTAGACAATCACAGAAATTCCAGAAAATGGAAGCTGATTTTAGCTCCTTAAACCTAGCTAGCCCTTCAATCAAACATCAAAGGATGTCTGAATTTGTGTGTGTGTGTGGGGGGGTGTTTAGGGATAAACCTGAGAAGGTATTTAAGCTCTCATTTATGCAGATGAAAAGCTTATTAAGAACTTGAGTGTCATAACCTTGAATTTAAGTGGCCAAAGAGAAAACATATCCCATAATTTTGGTTTTGGTTTGGTTTGGTTTGGGGTTTTTTTGTTTGTTTGTTTTTTCATTTTGTTTGTTTGTTTGTTTGTATTATTATTATTATTATTATGTTTTGGGGTTTTTTTTTGGTTTTTTTTTCCATGGAATATTGGATGATTCTATTACTTGGACATAAATTGAATGACACTAGGTGAAGAGGTGTTGATGATTGTAAGGCATGGTGATAGGTGTTCACTGCCAATGGTTGTAGAATGGCTGGTGGAAACTAAAGGCTATTTTGCTGACTTTCTAGCTTCAAACTTGTGATAACTTTGGAACAAGCAAACTGAAATACCATCACTAAATACTATTATTTTAATGTTATTTCATCATATTAACATTCTCTTTACACTTCAGGATTATTTATCACTGCTCCTTATTCTTGTGCTCATGGGTTTAGGCCAACGAGTCCCATTTCACCTCTAAGTATGAGGATAGTATTTCCTTTTGAACCAGGAAGACTTAAATTACAGAAATGTAGGACTAAAAATGATAGCACAAGATCACTGCAAATTCCAGTCAATAGACTGAAAGCTTAGTCAGGAGATTTACAGAAAAATTAATGATGAATTCATTCATAAATAGTAATGGACTAAGTACTTTATGAAATTGTATAAAGAATAGGGAGATAAAGACTGTGTTTTATGTCCTAGCAGAGACTTTGTTAGCTTAATTTCTATATCACGCCTCTGTGAAAACAATGAAAGTGGTCTCAAAAAAACTGACATATAATGCTCACAGAAATATTTCACTTTAATTTTTGGGTTTCTTGCCTGACTAGAGGAGCCAACATCGCCAGGAATTTACCAGTCATACATTGGTCAGAACATGTAAGGAAGTAAGCTGAGAAAAGCAGTGTTTTGAGATCTTGCCAGTCTTAAACTGAAATTATTGGGTTTTATCCTTGCCAGTCTTTCCTAACTTGAAATTTATGGCTATATAGTTTGCTTGCTGCATTTTCTGATAATATTGCTCAATGAAAACAAAACAAAGAAAAATTTTATACATCCATGACTACTTCTTTGTTTAAATTCTGTCTTCTCTTTCCATTTATAAGAAGCAACCGTAGCTATTTCTGTGGAACACTTGAAAATATCTACAGAAAAAAAATGATCTCTGTGTCAGTCATACAAGGACATACCATAATCACCTGCTTGTGAAAAAGAACAATATGTTGTCAAATCATTTGTAATTCAATATGTATTTAATGAAAAAAAATTCAGCTAAAAGATATTCTCAAAACAAAAAGAAAAAAAATTATTCGCGTAAACATTTTGCTAAGATTTTCATATTTTTGGCTAACTCTATTGCTGATATAGATTAAATAATATTTCAAAAGAAGAACTGCACATCCTCATATAATTTTCAATAGGCAGATACCAGTGTACAATAATCTTATAAGAACTTAGGTAAGTTTGGTAGATCTACTCAGGAATTTCCATAACCTTCACTGCTTGTTTTCAGTCTATGAACATAAAAAATTGTTGAATTATGTATCCAATTTAATAACAACTTTTGCTTGTCCTTTAAAAAAAGCTCAAATACTTCAGAAGGATAAATTTAGTAATAATTGTCATTAACCATGGCCATCCTTCATTAATTTAAATTAAATTAATATTCTTCTGGAAAGATCTGAAAAATCAGAAACAGAACATATTTAAAAAGAAGGTTGTAGAAGTGGCATGTTCTTCAAGGATGTAAAATGGAAGAAAATATAAATCACAAACTGTATTTTGTTCCTAGGATTTTCAAAAGATTATGATTAGAAACAGCAATGACTTTTTCCACTCAGGGTTCCATTTGGCAATTCTTTTATGATTGCTTAATTAATAAAATCACATGTATAATAATAGTGCCACTCCTCAATGCAGTCCAAAATTCTGATTACTTTTGAAATCAAACTGCAGTTTAATTTCAGAAATACTTGGTATAATTCTGCTTAACCCCTACAGAGTCAAGTTCAATTGATAATTTTTAATTTCAAAAGGCCTCTGAGCAAAGCTCTCTCTTGATAATTTAGCAGGTGAGGAAAAACCTGCAGCCAACAGTGGCAAGGATATATGAAAATCACGAGAAAAGGCAAGTAGCAAGTTTGACGCTTTCTAACAATTATTTTTGCAGAATAAGAATCTTTATAATTATAAATTTTCATTATACTTGCAAAAGCCTGAACACACTCTTAAGTCTTGACCTGAGCTAACACCCATTAATAAAAATTTCAGTACAATGCTTTATTTAAATTTTTGTCAGGATACAATGTTTTGGGGTTTTTTTTTGGAAGAAGAGACGGATTGTTTTAAGCTCATGACTGCATTTGGCTAAATGTTGAATAGTCCACCAAACTGCTTAAAACTGTAGAATTTCCCAGCAAATCTTTTGAAATCAGTATATTATGAGACTTGTTTTTTTCCAGTACCAGACAGAGAGTTCGCATGAAGAGGCGGTGTTACATTAATTTTTCACAAGCTCTCAAAATTCTTTGAATTTACAAACTATTCAGGAAGAAAATAAAATAAAGTCCATAGAACTCTCAAAAAGCTAAGCTAGTTATTCTCCTGTATGTCTTGTTTAGTCGTAATTTAGTTGTAATTGCTGCTTTACAATGTGTATTAAAGACAGAAGATTTGAACCTAGTAAAAATGGCTGAACTTTTCCACAACTGTATGCTCAATGGGTGTAAACTCTCAGTGCACTATAAAAAAAAGAAATGGGAAAAGAAATTCTGTGTCCAGTGTTTCTGAGTTATGGTTACCTTTCAGTAAGGTAGCCAGAAATTACTTTCTGTCACATGCCTTATACCATGTATCTCAAATCTATCATTGATGTGTTTGGTTTTCTTTCACTTTTGCTGGTCTACTGCGTAATCTTTTCCTAAAGATGTTTCTTAAGCTGGAAATGTCACATGTCAAGTTAACAAGGAGATCACTGAGAGATTCTATAGGTTTAACTTTTGAACACATTCTGATGATAATTAGACCATGTAAACAGGTGTTTGTATCACTTCTGTCTGAGCAGGCTGCTATGCTGAAAGACAGAACAACTAAAAGAGTACATTTTAGATGAATAATTTCAATTGAGAAGTTTTTTCTGTAGCATAGGATCTAAATGGTACATTCAGGATTATATTACTTTATTAAAAAGGAAAGGTGTTAATAAAGATCTACCAAAAAGAGCTGAAAATGTTTAAAATTATCTAAAATTACATTTTCAATATTTTAAGAAATAAAATTATTTTATTTTCTAATTTTTAACATCTCATTGTTTCTTATAATATTTTATTAATTTTTAAATACTTGCTTTGGTTATAATTTCTAGTTCTGGAGAAACTAAATAGAGAGAGAATAAATAGTACCTCAGGTTGACTTTGGTTTGGTTTTGAATTTGCATTTTATTTAATTTGTGTTCTTTTTATTGGACATATTCAACTGTCCCTGGAAACAGAGGGATTTTATTTATTATTTTATTTGCTTGTAAGTTTTTTTTCTTCATAAATTCTTAAAGAAATGTATTTTTAAGGGAGTTGAGTTGTTAGGCATCTCATTTCCCAGAATGAGCATTACCCACCTATGAACACACAAAGATCTCGAATGTGTAAAGAACCCTAAAGAATAATACAAAGACTTAAAAAAAAAAAAAATTGTAATAAAAAATGGGAATCTGATCATACAGTAGTTGATGATACTTTCTGTTAAGTCTTTAAGTGAATTTGTAATGAAGTGCTATGGAATACATAAAAACCAGAAAACAACTTTCAGGATGTACATCCTGCAGATTAGAACACCTTTTGAATAGGTTTTCTTTTCAGAATAATTCATTGTAACAGCATCAGCTAGGCTTCTTTGTCTACTTTTCTTCCCATTTTTCCTCTTGATTTTGATTGCTTTTCCTCTCTTCCACCTCTACAGTTTGTTACAAAAACTTAAGATCTTCTCTTTAGTTTTATTTATTCAATTTAACAATACAGGCGATTTTTCCCTTGTTTCACTTAGGGATGACATCTCCAGTAAAATTCAAAACTATAAAAGTGTAGACTGGTGATGCCTTGTAGTCAAATACTTCAGACATCATATTTATTTAGCCATTTTAATTTCTGAAATATTCAAAGATGATAATGGACAGAAGCCTGCCCATAGCACTCTTTGCCTTTGGGCTAGAATATTGCAACAAGCTCTCTCTCTTTAGAGTTGTCCTTGAAAACCCTCAAAGATTTTGTCTGGTGAGGAGTGATGAGGCATAACTCCTCGAGGGCACATCACTAAAAGAGCTGGAGACATCCATAATCCTCAGGCTTTGCTTGTTGTTCAGAATGGCTAAACTTTAATGTAAGTAAGAGAAGTAAGGAGTTTTTCTTATAGAACTTGGAATCCAGTATTCTGATTCTGCTTTGGCTTTGATTTTTTTTTTTTTTTTTTTTTTAATTATACTATGAATTTTTTGTAATGATGGTGAAAGATTTTCTCTGCAGAGATGATCAGAATTCTGTACTGTGTTGAAAACTCAGGCTGTTACTTGTTTATTTTCTTTACATTGGTGTGAGGGATAACATTCTTTGCATTCTGACAGAAAATGTTATAAAATCATTAATGTCTGAATCTCTATCTACTGTACAATACAAACAGCAATAACAACACAGGGCCCTGTGAAAACCTTGACATTTTTTCTAAGATGTTATGTATGGTTCTGCCAGAAAAAAGGAGAGTGACATTTTCATAATTGTTGAAGTCTATTATTTGTTTTGTAGTGACCTGGTAGGGATTAAACCCTCCTATACCAGAGAGAGAAAGATGGTCTCTACCCCTGAGGGACCTTAATACAGGAAATTAAAGATGAAATGAAGTAGGGCAGCAGATTACTAGAGCTGTATCAGCAAGGCCAAAGGCCAAGGTTGCAGAGAGAAGTTCAACTATTCTCTGTAGTCATGTTCTTTAACACTGGGTTTTTGTTTTGGTTTGTTTTGGATTTCAGTTGGTATGGCAGTAGCAGTAGCAGTAGCGGTCATGGACCAGGAGTCCACTATACCAGCTACTTCACAAGTGAAGGAAAATAAGAAAACAAAGTTTTTCTTTACAATTAATAAGCCATTATAATAATAAAGGGTTGAAAACAAGGAAAAATTGCTCGTATTCATAGGTGTGATGAGCAAAGGACTCTGTATTAGGAAGAAAATATTTTAATTGTCAAGAAGACTCTAAAAGAGAGTGTATTTCTCCCATGTTTAAATATGTATGGTGATTTTGAAGGGTAGCTCTTTGTAAATTGGAAAGTAATCCAGATAGTGAGGTTGCAATCCTGCATGATGAGACTGTTGTTGTTTTGAGACGGCTAAATGGCAATGATCATAAACCCTTAATTAAGGTGCTTGTATCTTTGGAAAAAAAAGTGTTATAAGGATATATGGATGGTGAAAAGGTATGTGGACACCTGAAATGTAACGACATCTGAGCTGTGATGATATCTGGTTAATGGCAATTGAACTTTAAAAACAATTATATGAATCAGGAGAAGTAAAGAGTTAAACATCTAGATACAAAAACTTAAGTGATGAGGAAGTTACAGAGACACTACCACAGACCAAGAGCTTGCAGAACACTGAAAGGATCAGTGGAGCATAGCCTTGGAGAGCTTTACCCAGAGCTTCATAACAAAAAAAAATGGAGGAAACACAACCAGCATGGGTCTCAAGGGTAAGAGAAAATTTACTTTGGGATATTTAAGAGTTTTGTCAGATGTGTAGATCTTGTTATGGGGTGTTTTAAGGAGGTTGTAAAGAGGGGAAGAAGAGGTTTGGCAAACTCAAGAGGAGGGGGTAAAAGTGGCCGGTCCAGTGTAAGCCTACTGCTTGACCTTACTCAACCACTCCAGGAGAAATCCTTTGGGTTTGAAGTCCTCCACATATTCTCTGGATATATATATCATTTAAATATTTCACTTAACAGGGTTCTCTCTTTTCTCTCTCATCTCAATATGCTCCTGTTTATGATAAGCAGCCTTAGTGCAGATAGAGCATGTTTGTTTTCTTCTCTTTGTTTTCTCTCCAATAGGAAGAGAAAACAGTCTCATATTTTTCTTCCCAAATGTAATTGAAGGATGGGAACCACAAATACACTTCATTATGGGGTGGAAATGTTTGACAGTAATATAGAATAGATAGGATAATATGTAGAAAGACAAAATGAATGTTGAGTTTTGACAGCATTATTTGGAGAACTTCAACAGGACATAAGGTTTATGCAATTTAGTCATTTGTCTGTGAGGAAATTCTTTCTCTTCCACACCAGTAATAGCAGAACTCATTAGCAAACTCCGAGGAACATTGAAGGAATACTCTATGTTGCTGTTCATCAAAATTTAGTGAAAAATCTAAGCAGAGTAAAAAAAAAAAAAAATCTCCAAATGCTTTACTGGGATAAATTTAGGTAGAATGTGGATGTTATACATTCTGTTCAGTACATCTGGTGAGCAAACTACTATGTAGAGTGATAAATTGAGCACAGAATACGCTTTCTCTTAACCCACACCAATATGGTTGGGATGCTGCAAGAAGCTGATGGTACTATATTTGTGGACACATGATTTTGAAGACATAGAGCTGTAGATAAATGGGCTTTATTCAATTTCCTTCATGCAGAACAAAATTATTTTTTAGAGATAGTTTTCCTAGTTGCTTTTATTTTTACAGAATGTATAAGTGTGCTGTTCATAAGTACTCTTTTGGGTAGTGCTACCTAATTGATTTTATAATTGAATTCAATGTAGAAAATGTTTGTTTATTTTTTCTGTGTTGTTATGACAAAACTGTCACTCTTTAAACCAATTGTTATACAAGAAATGGGCGTGAAATAAGTATTTTTGAGTTTGCTCACAATTCTGCTGTTCTGTAACAATTCAGTTACATCACTTTTTTTAATGCTGCCTGATGGAATATTTAATTCATTTAATACATCAAATAAGCAGATATTTGGAGAGAGTGGGCATGATGTTTATTCTGAATGCAGTTTCCATGTGGATTCAAATATGATGTGGATATTTTTTAAATTTTACAAGGTTGTTTTATCACTGAATTTGTAGACCATACACTTCCCCCAAATAATGGTATCTGTCTGCAGAAATCACGTAATGATTAAGGAGAAATTGTACTTTAAGGTTTTGAAATGTATACAGTGATGGATCAGAATTTTAGGTATGGCAGTTCTGCACTTATCCTTGATTTCTACTGACTACTCCATGAAGAATTTCAAATTAAAAGATGTGAGTAAAGCCTTTGTGATGGGAGATGACATCCAGGCTTCTGTCTTAGGAGCGGTATATATATTTTCTCTCTCTTATTGTAAAATGTGAGAACTATCATGCCCTGATGCTGCATTTTCTGAGGCTGAATGTCCCTCAGTGTGGGTCACCCTGTGCTCCAGGCATGCTGAGTTTTCTAATATAATAATGCAGCTGCTTCTGCTGCTGACATCTAGCATACCCTATATCCATACTTTTGGTGACTACCGTTGCTACACTAAGGTTATGTGGCAGGGAGTAGATTTGGGATCACTGCATATTTACCACTTCTTGTTGCCAGAGACAAGATCCTACAGAAAGCATGTTTGGGTGTTATAAGGCAGAGAAGAAATCCTAGACAATATTAGCACCCATGAGACTCATCAGTTCATTAGTCATCTAAGTCTCTTTAGGCACCTCAGTCTTGAGTTCGTTTTCAGCACAGCCACAGCAAAGTAAAATCTGTTATGTCCTACCTGTGTCTTCTCCTCTGCAGGAATGTGGCAATGAAGCCTGGGGCTCCCCTGCAGCCTAAACTCATCTTCAAGCTACCTGTGATCCCTCCTCCTTCCTTCCTTGTGTGCAGTGCTGCCACCTCCCTTTCAACTCCTCAGCCCTTATCCCAACGCATTTTAGCACACTATCCTGGCAGAAAACTGTGCGTTTTCAGGTATCATCTCTTCAAGGTTAACACAGGGAATGAGATTGCAAGAATCACACCAATATCAGAATTATTGCAACTGGAGAGGGCTCAAACTCTGTTAAGTCATTCTGACTACATAATGTGTGCAGGAAAGCCTTTTTTTTTTTTTTTTTT
>VWZT01011566.1:18856-42956 GCA_013397055.1 Pachycephala philippinensis | reverse complement strand
TTTTTTTTTTTTTTTAATAGTGTTTTGTATATTGGATCAAAAAGTAGTTGTTTGGTGATAGGCAGAGGACCATATGGATGATGAAGGCAAGAGAGGAGCTTGCCAGGCCATGGTCAGGTGGGCTGCAGGCTGCAGACTGCTCTGCAGCTAAAGCCAGGCTTCACTTGCTTTCTTAGCTGGCTTCAGAGCAAATGAAAATAGATTAGTATAAACCATGATTGCTATAAACCAGTGAATTATGTCTGGTAGTCAGGCTCTGACTCCCTCCTTCCATTTAGCACTCACTGCCTGTATTGGCCTCTTCAGATTTAAGCTGAGACCATTCAAATTAAGCTGAATTTGAAGATTAAGCTCCTGCCACAGATGGTCTGCCTAGCAAGGAATTACTTTATTTCTAAGAAGCATGGGTTTTGTACTGTGTTCCTCAATAATTTTATAAAGGCTATCAGTTTCTAATGTAGGAAATAAAGCTCAAAAAAAGTAAATGTTGGTTGCTCTTTTGTTTTTTCAAAAAGGACTGCTTGAAATCTCCCTGGGTAAGAATCAGGAAAGTTCTTATTACTGGGAATTTTAAAATGTCTGTTGGTCTGCGAAACAGAGCATGAGTGATGCAGGCATTACTTATATAATTGGTTTTGTGCATACTCACAATCACATACTGGTTTTAAAATATATTCCCTTGGTGTATTCATTATATCCATCTCTCATCCACTTCTGCACAAGTTATTTGCCATCATTCCTTATTGTTCATTATTAGAAAAACAATAGAGATGGAGCAGCATCATGTATTTAAACAGACTCATGTTCCAGTCCCAAAAGAACATACATGTAAATATATAAAGTGTGGTAGAAAGTTCACATTTTAATTATATAAATTATATAATCATAATTATATGATTATATTTTAATATAATCATGTTAACTTCTACAAATTCAATACATCTAAGGTAGAATGTTTTCCTTTTATTTGTTTCTCTTCTTTCAATTTCTCTCTGCTTAGTTAGTAAGTGTTAGAAACAAAAACAGGACTCTTAAAATGGTCATTTGGGCTTTTTCTACTGTTGATGTGATTTATTACTAATTTTTTCTTGTTCTCGTTTTAAATTACTTATGAGCTTTGATGATTTCCAGGTGTATCTCTTTCAAAGTAGTCTACATCTTGTATAGGTCTTTAAAGGAATATTTAAAGAAAATATTTTAATAAACCTTTAAAGATTCAGATAAATCTCTTGTAAGGCATATCGAATGTGAGTGGCAACTCCATAATTTAAAGCTGTATATCACATAATGCCATGAAATTTTCTTATCAGCAGTTCTTGCCAATATAAAATTGATAAGTTTGGTGCTACTAGGTAATGTACTCTTTCCTGAAAGTCACCTTATTCTGATTTACCCTTAAACTAGTCTCTGCGTGGAGGGTGTTTTACTCTGGACTTATTAACACACTTACTGGTGAATGAAAAGCAGTTCATCCGTAAGCATAAGTATTTGAGGTTGACCATTAATAATTTAGTTGTTTAGGTTACCCAAGACACCTTGATTCCTGTTTGGCAGCAACAAACAGAATATTCAGCTTAGTGAACTGATGCAGCAACAGGTGTCTTCAGAGGCCCAGGCACAATTTGTCTGTTTGCTCCAAATTGATAACTTCTTACTGCACTATTTCTCAAAGAGGTCACGTGCTACAGCAGCTATTGCTATTACTTTTCTGATTGCTCTCTATCTTGCTTCAGCGTTTTAAGAGCAGTAAGGAAAGAGGAGATCCTCACAGGCAAACTGCAATAGCTTAGTAGGGATTTGAATAAAAAGGGCTATATGTCATAATATTCTCCTAGGAGGGATGTTTGGACTGGGGTTTGATATTCCCAGTCCCCTTGTCATGTCAGAAAAGCTAATTTCACTCATGTCTGTCCCTTTGTGAAGAACCAGTTATGAACCACATATCCCATTTAGCTTTTGTTTTCACTATATTCATCAATGTGGACATGCAAGATTCCATGGAGAATCCTAGGTATGCTCCGTGTCACTTGGATATATCTCAGGAAAGCAGAGGGAAGAAACAACTGCACTGCTGCCATCAGTAATGGGCCTGAGTTCTGCTGCAATTTCTGTAATGTAGAAACCCGCCCTGAGTCACCCAAACAGAAAGGGACTGGGGAGTTTATACCATTACTGAGTCAAGGAATGGGTAATTTGCCTGTCAGGTATAAGAACTGATCTGGTCTAAAAAGAAATGTGCATTTCTAAGGAAGTGAAAGAAAGTTTTTTGGATCCAGATGGATGCTCAGACTATCACTAGAATGAAAGAGAGGTAAACCAATTTTAGAAAAACAAATGAAATCTCTCTAGATACAGTGGAGGGCTCCAAAATGGAAATTAATTCTAACTCCAAGTCTGTCTTGCCACGGCAAGATTTTCTTTCAGAGGTAACCCCTGGGGTATGAGGCAGGAGGAAAAATAAAATCCACAGATGCAAAAGTTCACAATTGCTAGATAATTTCCTACTGAGCCTTTTTTTGTTTAATCATAGGGCAAGAAGATTAAATACTGATTACCTCTTCCTTTTTTTTTTTTTTTCTTTTGTAACTATGTCAGCTATTTTGGATGTTTTGAAAAAATTCTTCTTTTTCTTTGCATTTTTCTTTAACCTAGTCTAAAAAAAGAATGATTTTAAGATAACCCATCAACAACATGTTCCTAACTGAAGACTGAGGCAAATCCAGAAATCTGGCCACTTGGCCTCCTTAAGTGCAGAATTCCCTCATGTTCCCTGAATGTCCAAAAGGGATTGGAGAGGTTTCATGTAAAAAAATTGCATGATCCTGACAAGGAGCTTGCATCACATGGATCAAGACCAAATAGAAAAGTGTTTATCAGGAGACTATCTGATATCAATATCAAGTTAAGACAGAGGGAAACAGGCCTCAATAGCTGGGATCACTATATAGTATATCACAATGTCTGGAACCAGTTTGTCCATAGATGAATCAGAAATTGACAATCATTTAAAAATGGGTGGGCTGACAGTTATTTAGCAACCTGCAAAATTTAATTATGCAAGTATGAATCTAAAGATAATTTGAATAACAGTCATACATACAAAAGTTACCCAGGAAGCAAAGTAGTTTTGTGTTTTCTTTTATCCATATCTGTTGCACACAAACTTTTAATAAAACACTCTGCAATACATTTTTGCTATTCTCTTCATGGAAAGAGAAAAGTTATTTTATGTATGAACTGACATTGATCACTGAGGATTTTAAGACAGAAACCACCACACAGCTCTAAGTAGTGGTAAAAAAAGAAGTGAAACCAAACCAGGACTTGTATGTTTAGTTAGCAGTGAAGAAGGTTTTAGGAAGTGAACTTTGACTGCACCTTAAACTTTTTGTAACATAGAAAGAACCAAAAAAGAAAGCAGAAAAAAGTGTTGCAAGAGCAAAGCCAGTTGAACTGAACAGCTACCATTTGCAGGCTGGAAACTCAGCTGTGTCTTTTACTTTGAAAAGTGAAAAAAGAATTTTGCAAGAGGCAGGGCAAACACTTGTCCCCTTCTGTTCTTACAGGTTTTTTTTAATCACACTGTACTCCCTCCTCCTCTCCCCTCTTTTCTCATATTTCGGTGAACTACAGAAAGACGACGGAGATGATGGTGAAAAGTTGAAGATGATGAAAAAATATTTGAGGCTCTTAGACTAAAAGTTAAAAGAGAGACTGTTGTGTGATACACTGTCAAAATAACAATAATACAAATTATTTTAGCGACTTTAGAGTCTCAAAAGAAACTATAGAAAAAAAGATAAATTTAAGACTAGTAAGTCAAAGGGACTTGATACTACACTTCCAAGAATGAACAGGTGTAACATTACAGTAGAAAATTCCTTATTTCTAAATTAAATATGCCATGTACGTACCTAATTAACACTATATTGTGTGACCTTACTGCTGAGATTTAAGACAGTCTATTAACATTAGAATGGCAACTTTTATATATTTTGCTGGCATTAAAAGCAAGATTTACAGTTGTAGCCTATGCAGAAAAATAACCTTCAATAAAATGTAACAACAGGCTTTTTATCTCATTTTCTATTAAGATGTCTCATAATTCAGCAGTAAGTGAGTAAAATGCATTCTGATTCAGCCTTCTGTGCTTTATACCTTTTAGGAGCAAACATTGGTAAGGGAAATGGTCCCTTTTAAATCTAATGAATTTTGATATTAGAAATCATTTATCAATCTTATAAGTCTTCCTAAGGAAGGCAGTATTTTAGCATGTGCAACGACTACAGGGATTAGAATCCTTACCCAAAATTTCCAGACAAAGCTCAGCACTTAAAATACACCTTATAAATCTAAGGACTTACAAGTCCTCAAGAGTCTAAGAGCAGGTAGGTTGCCAGCCTCTCTTAAAAATGGGACATGTTGTAAATATTGACATATAAATCTTTCATAATAACTTACAGATTTTACATTTTTTCTCTCCTAGATTTAAAAATTTTCCCATCTACAATTGAAGATAAATAGGCTGACTAAACTTATTTTCCTACTGAGCCTTTCCGTTTTTCTTTTATATACGTAAAATATATATTGTCCCTATACTTGTATCCCTACAGCAGGATCTTGAAAAGCTTGGGCAGAAGTATTCATGCTTTTGGCTCTGTCTGGAATTATATAATGTATATCTATTTGGAGCTTCAATTCCCTTTCCTGATTTTATGTCATTCACTTCTGAGCAGATGGTTGCATGCTGACAGTTGTCACTTATATATTAAAGTAACTTACAATTGACTGTTGCTCTTGCCTTAAAGTGAGTGTTGGATGAAATGGGAAAAGTAGTTGTCTTGCAAACAAATCAAGTTTTTATCATAAATTTGACATGCATCACAAATTAATGGAGGCAGTTTCTATAGTAATAATGTAATCCCTGGAAGAACTGCAGCTGTCTATTCAGGTGCATTCAATCTCTCCTTGATGGGAATAATTACCTTCCATCCTTGCTGGATAATTGCCTTTTGATTGAGGTCATCAGAGCAATCAAGATTGTGAGAGGCAGAAATCATTGCTAGGGTGAAGAAAGAAAGGGGAGGAGGATAGAGACCAGAAAAGATATTTTAGAGGGGAGATTTAATAGAGAATTTACATGTATTTTACTGCTTCTTTGTTTGAAGTGATATTTCAAATGATATGATTATATGAAATTAGATGGCTGTTAAATATGCTAAAGCCCATGTCTACTTACTATATTTTCCTACAAAAAAAAGTTGTTATTCTGTCAGTCCTTGAACACAGAATTTCCTAATTCCAAGCTTTGAAAATAGTTTCCCTTTGTGGATGTCTGCATCTCTTTATTCCTACTTATTTATTTATTTTTCATCCCCTATATCTATTAATTGTAAAACCAATTAATTCATAACTTGAATTTTTGCCCTGAGTCTTTAGATTCTAGTGTTGGTCGCTTTGGAAATTGCTTTCATCTGGTTAATGATTGGATGGCAAAACAGCTCAGAATGCCATTTATTATTCTATTGCACTACTTTCTAGATGTTCTATCAATCTGACACTGTCTGCAATGAAGGCAACAATTGTCTAGCCCATTAGCTGGCAGTTTTATTGTTATATCCCTTAGTTGTACTGAAAAGGAATGTTTTGCTTTTGTTTTACAAATTATGAGGAAATATCATAAGGTACTTATATACACTTTTTTCTTCCTTTTATAACAATATTGTAGCAGATTGGGATAAACTCTGTTGCTTTAAAATATTTTGATTCTTTTCATCATGGGTATAAATATTAATTATTTCCATACATAAAAAAGAAAAAAATATTTTTGTATCCAGTTGTACATGAATAAATTAAGCAATAGAGAAAAATCAGCAGGGTGATTCATATTAATTGATTATGGAGAAGACACTGTTGAATGATGTGGTATATAAAATATATGCATTTTAAATTATAAACTTTGCATTAGTTTTTAAGTAAATCATAAAACAGAATAGTAGAATATTTTTTCCTGAAGGACTATTTAAAGGTCATCTACTCCAATTCCCCTGTCATAAGCAGGGGAACGTAATCAACTAGAGCAGGTTGCTTAGAGCCCCATCCAACCTGGCCTTGAAGTGTCCAGGGATAGGACATCTAACAGATCTCTGGACATCTTGTTCCAGTGTTTCACCACTCTCATTGTTAAAGATTTCTTCCTTAAGTTTAGTCCCAGAGACTTATTTATTTATGCTCAGGTGGTAATGAGGCTGATCTTCTCTTACAGTGGGAAGGACTTTGCTTCCCCTGTCCCTGTCTTGCCGTCCACCCACTCAAGAGGTGTGGGAAGAGTGATTTCCATTGAGGACTGAGGAAAAAGTTGTTGAGTACCTTAGCTTTCTCCTTGTCCGTAGTTACCAGTTTGCCAGCCTTGCTTATCACAGGAGGTACACTTTCTCTGACCTTTCTTTTCTGGCTGACATATCTGTAGAAACTCTTCTTATTCTTTGCACCCTTTACCAAGTTCAGCTCCAGCTGTGCCATGGTTTGCCTGACCCCATCCCTACACAACTGGGCAGTATCCTTGGACTCTTCCCAGGATATCTGTCCCTGCCTCCCTTGTCTGTGTATTTCGTTCTTGCCCTTTAGTTTGGCCAGCAGGTCTTGACTCATCCATGTTGGTCTCTTGCCTTCTCGGCCTGATTTCTTACACCCGATGATTAAAAGCTCTTGCACTCTATCAAAAGCATTCTTAAAGATCTGCCAGCTCTGTTCTGCTCCCTTGTCCCTGAAGGCAGTTTCCCAGGGGGTCCTGTTGACTAACTTCTTGAACAGCTGGAACTCTGGTTTCCTAAAGTTCAGGGTCCTGACTCTTCACAGATACAAATGAGAGATTTATATCTTGTGTAACTGATGCCTTTATTTCTTACAGCTGTAAAAGAAAACAAAAATTCTGACAGTGCTGTTATTTCCCTCATACGTGTAACACGAGTTTGTCCCACAAACCATAAATGCTAACCATTCTTTGGAAAGTAAGTCTCTGGGTATCTCAACTACCATGTTGAACCAACTCAGATAATTCATGCTCAGGCTGCTAAATTTGCTGTTCAGTGAAAATTCAGGAATTTAGAGGTTTTTTGTGCATAAGTGTATTACATCACATTTTAAATTGCAAATAAAACTAAGGAGTATGTAATGAGGATGAACTTATAGTAAGTATGGAAATAGTTCATGGAATTATTTCTTATGTTGTTTTGGTATAAGACTACCTGATAAATTTTCATGAGCCTGTGTCATGGTTTAAACCCCAGTCAGAAACCAAGGCCCATGCAGCTGCTTGCTCACTCCCCAGCAGTAGGGTTGGGGAGAAAATTGGAAGGATAAAAGCTAGAAAACACTTGGGTTGAGATAAAGACAGTTTAATGGGAAAAGCAAAAGCCACACACACAAGCAAAACAAAACAAGGAATTAATTCATTGCTTCCCGTGGGCAGACAGGTGTTCAGCCACCTCCGGGACAGCAGGGCCCCACCATGTGTAACAATAACTTGGGAAGACAAATGCCATCACTTCAAAAGTTCCCCCTTCCTCCTTCTTCCTCCCACTTTATGTACTGACCATGATGCCATATGGTCTGGAATATCCCTTTGGTTGGCTTGGGTCACCTGTCCCATCTGTGTCGCCTCTCAACCTCCCAAGGAACCCCAACTTCCTCATCAGCATGGCAGCATCAAGGTAGAAGAGGCCTTGGCTCTTTGTAAGCCCTGCTCACCAAAAACAAAAACACCTCTGTATTATCAACTCTGTGTTCATGACAAATCCAAAACCTCGCCCCATACTAGTCACAGTGAAAAAAATTAACTCTATCCCAGCCAAAACCAGCACAGCCTGTTTCAGAGACATACCATGAAGCTTCAGATGAAAAATTCAGTGTTTCTGAATCAGCACTGAATTAATGTGAGCAGATGATTTACCATTTTCAGGGACTTATCAAAAATTGTTAATTATCAAAACCTGCTTTTCGGAGAGTCATAAAGAAAAACTTGTGCAGCAACATTTCCTTTTATTTTTAAATGTGTTTATATAAAATGGATACCTTAAAACTGAAAGGACACAGTATTTGAAATGGTGTAATGAGTAGCTATATATTTTTTGCATTAAGCTGCTCTGTTATTTGTAGTGACTCTAAGACACAACTTTTTCCTTCTCTAATAGGAAAATTTATGACTGACAGATTTCTATTATTCTTACTAAAGGGATGATCTGAAATTGAAAGTCTAAATCTGCAATCTAACATGTAGAACATGTTCGAATATGTGCATTTTTTCACAGAAGAGATTAACAAAAGCTGTGTTAGTGCTCACCAGAAAATAGAGCTAAAAGGAACATCACAGAAACGTACCGGTTTGCTGAAAATCCTGCTCTGTGAAACTAGAACACATATTTTCATTTGCTAATCCTATTTACAGGAGATAAAGTCCCGTGCTTCAGAGCACTGCCAACCATGAACTGCTTGGTGTTTAGCACAATAATGCTGCTGCTTGGGCAAGTGAAGCATTGTGTCTTGCTCCTTTAAGTAACCCGGTTATATTGCCTCTGCCTACCACACCTGGGATTATGGGACACTTCATGCTTTTGGGATAAACATAGAATAATGATGATAAGCAATTTTCAAGGTATTGCCCCAACTACTTAGAAAAACGGATGCAAATGAGAGAATGGCTGTTTAGGAGAAGCAAGGTCTGGATTTTCTCTGAGATAGACAGAGCGAGACTGCTGGAGAAGCTATTGGATTTGACAGAAAACCACAGAAGAGATCATGGTGAGTGACAGTGGGATGAAAAAAAGTGTTTGGAAGTTAATGGTGTGGAAATAAGGTAGGTTCACCAAAGCTCTGCATGTAACTGAAAGGAAATTGTTGCTGGTAAACACTAACTGTGGCTGAGTGCACAGGATGCACAGTTGGCTTTTATAAGAGGTTTCTTGCTGCTCCTTCTAGGCAGTCAGTGTTAGTCTGTTTTCATTCAAGTGGATGAGCAACTATTATAAGACCATCACAGCGTGTACATGGCTCTGTCATTTACAAGTGGGAAAAATAAAGGGTTTAGAAAAATAAAAGGAAAAATGTACACTGATGGTTGCTTCCACAGGACAGAAGCAAATTTTCTTTATTAGCTTCCTAAGGAAGTTATTAGTCCATGTCTCAGTCCTATTTTTTGCCTTGTCTCCAAGAGCTGCTTGAGCTTCTTTTATTGGTCTCCATCGGTCTCGTTGCTATTCAATTTTCTTGTTTGCAATTAAAATCTGAGCTCTTTGGAACAGGAACGAATGTGTCTGAACAGTGCCTAGTACAACTGGTGTAATGTTTCTCTGTAAGTTCTTCTGGAATATTAATCAGAGGCTATTTTTGAGAAAACTTTGACACAAGGGCCTTAGTGTATTGGCAAAATGACTGTAAATTGTACTTATTTTTTCTTTTTCTTTTTGATTATTAAGGAATTAGTCTCGAAAATATGTGTGTAGAGATGCATTTATCTTAACTTATAGAAATGCAGCTTTCATCATGAGGTGAAAATAGGTGTGTGAAAGCTGTATTCTCAGCACTTAATCATAGAAAGAGATTGAAAACTTAAGACATGAAACTGCCTTGACTCTTAATCCCTCGCAAGCCAAGGTGAATTACTCAAAAGTCAGAGTGGCAGAAAATGTTGTTATCCTTTCTCTTGAGTTCAGAGAGAATGTAATTAGGTAAAAAGGTTAACACTGGGCATCTTACTCTGCATCCTGACTGCTTTCTAACAAGATAGTTAGTCTTAACTGACAGCAATAAAATCTCAGAAATGTGAAAATAAATGTAAACGAAGGAGAATTCTTATTTTCTAGGTACTGAACTTTATGATCTTATATATTTAATATAAAAATTATATATTTATATTTATTAATCTACTTTAATTTACATATAATATTTAATAAATCAAAGTCAAATACAAACCTACTGCTGTCTTTAAACTCCATGTTTAAAGGAGTTGAAAGGATCAGTCAGCTAAAAAAAAAGAATGAGAATGGCAGATCCAAATTACCATGGGTTTAGGGCTGAAAATTTTGTATGCAGGATACTGTTCAAAGTATTTTTTGTTGAGCAGTATTTCCTGGTTTTGCTAGAAACACTGCATATTCATGACACTTACTGTTATCTCAATAGAATCATTGAACTTTTAAATACATTCTACCTTCTTTTGTGCAAATATTTTGCTTCTGTAAAAGCCTGAAATATGTTCTTTTTGTTCTTATTTGGAGTATGTGGTAAAATTGGATATGAACAGCAGAGAACATAAGCGTGCTGAAATTAACTTTGTTAATGAGAAATGTAAAAGGATTCATCATATGTTTGCATCAAATAGGATATATACCAGAGCACATAATGGAAAAACTTTGATTTTTTTTCTTAATTGAACATAAAAATAATCAGGGAATTGTATTTTTAAAGACCATTCTTGTTCTATTAATTATCTCATTGACATTTTCTGCTAAGAACTATATTAGAACAGAACTTGTTAATATTTCTCATCTGTAACTTTTCTTATCCCTAGGATAAGATGCTCAAAGAAACCCAGGTCTTGTGTGCTTCCCTCTGAGAGTAGAAAGATGGAGGTAGGATGGGAAGAGTACTTGAAGCAAATGCTGCTCTGAAAGAGGGGTTCTTCTTTTACCTCAGAGTCTAGCATGGCCAGAGATGTTCTTCTGTGCACTTTGCCTGTTCTTGAAGCGAGCCACTAATTAACTTCATCCTTAGGAAGAGTATAGTGCAGCTTATTAAGCTAAATTCTGCAATATAGGCCAAAATTTGGAGACTCTACTGTTCTTTATACATAATGGTTTTAGGAACTTTAATACATATCAGCATCAAATTCCACAGTTTCAGAAACAATTGTGATGAAAAAAAAAATTGTTGAACTTCTATTCTTTGTTAAAGTTCTTTTCTGTCTCTTACCAGACTTGTAACAGTAGAACCAGAGAGGGTACTACTGGAGTGGTAAAAGTGTAAACCAAAGAATCCTACTATGATACCCAGAATGATATTTGGGAAAACACACTCGAACTAGCTCTTATGAATTGTAGTTGGAGATCTAAACCTTTGAACTCCAGAGGTGTCAGATTTTAGTTCTGTAAAAGATGCTATGTAATCTAGCTTGAGTTGGGAGGTATTTTTAGAAACTATATACTCTTCAGGACTCTGAATCAGCTTCCTGTTGAGATACAGATCTCCAAGTGGGTGATGTCTGTTAACCTCACACATAGCTGGCACACAGATGGACCAAACTCTACTGGGAAGAAGTGCCATCTGAATGTGCATGAAACTAGGTATTGAGATGAAGCTCAACATCCAGTCAAAGTTTTTGAGGATTACAAAATGATCAAGAGTCTGTTTCATTTTAATGCCTCCTGCACAAATGTAATTTCTGGATAGTCCTTACTAAACCAGAGTATTCCTGTGTGGGGATTTTCCTCTTGGTTGGTAGACTATAATCCAATGATCTGCATCAGCTGAAAAATGCTCCTTTCCATGGTACAATCTGAAAGGCCAGTCACAGTATTCGATCTGCTTAGGACCCTCAGTAGTGAACCATTTTGCTAAGAAGCTAAAAAACTCCGTTAATTGAGACAGCTCTTGCAGATTTATCCAAAACCTCAGACAATTCCCTCTGCCAATCTCTATTACCTCCCACTTCGTCTAGCTTGCACACATGCCAACTGCCTTTCAGGCATGTCTGAAGCTTTGCTAGACATTTAGAAAGCAGGGAAACAACACCAGATAGTGCTGAACAGCATATGTACATTTAAAAAATAAACTTCTTGTTTGTTTGTTTGTTACTTCAGAAGGCTCTTTCCTCCAGCAGTATGTCAGGAACACAGAGTACACTGAAATCTAAGATCTCCATGGTGCAAGAGCAGCAAGATTTCTTACTAGTACTGATCTTTAGTCTTGGACAGTTTTTTAATTGTTGTGACAGTATTATGGGACATTATGTTAATATGAAAAGTACCAAAGAACGTTGAGGAAAAAAAGCTCACAGGTAGAACTTCAAGATAGTTGGTTGGTTTTGTTTTTTTCACAGACTTTCATTTGCATGTAGTAGAAGTCTTTTTCTTGTTTGAGTCACTAACTGTAAAGAACTTTTTTTATTTAGTAATCTTAAAAAAAAATCCTAAATCCAATATTTGACAAAATCTAATAATCCACTAAATGACTTTATGTTTCTTCATCAGCACACATGTCCTTGTCTTCACTTCTAGCAGTGGTTCATGATTTTATTGGAATGAGAAAAGACCAAGCATGCTGGGTCATGAAAAATATTTCTCTATACATTGTGCCTAACACTGACCAAAGAGCATGCCTACAGAAGGACAGGGACATTTTCCCTGAAGATCTTCCAGCCAGCCATCACTTTTGGCACAGAAACCACATTTATCTCAGGTGGTTTTTTGTTTTTTTTTTTAATTTAGCAACTCTCTGCTCTCAATTCTCTGCACTACTGCCCCATATAAACTTCTCAGATCCACAAAATCCTCCAGAAAGCATATGCACACCACCTGGATAAAACATTATCCTTTTTTTCTTTTTGACCGTGCTCCTGCATTATATTTCATAACTTCTGTCTAATATTTTTATGCCTTTTTGTGGCCTTCATAATTTTATATAGCATTCTCTCAGCCTTCCCTTTCTCAGACTAAATAGTCCTAGCTTACTTAGTCATTGCTCACACAAAAGATTTTTCATACCATCTTTGCCGATATCATTTGGACCACTTCCAAATATACCATATTCTTTTTGAGTAAAGAATCCATTCACAGAATGAATCTCAGGTGTGGGAAAATCGTGGGTTTCTATGATAGCTTCGTGATGTTCTTAGTTCTGTTCTTCACACAGTTTCTGTTACCCAATGTCTGTTTTCCCTTTAGGCTTCTGAGTCTGGAGCAAATATCTTCAGTGATCTATCTTGGCCTCAAGATCTTGCTCCTGAGTGATAACATGGCCATCATCTTATGTTATTAGGATTTATTTTGTTCCTGTGGATTTTTTTTCAATTATCTATGGCAAAATTCTATCCTAAAAATATGGAAAATATTGGCTGGATCAGATCGTGTCTCTGTTGATGGCAACAGAAAGTACAGTCTGGGAAAAGCACAGGAGCCTGTCCATTTTGTAGAGTACTTTGTAGTCCTATGTAGTAGGTAATTTCTGTAATCTTTTTTTTTTCTGCTTCAGCATCTATAGACATTGCTTTAGATCTCTTAAAACATACATCTCTAAACATACATTTTAATATCTGTTGCTGGAGATATTGTCCATTTTTTTTTCTAATTGCTATTTGAACCTGCTAGGCATTTTCAGCTCTGGGAGATGCCACTGCTGACACTTTTCCCCACTGAGAATTGAACACTAATCTTTACTTTCATACCTTTTAATGAGATTTCAGTATGAAAAAAAGAACCTTCTGCCTAATCCTGTCACAATTTAGATTCTTGAATAGCCTCAATTTTCAAATGGCCCAGTAGACTGAGGATTAAGTAATACTTTATTTGTCAATATATTTAAAGTGTAGAACACCCTAGACTGACTTTTCCCCAGGCTGTAAAATCTTTGGAATAAAGGCAACATTGTATGAAGAATGAAATTAGAAAAAGTAAATCTTCATGACAAGAAAATACTCTGGAATAAATACTCACATTATTTTAAGCCCCTGACAGGTAAGAAGGCGATGAATGGCTGCCAGTGGGATCAGTAAGAATAAGTTTTGTCATACAAATCTAACTGTGGATTTTATAATCTTTATGCAGCACGGTTAAGTGGATAGAGGGGAGTACATAGTACTGCTTTTGATTTTCTGCTTCGGTCTAGACTTTCTAAAGGAATCTAGAAAAAGATCTAGATAGGAGAAGGTGGTAAATGTAAAAATAGCTAGAAAACTACATTCTAAGAATAGCTGCCATAAGTTATTAGTTAGGTGGGAAGAGTGCACTGACCCTATATTTTTGAACTCTAAAATGCTTATTCTAGGGCTATTTCTAGTTGCTACTTCCAGTAAGAATCTAATGATGTGTGGTGGGTTGACCCTGGCTGGATGTCAGGCACCAACCAAAGCTGCTCTCTCACTCCCCTCAGCAGCTGGACAGGGGAGAGAAAACATAACAAAGGGTTCATGAGTTAAGGACTGGGAGAGATCACTCATCAAATACCATCATGCGCAAAACAGGTTCGAATTAGAGATATTGGTTGAATTTATAACTACAATATCAGAGCAGGATAATAAGAAGAAAAATAAATAAAACTAAAAAATGCCTTCCCTCCACCCCTCCCTTCTTCCCAGCTCTACCTTCTCCCCCAGCGGTGCAAGGAGACAGGGAATGGGGGTTATGGTTAGTTCATCACCTGAGGTTTTCTCCCGCTGTTCAGGGAGAGGTGTCCTTGTCCTGCTCCACATGGGGTCCCTGCCCTGGGAGATAGTTCTCCATGAACTTCTCCAGTGTGAGTCCATCCCATGTGCAAGAGTCCTCCCCAAGCTGCTGCAGCATGCGTCACTCTTCCATGGGGTGCAGTCCTTCAAGGACAGGCTGCTCCAGACTGGGCTTCTCTCTCCATCTCAGCTCGAGTGCCTGGAGCACCTCCTGCCCCTCCTTCTCTACTGACTTTGGTGTCTGCATGTACCTCTCTCATGTTCTCACCCTGCTCTTCTCTGGCCACAATTACAACTGCTCCGTAACCTTTCCTTCTTGAATCTGTTATCACAGAGGCGTTACTACAATTTCTATTTGGCCCAGCCTTGACCAGTAGCACTCCAGAGACTGGCTCTGCCGGACATGGGGGAAGCTTCTGGCAGCTTCTCACAAAAACTATTCCCTGTAGCCCCCCGCTACCAAAGCTTGGCCATGCAAACCCAATACGGGATGGAACAGAGAGATTCATATTAAATTGCAGATCACAGCTACCTCACTGAGAATGAAGCGTTTTGGAAGGCTCAGATTTTGATATTATCATGACAAACTGGAGCAATCATGTAGGGGAGAAAAAGATGTAAACCAACACGTATAACCTCAAAATACTATCTTACATAAGAAAAAACTGCTCTGGTAAGGGATGCCAAGAAAGGGCTCATGAGATCAAAGGTAAAAATGAAATGTAAAAGCCATGTTGTTGCCCAAACAGGACTATCCTTAGATGTACAACCAGAAGGTTTGGGACAGGGCGAACATATAGAAAGCAAAGTATTTTTTAACTAGGCTCTGCAATATAGCTCTCAGTTGAAAAAAATACCTAACCCTTCATGTGTGACTGATTTAGAAATATGTGCAGCTACTGGCAAGTCCAGAGAAAAGCAACGAGAACAATCAGAGGTTAGTGAATTTATTTGTGAAAACAGATTAACCTACTTAAGGCTGTTTACCTTGAAGAATATAGAGTTCATAGGGAATATAGAAACCTTCTAAAACATAAAAAGCTATAGCAGACAACTTACCACCAGTTTTTCAATATGCAAAGGAGATGAGACAAGAAGTTGAAGCTCAGCTTCCGGAAATAAAGATGCAGATAGCTCTTTAGGGAACAGGATCTAATTGCAGATTAAGTAAAATGCATCATGCAATTGCAAAGTTTCTATTACCAACGACAATGATAACAAAAGATTGGACAAATTCTTGTCAAAAATGATGTAGGTGAAATTGATGCTTTATAGGGGCGAGGTAACCTGCTCTAGGGATTCACTTAGATTTTTGATATTTTAGTCAGAATCTTTAGATCTTAACACAAGGTAAATAGATATTAATAGCAAATAGATATTAAAAAACAGATTAGAGAATAAAAAAAAAAAAACAAACCAAAACTAAACAGGTTTCCTGAGGAAAAATGAGATATTTAAATTTAGACTATGTGATAAATTTTTCAATTTTCTGTCTCTTAGTCCAAGTTTAGACAACTTAAAACCATTTGTTCTCTAAGATAGAAGGCAAAGGAATAGGAATATATATGTAATATTCTTGATAATCTTGCTGCCTCACTGCAACAGCTACAAATCAGCTTAAATGTTGGGTAATTACTTCTTATGATTATTTATCTTATTAAAGAGCAATTCAGATTGAGGTTGAAACAGTACTTAATGTACCAGGAATGAAAATGAACCTACTTAAGGATGAGAAACGATCTATGACAATCGATACCGAATGGCTGCAACAGGAATGGTCTTGGAATAGCACAAAAAATCCCAGACTGCATTAGGAATCATGCCAGGTCTAAGGTGTTTGTTCTGTACAGAGACTTTTTGCAATATGGAACTGAATTATCTAAAGAGAGCATCAGTTGCATTAACGTGCAGTCTCCTTTCAACCATTTTAAGTACCCTTGATGAGTTTTCTGATGATCTGGAGAGCTTTAACTGGAGAATACAATCTTTTCTTCTTTAGAATTATAAGAGATTATAGGTGCAGCAGAAAAATACATATTTCTAAAGAATTATTATTGTTTATTAACCTGCTTATATTTGGTCATGCTCTCTGTTTGTTTGGTTTTAATCATGAAAAACCGTAGCTTTCAAGTTAATATGCTTTCTACAGATGTAAGAGTTAGTGAAGTGTTATTTTATAGAAAAACATGGATTTCTGCATCTAAATAATTGAAGTTGGTTTGTTTTGCTCTTTAGGGCTTAATCCCCTGTTTCGCTAGGGTAAATCTTGCATTCAATCACTCATACACTACTGACCTTGGGGTTTTTTCTGCCTGTTCATAATTTTTAATCTTTAACCTGAATTTATGACTAGTAGTGTACTTTATCTGGATTTCAACAGGCCTCCTGAAGTAATTTTATTTGCATCCTTTTTGTTAAAAATAGCATTTTTACCTATAAAGCAAATTATTTTAAACCTGTGCAGAATTTTGCTTTTTTGGGACTTTTACAGTTTTCAGTCTGTATTCTTTTTAAAAAACCAGGTTGTTTGATATAAAACTGACGGGCTCTTGCAAGCATTCCTGAATGTTAAAATGGTAATGTTTTAGAAGCATTTTGTTTGATGACTATTTTTACTTTAAAGCTATATAAAGTAAACAAATTGAGTGAAAATGTTCAAAAATTAAGTATTTAAGCTGGTTTAAAATACATTGTTCAATTACCACTCAGAATTCTGACATTTGTAGTTGATAATTATGAAGTGTATTATCAGGGTTTTAATATGAAACAGCTTTTTGCTCATTTTTGCTTTTATCTTTGTTTTAGTCATTGCAACACTTTGAGTCAAATATCTAGTGCAAAATAATATTGCTATGATTTAAAATAAGGAATAGCTTTACAACCTTTTAAGAAACTATATTGGTCTTGCTTTCTGCTGTCTTATCCCATTTCTGGAAAAGTTTGGCTTGCAACAGATGAGGAGGTGTGTAAATTGGCATCCATATGTCAGTCTTATTTTAAAGTTAGAAGTGAGCATTCTGTACTTATCTGCTCATTGCGAATCGAAAAAATTACTGAAAATCTTCTGAGACAGCCAATTCCTTGAAGACAGAAAATCTAAAGAGTACACAACATAGTAAATCCATTATTTAATGAGGACTTTTTCCTTGCCTTATCTTATATTTTCATAGGGTAAATATTCTGTAAAGAATGCATTCAGTAATAAGATTTATTTCTCTAGTGTCTTGCTGATGAGGTGATGAAATTGCTCATTTTTTTATCTGTTTTTTTAAAGTCTTTCATATCAATATCCTTTATTTTTGTTAATATCTCTTCTGAAGCTTTAGTCTTCTGAAGCAAGTAGTTGTCAATTTGGGTTATGTAATGAAAAATCTGAATGTTGGATATTCAGAGACTGAGATGACTCAGAGATGACTCATGGTTGTTTTATTGGTGGGAGTTTCAGGTTTGGTTGGTTTGGTTTTTTTTGTTTTTTTATTTGCTTTTCTTGATTTGTCCAAGAATTGCAAAAGTTGCACTTATTTCAAAGCTCTAATGTTTGAAATAGGATCTCTGCTGGTTTAAAACCAACAAACTGCTTCAAATTGAACTGAAAAGCAGTCTTTATAGTATGGGCTAGTAAAATCAGAAGGATCTGAAATACATTTTAAGACAGTGGAAGTTCTTATGAACTTTTTATGCTCTAGCGTTTTTGAAGGATAGTCAAAAGTCCAGCTGTGCTTTGAACATCAGGGAAAATTTTGAGTAAATCACATTGACTTTCAAGTTCCTAATATTATCTTATTTCAAAAAAGAGAAATCACTCAAGGAAAATAGTAAAAATAAGAGAATAATAGAAAAGCTTATGTTGGAAGGGACCTCAAAGATCATCTAGTTCCAGCCCTGCCATGGGCAAGATGCCTTCCACTGGACGATGTTGCTCCCAGCCCCATCCAGCCTGGCCTTGAACGCTTCCAGGAATGGGGCAGCCACAATTTTCTGGGCAACCTGTGCCAGTACCTCACCACCCTCACAGTAAAAAATTACTTTATAATATCTGATATAGACCTACTCTCAGTTTAAAACCCTTCCCCCTTGTCCTGCCACTACCTATTAAATGCCCTTGTAAACAATCTTTGTTGTAGCTCCCTTCAGGTACTGGAAGGCAGCAATTAGGTCATTCCTAAGCTGCCTCTTTTCCAGGCTTAACAAAGCCAATCCTCTCATCCTTTCCGAATAGGAGAGGTGCTCCATCCTTCTAATCATCCTGGTGGTTCCTCTCTGGACTCACTCCAACCGATGTCCTTCCTGTGCTCTTCTAAATTTGGAGCTCAGCTCTTGGGAACACAAGAGGAAATTATCTGTGCCCACTGACTGGCTGTGACTTGCATGATTTTAAGTATTAAGCAAAATATTCTGGGTAGCAATGAAATCTTAGTGCCATATTGTCAGATACTGTTAAAACCTTGTGTGGAATTCCGTGTATGAGTGGGTATTTATGCTCAGGAAAGGAATTACTCACAAAGAGCACTTGCAGAGAAGGAAGTACTTAAAAATATCTCAAATGAAAAAAAAATCTTGTAAAGCAACAAATTAAATGCAATTGTCCTTAGCCATTAAGGAATGGCCAGTCTTTCCAATAGGAAAAGTGTGAACAAAAGATTGTATTTGGGAACTGGGCCTGTAAAGTTCAGGAAAATGATATTACAATATGCTTCCCCATTATATTGGGGTATTTAAATAGAATTCCTTTTCACTCTCACACATCATGCTTTCTACACAGAAGATATAATTAGTTCACTGAAAATAGAAATGAAATTGAAATTGCTTTCTTAAGAACTGTTTAAAGAACAGCTAGGTAATAAAGCAGTTCTAACAAGAGGAAAAATCTTCTAAAAAAAGGTACCTGCTAAATTCTTTCAATAATCTGATGCAGACAAAATGAATTTAGAAATCATGAATACCCCTAAACTTATGGCATTTGAAGTCCTGTATTCGGTTCAGCAGATATATGTTTAAAATATTAAATGTTTGTATTTAATCTTAAATGTCAATATTAAAAATTCATTTTGCATATTACAATTGTCTTTTAGGAGTTAAAAGATAAAAGAAAATTATTATATTAACAGATTACTTTTACACAGAATGGTTGGAATTTATACTATCTGAAACTTTTCTGTCATGATTCTAAGCATGGGTTTCAAGAGACTTAAAATGATGCATTTAATTTAACATTGTGAAAAAGATCCTCTCTCAGAAATGCAGCCAGGTGCTATCCTTAAAACTGACAAAATTTACTCTGCCATTTTTTTAATTTCTGTGGAGGAAAACAGAGAAAATTGGAGGACCAAGAACTATCATTAAAGTATTCTAGTGAAAGAAGTTTTGTTTGTTCCTTTCATAAAATATCCTTATTTTCATATTAGCTCTTCTCTGCAGTTAGAGTTTGATAAGGATGGCTAATTTTGGTCAGAACAAAGAGACAATTGAGGTTGATGAAGCAATCCATCAGGATGCCTGTATATGGTGTGCCCTGAATCGACTTTCTTGGTAAAATTGTGACAATGCAATGCCTTTCATTTCTGCTTCTCTATTCCCCTGAGTACTCTAAAAGTGATATTATTTGCTATCCTTGATAATGAACTGTCATCTTTTTTCCTAAATTTTCCTAAATGTCACCTTTTTCCTAAATTACTTTCCTAAAGTTTCTGTGTCCTGACTTGAAAAAGATTTAGTTTAGCCATTGAGGAAGTAAAGAGAATCCTCACATGAGAATGCTTATGCTGACCCAGACCTTTGATCCCCTGAGGGATGAGGCATCAGGCAGGATTTCAGTTCTAGTGCTAAATACAACATTTCTAAACAAGAGAAAATTTTCCGAATTTAATTATTCCCCAGACAACATCTTCTCTCCATTTGCATTTAGTCAATATTTTCTGGTTTAAAATTATTCCAAAAGTTGTTTCATTTCAGTCACATGACCTTAAAAAAGCAACCATTTTTTGAGACTTTTGAAACAAATGTGTGGCTTTCATAGAATTTATGAAATGCATTTAAAAATCACATGATTTTACAAAGCTAAAGAAATAAAGTCTCTATTAGACCAAAAAGTCTGTTTTTCTTTAGGGGTTTTGGAGAACAACCACCACAAATGCCACTCAATGCAAAACCAGGTTTTTTTAATTAGTTAATTATACTGAAAAATTTGTTACTTTTTTTTCAAGAGTTTCAATTCTGATGTCTGAAATTGTGCATTTTTCGTGGTGCACTGAATTAATTACTTCTGTTTTGAATCTCTGTTTATTCTTCATGTCATTTCTACGTGTAGTGAACCATGTACTTCAATCACTCTAGTGTATCTCTTTATGTTGTTTATACCAGAATCTTTCACATTAATGACAGTAATATCCTCTCAATCTTCTATAAAAGGTAGTTTCAAGATAATACCATATAATTATGATGTTCTGGTATTATCAATGAATATTCTTCTGATTGAGATAATTTTGACAAATGTGTTAGTCCTGTTTCTTATCAAAGCACAAAACATTCAGAAAAAGCTTACTGTTTTGAAGAGAAAGATTTATAAGGTATTTGATTATCTGCTGGACTCAGATGACAAAGACATATGCCAAAAGTTAAGGACCACATTTGGCTTATGCATTTGACTTCAATACAGCCAGGATTCATTCTGAAGCTTCTTATCTAAGATTTCTTCGGCAAAACTGTGCAGTCTACATATTTCTCTGCAAGGATGATAAAAGAAGAAATTAATTATGTTTTTCTTTTAATGAGGAAAACAAGTAATCTAGAAATTATAACTAACTTGCAGCAGGACTAACTTAATAGAAAAGAAGCAAGTGTTTATGAAATACACGGATATTGTCATAGTTCAGTAGCCTCAGAATTACATCAATATTAGGGAAAATTACATGATAAATGCCTAAATTAATGAATCATTGAAGTGGTTTTCAACATTAAATTATTGAAAACTTTATACATAAATACATATGCAGGGATGTGATGTACATTTCAGGAGTGGTGCCAGAGTAGACACTGCCTAGAAGGACTAAATGTATTCCATGGGAAACGTCTTTCATGAATGTAAAATGCAATAATTTCTCAGACTCCAAAGAGACTTTTGGTTGGTTTGGGCTTTTTTTCAGATGTACATTGGTCTGTATTTTCATCATCCAGAAAACGGTGTCCATTTTTTGCCATCTTGGCTAAGCAGATTAAAAAATTATTTCCTTTCTTTCTCCTTATCAGTGCTGGCCACTCTTGTAATACTGAATGCTTCGGGTTTTGATACACGTCCTCTAGTGAATCTTGCTAGGATGATGTGGCACATCTATCTCCAGGTCTGCCTGCCTTTTTTGAAACAAAGTTTACTGCCCCTGTGGAGGAGGTGATGAAAAGGCAATATGTTCTAGCATTACCAGTTTGCATTCTGAAGCAATAATTTTAACTGCTAATGTAAAGGTAGGGTTTGTGTGGTTTTGCTAGACCAGAATATGCAGTTCTCTCTTAAAAAGCTGAAAGCTGCTGGCATTAGGCAGGACATTTGCTTTTGTGCAGTAATTTGCTAAAACACCCCTACAAGAGGACATTGATCAGAGCTGTTTGATTTTGCCCTGCATCCTTTCTTATACATTTGCATAGGTTCTGCATCTTGGCTAAGCTTGACAAAGTGTGACGGTACTTCTACCATGGAAATAGAACTGCATTATTCAAGTAATATGTCAGGCATAATCCTCAGTCCTCCTAAGCCATGTTCCCCTCCTACCAAGCTATTTTAAGGTTTAGACTATTTGCTTAGATTTTCAATTTCAGAAGTGCCAAAAATGGTATCATAATGAAAAAACCATTGCATGAAATCAGGAGAAATTAAACATTTTTGTGCCCACTTCCAAGTAAGTGGAATCTGAACATTTATTTTATTGGATTCCACAGTTCATTTGAAGGAATGATGCATGTCATTGATAGACCTCTAATTTCCCACAAGCCTCTAAAAAAATGCTATCTCAGCAGCATTTTTGCTTAGAATATGCCTTTCAAATTCCAGCTATAAGGCTAAAGTATTCTGAGCAGCAGATGCCGTTTATATTTACTTTGTAGAAATTATTTTGCTACAGGTGCTGGTCATTTGCAGGTTTTTATAACACTGTGGAAGGATGGTGAGACTATCTTCATGTTGATCAAAGTGCTGAGATTAGGAAGTGCTAGAATTTCTAAGTGCTGTATCATCATATATTTAACTATAAGAGAAAAGCTTCTGTTGGCAGATGTAATGGCTTTTTGCTATGTCATCAATGTGAGGACAGATAGTAATTCAATTTTTCTTCCATAGTCTGGGTTAATTGCATGTAAAATATATTCAAAAGTAAGGGAAAAAATTACTGTTAGCATAATATTTGGGAGTCATCCTCTTTTTTGGGGAACTCAACATGCTAGAAAGATAAATAGGTCATATCCAAATAAGACTTTTTGTTGGAAATACCATTATATTAATCAATCAACCTATTTAAAAAATTTTAAATAAAATCAACTGTGAAATATTATGTTCCCAGTGCATTGATCTGTTTTGTGTAAGTAGTGTAATCTTAGAACAGCTGAATGCATGCTGTTGCCTGCTTGCCATGACTCTTAGTTGATACTTTTGGATTTCACCACAATAAAGAAGGATTTTCTCTTTTTGTCTCTCACACACACACTTGTGCATGTGCAAACACACACACACATATTTATAGTCTCTGGTTCATACACTGTGTTTTACAAAGAAGTGTTGTGTCTCTCCTTCATGCATTTAGCTGTGGTATTGGCTAAAAACTTTTAGAATACAAATAAAATCTAGAGAAGTAGGCTTCTAATTATAACAAGAATATAAAACATTCAGATCTTATCTCAATATCTAATCCTACATGTCAAGAGCAAAACAAAACAATTTCTTTGAAGGAATTTAAGAAAAGATTTTATTATCAAATCATACTTTTAATTATATATGAGCTGCTCTGGTACAGAAAAATAATGATATCAAAAATGTGTCTTTCAATGTGAGAGCTCACTTGCTGTTTACAACTAAGATTACTGTACAAGAGTCAAGAGATTTCAACTGCATTCTTAGTTCCAATAGACACCTGAGTCTTTGATATTGGCTTTCTTCTCTGGGAATTTATGCAATGTGACAACACAGATTTTTTTAGCAGAAAAGTTCAGCCTTGAATATTCTTGTATATGATTACAGGAGAAGGTTGTTGGTTTGGTTTTTGGTGGTTTTGTTTTTTGGTTTNTTTTTTTTTTTTAAATGAAATGCCAATTTTTCAAACAGATTTCAAAAGTTGATTTGATACTATTAAAATATTTGTTGGTCTACCAACAGCATAAGGTTCACCCTGGTAAAATTGCTACGTGGACATGGCATCAAAATTAGACAAATGCATGTCATAAAATATCACTATCAGTTATGGTTAGTAAATCATGACCATGGGCGGAACAGATGACTTGACAGTTCATTAGGAAAGTTAGGAGTCAGGAAGCAAGATGTTATAATAGCCAAAATGTCTGATGTTCTAGACAACTAGACTTAATATACTAAGGAGAAGAGAGGAAAATCAGAGTTTGCTGAAATTAATGTCTATCCAACACTCTTGTAGAAGTTCCTGCTCCAGAAGATTAATTTGGTACAAAGAT